>SRMA01024064.1:0-320976 GCA_007224835.1 Danionella cerebrum | reverse complement strand
TTATTTTATTTTATGTTATAATATTTTTATCTAATCGCTAATTTCCACATAATACAGGCCGGCCTGCCGACTGCAGGGGACAGCACCAGCCTACGACGAAGGCAGCCTGGCACACCATAGGCGAGTGCTCTGTATATTCCTGAGTCGGGGGAATGCATTGTAGTACAGTAGAGTGAAAAAGGTGGGCAGGAATTGGGCAGATAAAGACAAATGGGGTCAGATAATTACCGGATCCCAGAATAAAATTTTCCGGATCCTTGGAAGCTAGAAATTGAGAGAAAACGGATTGCGTTCCGGCAAACGGCGGAACAAATTAAGCACTGTTTGTACTTTTTGGGAGCTTTTACATTTACCAAACCTGCGCTTTTTCGCAACGTTGACGCCTCTGGTTTAAATCCTTCAACTCTACGCTCCCTTTCAGAAGGTGGCGCTGTTGCACTTGGAAGTTCTTCCTCATGCGCCTTTAAGCAAAGAACAAGAAATTTTCTTCGTTAAATTTATGGACTAATGTTGAAAAAAGGTACACGAGAGTAACGTAAAGATGGAATTTAAAGAAGAACTCTTTCAAATAAAAGATGAAGTCTCCGAAGAACAAATTGGTTTGTGTTTCTCTTCGTTGTCTTTAACTGCTGATAAGAAACTTATAAATGATAGCATTAGCATCACAAACTAGCTAACTTGGTTGATAGTGCCTTAGCTAATTTCCGTCAATATTTATGTTCTGTTTAGGGTCGATGGAAGCATACGAAATCCAGGAGATCGTGATTCAGGAAACACACTTGAAAATAGAAGAAGAAGAAGAAGAAATCCTTCCAGAGACTGATGGGAAATTCACAAAGAAACCAGCTGGAGTCAAAAAACCCTTTACATGCTCTCTGTGTGAAAAGAGTTTTACTCTTAATACAAGCCTCACAAAACATATGAAGATTCACAGCGGAGAGAAACCCCATCAGTGCTCTTTATGTGGGAAACGTTTTACTGCATTAAATGGACTGAAATATCATGAGATGATTCACACTGGGGAGAAACCATATCAATGCTCACAGTGCGAGAAGAGTTTCAGAGATAGAGGGACTCTAAAAATCCATGAGAAAATGCACACTGGAGAGAAACCATACAAATGCTCGCAGTGTGAAAAAAGCTTTAGAGATACAGGGACACTGAAAAAACATGAGAAGATTCACACAGAAGATAATCCTCATGTCTGTTTAGACTGTGGAAAGCGTTTCATAAAAGCACAACATTTGAAATCGCACAAGAGGATTCATACCGGAGAGAAACTGTATCAGTGCTCTTTATGTGAGAAACGTTTGGCTTGTCCAAATGCATTGATATATCATGAGAGAATTCACTCCGGAGAGAAACCGTTCAAATGCTTGCAGTGCGGTAAGAGCTTCAGAGACGCTAGCACCCTGAAAAACCACGAGAAGATTCACACCGGAGAGAAACCGTTCAAATGCTCACAGTGTGGTAAGAGCTTCAGAGAGTCCGGTACACTGAAAAAACATGAGAGGAGTCACTTCGAAGAGAATCTTCATGTCTGTTCTGACTGTGGAAAGCGTTTTATAACAGCACAAAACTTGAAATCACACCAGATGATTCACACTGGAGAGAAACCCTACCAGTGCTCTTTGTGTGAAAAACGATTTGCACGTCCATATGCACTGAAACATCATGAGAAGAGTCACACCGGAGAGAAACCTCATGTTTGCGCCGACTGTGGAAAGGGTTTCATTACATCACACCACTTGAAGACACATCGGAGGATTCACACCGGAGAGAAACCATACACATGTTCGCAGTGTGAAAAGAGTTTTAGAAACTTAAGCACCCTTAAATATCATGAGATGACTCACACCGGAGAGAAACCTCATCAGTGCTCTTTATGTGGAACGGCTTTCAGATCTTTTTATAAACTGCAGAGTCACATGAAGAAACATGATTAAGAGTGAATTTAAGAGCTGAACAAGATGAAAATTTTTTTTTTTATTTGCTCTAACTTTAGAGTTTTATGAAATGGGACAAATGTCTGGATTAAATGAGGCACAATCATCTCATCTAGCAAGATATTGCTCATAATTTCTATATGTTAATTTTTGTTATTATAAAAATAATCCTGTTTTTCTGTGGTGTTTTCACTTGTGTTGTCATTGAGTGCCATGAAGTGAGCCAAAAAAATTAATGAAAACCACTTTGTTAACGTCCTCAAAATCTACTAGTGTGAATGCAGAGCTACTATTATTGTCTTATTCAGCGATTTGGTGTTTTTACCAGATTTATAAAATCACAGTTAAAGTTTTCTTAATTTCTCCTCTGTTCTAAATTGTCGACTGATTCCAATACGAAGCGTTAGAGTGAGCTAGATTTAAACCCCTTTATTCCTCTGCATAAGTCAAATAACCAGTAGATTTCTCCATAACATAAGCACATATATATCTCAGCTTAGGGTCGTCATAAAGAAAAGGTGGGTTTAGATCAATCATGGTGACGCTTTAAATATTTATGTCAATTACTTCCATAGCAACCATGATGTTTATCTGAGCTTAGGGAAATCGCAATCATGATTGGAAGCATTGATTCCGCCTTTAATTCTTTCATTGTTTGAAACGTGTTAAAAAACATTTAAGTGGAAATCAATGTTTCATCTTATTCTCAGCGTATTGTTTCAGCAACTTCTTTAAATGCATTTCTTGTGAAAGAGGAGTGACAGACTCCTTTAGATTCTAAATAGATCATTCGGGGGATAAGATAAGAGCAACAATCTGCATTTCAAAGTGTCGCATGAAATCGGAAACCATCTATTTGGTTTTCTGAGATAGCATTAGCATCACCAGCTAGCTAACGTTATGGAAAATGCCCATTTGGAAATAGATGTAATAGACTATCTAATTTGTTCTGTGTGGACAAGTGTGGCGTGCCACAGGAAGTTCCACTAATTGGTCTAAATCAATCTAGTGTCACTTTATTTAAAGACACTTCAATGAGAAATACTTTATATTGTCAATTTATGCAATTTATGAAATTTATGTTTAAAATATTTTTTTTTATACATTTCTTTAAGGGTGTGAGTTTCGCTATTCTTATATGTATATATACTGTATATTTTTACAGTGAAACATGCTTTAAAGTCCGAATATTGTTCGCGCATTGTGGTGCCTGGTTCCTCTTCCTACTCCCGTTCAGTGTGCGGCGCTATTGCACTGAAGTTCTTTCCTGTCCGCCTTTTAACGCAGAACAAGAGATTTCCCTTCGTAATGGTGCTGGAGAAGCGGTTTAAATGGTTCACTTAGAGTAAAGATGGAGTTTAAAGAACTATGCAGAATAAAAGATGAAGAACCAGAGGAAGAAATAGGTTTGTGTTTTCTTTCATTGTCTTTAACCGCTGAGGTAGCATTAGCATCACCAGCTAGCTAACGTTATGGAAAAGGGCTTTGCCAATTTGGTAATAGACTTTCTAATTTGTTCTGTTTAGATTCAACGGAAGTGAATGAGATCCACGAGGAATCATTTCAGGAAACACATTTGAAGGAGGAGGAGGAAGAAGAAGAAATCCTTCCAGAGCCTGAAGAGGACTTCATGAAGAAAGTAGCTGGACTAAAAAAAAACTTCACTTGCTCTCAGTGTGAAAAAAGTTTTGCCCTCAATTCAAACCTGGAAAAACATATGAGGATTCATATTGGAGAGAAACCGTATCAGTGCTCTTTTTGTGGGAAAAGTTTCACCCACCCATATGCACTGAAAAACCATGAGTGGATTCACTCCGGTGAGAAACGATATCAGTGCCCTTTATGTGAGAAAACGTTCACTACCCTGGAGGCACTGAAATATCACAAGAGGATTCACACTGGAGAGAAACCATACCAATGCTTGCAGTGTGAAAAGAGTTTTAGAAACCAATGCACACTGAAATATCACACGAGGACTCACACTGGTGAGAAACCGTACAAATGCTCGCAGTGTGACAAGAGTTTCAGAGACTCAGCCCACCTGAAAAACCACAAGAAGATTCACAGCGGAGAGAAACCATATCAGTGCTCTTTGTGCGGGAAAAATTTTACTCATCCAAATGCACTGAAAAACCACGAGTGGACTCACACTGGAGAGAAACCGCATCAGTGCTCGTTATGTGACAAAACCTTTACAACTCTAGAGGCACTGAAATATCACGAGAGGACTCACTCCGGAGAGAGACCGTACAAATGCACATATTGTGACAAGAGTTTCAGAAACGCTGCCCACCTTAAAAATCACGAGAAGATTCACACTGGAGAGAAACCTCATGTATGCTCCAATTGTGGCAAGGGGTTTATAACATCACACCATTTGAAAACGCACCAGAGGATTCACACAGGAGAGAAACCGTATCAGTGTTCTTTATGTGAAAAACGTTTTGCTCATGCAAATGCACTGAAATGCCATCAGAGGATTCACACTGGAGAGAAACCTTACAAATGCCTACAGTGTGAAAAGAGTTTTAGAAACACAAGCACACTGAAGTATCATGAGAGGATTCACACCGGAGAGAAACCCCATGTCTGTTCTGACTGCGGAAAGAATTTTATAACTTCAAATAGCTTGAAAACACACAGGAGGGTTCACACTGGAGAGAAACCCCATGTCTGTTCTGTCTGTGGAAAGAGTTTCATGACCTCAAACAACCTGAAAAAACACAGAAGGATTCACTCTGGAGAGAACCCATGTTAATACTCTTCACATGAGAAAAGTTCTTCATGACTAAAATCGTGAGAGGATTCATACTGGAGAGGAACCAGTATGTCAGGACACAAAGTACCTAACCTTTACTTGTGATCAGACTTTAATCTGAGTATCCCTGTTATTGTTTTTAGCCATTTATAGTCCTAGAAATGTAATAATAAATGTATTTATATGCAGTCCCATCTGAGGTTATATTATATAGTTAATTTGTGTTGCTATTGTTTATTTGTCAGATTGCACTTCATGCACAGATTTTACTCACGTTGCAAATGTGATTTTAGTAGAGAAATGGCATTGCACCATGATTTGAAATCAGTGAAAGATTAATTCAGTACTCTAATGTATGTGATTTTATACTGTATGAGAGTTTGATATTAACAATTGTATCTTTATTTATTGAAGCATACACAAAAAAAAAAAAATATATATATATATATGTATATATATATATATATATATATATATATATATATATACATACATACATACATACATACATACATACATACATACATACATATACATATATACACAACCATATTTCTCAACTTACACTTAACCTGAATTTAAATAAAATTTGGGATAGCAATAAGAAAACTGATGCCAAAAGTTTTGTAATTTTTTTTTTTTATGCCAAAAATCTTTTGGAATTTTTTACACATTGAATCTGGTTAAATGTTATTATTTAGTCGGAAATATTTTCAAAGGAAATGTGTTTTATTACTATACTATAATTGCACAACTAATAAAAGTGGACCCGTTATTTCATTATGTTTTACAACTTTAATCTCATAACTTCAAGGGGCTATTTTTTAAGTATTGCACGGTCTCCCTTTCAGAGGGTGGCGCTGTGGCACCTCAAAGTAAAATCCGCCAAGGAAAAGAAGAAGAGTTTACGCTTCGCTAAATGTGAAGATTAATGTTGGAGAAACGACGTAAACATGGATTACAGTGAAGTTACAGTAAATATGGAGAGTAAAGAAGAAACCCGCAGAATAAAAGATGAAGAACTAGAGGAACAAATAGGTTTGTATTTCGCCTCGTAGTCGTTACGATAGCGTTAGCTTTTCAAGCTAGCTAACTTTATAGTTTTTTCCCCTAATTTTGTTCTAAATTAATTGCAACTATTTGTTCTATTTAGGGTCAATGGAAGTGAACGGTACCGATGCAAAATTGTTTCAGGAAACGAATTTGAAAAAAGAAGAAGAAATTCTTCCAGAGACCGAAAAGAGTTTAACAGAGAAACCAGCTGGAAAATCTGGAGTCCAAAAACCATTAACTTGTCCTCTGTGTGGAAAGAGTTTTGCTTATAAATCAACCCTCTCTCAACATATGAGGACTCACAGCGGAGAGAGACCGCATCAGTGCTCTTTATGTAAGAAAACTTTCACTCATTCAAATGCACTGAAATATCACCAGAGGATTCACACCGGAGAGAAACTGTATCAGTGCTCTTTGTGTGAAAAAAGTTTTACTCAACTGAGTTCACTGAAGTATCATGAGAGTATTCACACTGGAGAGAAACCGCATGTCTGCTCCGACTGCGGAAAGAGTTTTACACAAATTAATAACTTGAAAAGACACCAGAAGATCCACACAGAAGAGAAACCGTTTCAGTGCCCTTTATGTATGAAACGTTTTACTCAACCGAATGGACTGAAAGACCATAAGCGGATTCACACTAGAGAGAAACTGTATCCGTGCTCTTTGTGTGACAAAAGTTTTACTCAACTGAGTTCACTGAAATATCATGAGAGGATTCACACCGGAGAGAAACCATTCAACTGCTCACACTGTGAAAAAAGTTTCATAGATGCAACACACATGAAAAACCATGAGAGGACTCACACTGGAGAGAAACCTCATGTCTGTTCCGACTGCGGGAAGAGTTTTAGGACCTCAGACCACTTGAAAACACACCAGAGGGTTCACACTGGAGAGAAACCATATCAGTGCTCTTTATGCGAGAAAAGTTTTACTCAACCAAATTCACTAAAATGTCACAGTAGGATTCACACTGGAGAGAAACCATATACGTGCTCACACTGCGAAAAGACTTTCAGGGACACAAGCACACTGAAAACCCATGAGAAGATTCACACGGGAGAGAAACCCCATGTCTGCCCCGACTGTGGAAAGAGTTTTATAAGATCAGATAAATTGAAAATGCACCAGAAGATTCACTCTGGAGAGAAACCAGAGTGAAACGAACCATTGTTTGAAGTGCGAAATGAGTTTTAGAGATACAGCCACACAGAAGAAACATGAGACTCTTCACACTGGAGAGAAACCATATGTTTTCTTTGACTGTGAAAAAGTAAATCATCAAGCAACTTGGAAACACATCAGAGGATTCACCCTGGAGAGAAACTGTTCAAAGAATTTATTATTTTTGGTTTAAGTTTAGTTTACTTGTGCAATGTTTTAGAATTATTGAGCGCAATTTCGTTCCAAAATTTAGTTGTTTGAATTTTTAAGCTCTTTGAAAAAGACATCAGAATCGGATGCATGGTTTCATCGATTCCCACAAATTGGTCTCTTTCCATTTAAAGGTGATCAAAAACATTTTAAATGTAATTTTTTTACATGTTTATTAATCTGTGTGTGTGTGTGTGTCTATATATGTTTTGGTTCGGAATTGTTCTCATATAAACTTTATATCCAGCACTCACTTAGTAATAAATGACTCCTTTCCTCTATAACCTGGTGCTAATTGTATTCGGGTACAGAAACCCAAGATAAAAGCTTAATTGTTAACATTAGCTACTACTCTAGAGAGATTATGTTACAATGGGGTAACAATATATTGTGACATTATGAAAAGAAGACAATGCGAACATTAACACTGCCCCCTAGTGGATGTATGATATATTATCCACTTATACAAATCAAACTAGACCGTACCCTTATTAGCTTTGCAGTCTCAAAACTTTTTAAATTCCATTTTTTTCCAATGATAGTTGGTTAAAAATAGTGGGATGCATAGTGTATCATGGACATAATATCGAGTTATGCATCGTACTGTTAACACTATTTTTTAAGAAGCGGTGGTACTTAGTGCTGGTGCACACCGACTTAAAGCACTCGATCTAACTTCACCTATTGATCTAGATTAGTCTTTCCAGTCAGTGATTTTTGTAAAAACGTATTTAGATTTATTGCCGTTTTGTGTGGATGAAATCAAACGGTTGGCATTTTAAAATCTAAAATATTTATTTACATTTAATTTTAATTGTTTAGAGAATTTTAGGCTCAATGATCAAATCTCACACATTAGGTATATGTAATTTGAAAATTGGCATAAGTTTAGACGCCGAGATTGAAATAGATCTACGCTCCCTTGCAGAAGGTGTCGCTAAAGCACAGTTCCTTCGCCGTTACACGAAGAAGAAATATTTTTGTTCGCTGAATTTAAGAATATAACGCTCGAAAAAACGATCTAAATATGGAGATTAAAGAAGAATTCTGCAGAATAAAAGATGAGGAACTAGAGGAGGAAATAGGTTTGTGTTTCCCTTCGTTGTCTTTAACTGCTGAAGAGAAACAAAGGTGAAGATAGCATTACCTAATTATTCAGGGATAGGAATTTTTATATGTGATTAGTCCTCATTCTGCTTTTAAGTGTGCGATTGTCAGGACTCTACCTTGATGTTTTTTGTTTTAATTTTTAGATGCGTTTCTAATCCTTTTTTTAAATCAAAGATTGTTTCTTAAAAGTTGCACTTTTAGAGGAAAATCCAATCTGGTTTTAGATCACACCACTGTATGGTGTTTGCACTGGTAAAAGTCCAAAAGGATACTCTTCTGTCTCAGGGTGCAAAGAAACCTGTGCTTCTGGAATTAGCGAGTGATCTTTAGCTGGACCAAGACTCCAGAACAGACTTCTGTTAGAAATTGAGGGCTATCACCAGACACCAGCTTATCACTTTTTAAAAGCAAGCTGAAAACTCACAGGGAGGCGTCTCATGAATACATGCTGTCATAAATTATTGTGTTTCGTTATACTGTTTCATCTTTCTGTCACGTATGTTAGAAATTAGTTTCATGTATAAATTATTTATTGCATCACATGCCAATTAACCTTGTAGAAAGGGTTTAACATTTATATGTTCATCTAATGTGTTCTGTTTAGGGTCAAAGGAAGTGAATGAAGACCAGAAGAAATTGTTTCAGGAAACACATTTAAAAAAGGAAGAAGAAAAGATCCTTCCAGAGAATTTCACAAAGAAACCAGCTGGAAAGTTTGGAGTGAAAAAACCCTTCACTTGCTCTCAGTGTGGAAAGAGCTTTGCTCTTAATTCAAACCTCACACAACACATGAAGATTCACACCGGAGAGAAATGGTATCAGTGCTCTTTGTGTGAGAAACGTTTGACTAAACTAGGAGCACTGGAATATCATGAGAGGATTCACACCGGAGAGAAACCATACAAATGCTTGCATTGTGAAAAGAGTTTTAGAGGCAAAGGGACACTGAAAAACCATGAAAGGACTCACACCGGAGAGAATACTCATGTCTGCTCCGACTGTGGAAAGCGTTTTATACAAATAAACAATTTGAAGAGACATCAGAAGTGCCACACCGGAGAGAAACCGTATCAGTGCTCACAGTGTGAAAAAAGTTTTACTCAACTGAGTACACTGCAATATCACGAGAGGATTCACACCGGAGAGAAACCATACAAATGCTCACAGTGTGAAAAGAGTTTCAGAGACATGGCCCACCTAAAAAACCATGAGACTATTCACACAGAAGAGAAACCTCATGTCTGTTCTGACTGTGGAAAGAGTTTTGAAACATCAGACCACTTTAAAACTCACTGCAGGATTCACACTGGAGAGAAACCACATCAGTGCTCTTTATGTAAAAAAAGCTTTAGCGCGCTAAGTTCACTAAAACATCACAAGAGAATTCACACTGGAGAGAAACCATACAAATGCTCACACTGTGGAAAGGGTTTCAGAGATGCAACCCACTTGAAAAACCACGAGAGAACTCACACTGGGGAGAAACCATACCAATGTTCGTACTGTGAAAAGAGTTTTAGAGATGCAACCCATCTGAGAAACCATGAGAGGATTCACACGGGAGAGAAACCTCATGTCTGCGCTGACTGTGGAAAGGCTTTCATACAAATAAACAACTTGAAAAGGCATGAGAGGATCCACATCGGAGAGAAACCGTATCAGTGCTTGTCATGTGAAAAGAGTCGTAAGGTGTTTTTCTAACCAGCATGTGAAAAAAAAACCCTTACGAGTGAGGGAAACTCTCTTCAATTTAAGTAAACACAACGTTAACTTAAAACTGAAAATATAATTAAAAACCCAGCTAGTGCTGGTGCCTCATTAAGGAAATTGTCAAGCTTCGACCCACCAACGCTGGCTCAAGCCTCAAACTGAGCCGTAGATGTTTAAACCAAGTTCTGACCCAGAGTCTGTTAAAGTCATGTTTCAGAATGGAACTGGTCTTTAATTTTCATCTAAATATTGTGCTCTAAGTTTTAAATGCTAACGATAGCAGGATGTAGCCAGATACACGTTGTACTTTCACACATGTTCATGTAACCATTGTGGAATAATATATAAAATACGTTTAAATGAATTAAACAAATGTTTGTTTAAAGGGGAGGTGCTGCAGTGGGTAAAAGGTTGTTGATTTGAAGCTGGCAGGTGACCTTCCTTGGAAGAATTTGCATGTTCTCACGGTGGGCTTCTCCTGTTTCCCCCAAAATCCCAAAAACGTGCGTAAGGATGATTGAATAATCTAAATTCCCCTCATGTGTGAATGTGTGTGCAGGTTGTACCTCTGCCTCTCAGAGGATCCACAGGAGATAGGCAACAGCAGACCCCTCTGACCCAGAAAAGAACAAAGGGTTCAGAAACAAGTCTCGAGCGTCAAGAGCATTGGCGTTCTTACATCCGAAGACACTGAATAAACACATTAATTAACTTTAGAAGTAGAATGAATAGACACAGTGCCCTGTATATGCATCTATGAGAAGATGAAGCAAGACCTTATAGACATACATACATACATAACATAATACCAGAATGAATCAGAGAAACCTTATGTGTGCTCTGAACGTGGGAAGAGTTTTGTAACTTCAAGCAGCTTAAAATGACACCAGAGGATTCACATCAGAGAGAAACTGTATCAGTCAGGGACTAATCAAATTCTAGGCTTCAGCAATCACAAAAAAAAAACAATTGATCTGCACGTCTGCACCCTCATCTGTGTTTTCTGGTGCCTAGGTTTCCAAACTAGGTTTTAATCCATTTGTGCCACTGGAGAGACGTTTGCGGCAGCTATTCAACTCTAAATAAACTTTTGTCACATGGTTAACGGTGTAACATGTTGCCCTCCTAAAAAGTGTTGTAACGTCAGAGGTTTTCAGCTTTTGACCCATGTTTCTTGCGTTAGAGAGAAATATTCACCCTCTCTCTATTAATTTATTTATTGTGTATAGCGTCGACAGTTTCTGTATCTGTGAAGTTGGTTCTATTAAAAGTTGCACAGAGTCACGTTCAAGTCTCTACTGAAGGTTCAAGCACAACACCACTGGGATCATCAGCATTATACTGTCACTTAATGTTGTTTACCCCTGATGCTCACTGGGAAATCTCAGACTCATAATTTGGATTGTGAGGAAGAAATCTTTGAGAGATTGAATGCATAGTACATAAAATAATAGAGTAAACTGAACTATTAAATATGATTTAATAAGGAGATAAACTGGAAGGGCATAACTTGTGTAATGACTGATGCTTATCATTTGATACACCTCCCAAATGCTGAACTCGTCGAGTGTCAATGTTTTTCCCCTTCCCCAAATCTGGGCTCTTTCACTTAGACGCCTTTGGTTTAAAACGCTCCCGTTCAGGAGGTGGCGCTAGAGCTCTTTGAATCCGTTCCTACCCGCTATTAAACCAAGAAGAAAGATATTTTTGTCGTTGATTCCAAGAATTACTGCTTGAGAAACTACTACAGTGAACTTAGAATAAAGATGGATATTAAAGAAGAATCCTTGGGAATAAAAGGTGAAGATCTAGAGGGAGAAATAGGTTTGTGTTTCCCTTCGTTGTTTTTAACTGCTGGTGAGAAACAGATGAAAATAGCTTTAGCATCTCGAGCTTGATAAGTTTGTAGAAAGTATTTAGCTAATTTCATTGCAATTTTTTTTATTTAGGGTCAATCGAAGTGAAAGAAGCCCAGGAGAAAATGTTTCAGGTAACACTTTTGAAAAAGGAAGAAGAGACTGAAGAGAATTTCACAAATAAACCAACAGGAAAATCTGGAGTTGACAAAGCCTCAACTTGTCCTCAATGTGGAAAGAGTTTTGCTCTTAATTCAAATCTCACAAAACATATGAAGATTCACACCGGAGAGAAACCCCATCAGTGCTCTTCGTGTGAGAAACGGTTTACTCAAGTAAATGCACTGAAATATCACCAGAGGATTCACACCGGAGAGAAACCGTTCAAGTGCTCACACTGTGAGAAGAGTTTCAGAGACACAACTCACCTGAAAAAACATGAGCGGATTCACACCGGAGAGAAACCCCAAGTCTGCTCTGAATGTGGAAAGAGTTTTATAACATTAGTAGAATTAAAAACACACCAGAGAATTCACACAGGAGAGAAACCATATCAGTGCTCATTATGCGATGAAAGTTTTGCGCAACTAAACACGCTAAAATGCCACACAAGGATTCACACCGGAGAGAAACCATACAGATGCTCACAGTGTGGAAAGAGTTTCAGAGAAACAGGCACACTGAAAACCCACCAGAGAACTCACACAGGAGAGAAACCTTATGTCTGCTCCGACTGTGGAAAGAGTTTTATAACTTCAAGCAACTTGAAGCAACACCAGAGGAGGATTCACACCGGAGAGAAACCTCATGTCTGCTTTGACTGTGGAAAGAGTTTTAAGTTTTCAAACAACTTGAAACAGCACCACAGGAGGATTCACACCAGAGAGAAACTGTGCATTCAATAATGACAAAAACTCTGGACATCCATCCCATGTGGCATTGCAACTTTTCACGCTAGGTTGTAATCCACTTGTGGCACTAGAGATACATTTAAACCAAACATCAAATAAATACCACGTGATGTGCAGGTGGAACACAGTGATTGTTATATTATTTCATACAATTGTCCGAAAAGGCCTACAAATCAGAGTGTTTCATTGCTTTGTTTGGGAGAATGTTGGGTACCATTTCGAACAAATGTCTGGCCCTTTTAGGTAAGAGTTTAAAACAGAGGTCGCTGTACTTTTGTACAAATCTCTGTCGTGATCTGTTCTCCGAGCAATTAATTTTTTTTAAGTCATAATTCTCATTTAAACAGCAGCAAATCCACAAGAAAACCATACACTGTAAAAAAAAATATGCACAACGTGACAATGCCAACATGGATGAAATGACAGTTTCTGGCAAAGTGAAATGAGGCTCAAAGTGGGCGTTGCCAGCCTTCGTGAAAGTGTGTCATTTCCTGTTGATCATGGAAATGGGCAAAAGATCCACAGAGGTGGGAGAATAGAAACCACACACACAGAAAAAAAGAAAAAAAAAGATGGCTGAAAGAACTGTTAATCATCTGCCCCTTATGAAATCACAAAAAAAAGAAATCACTTAAATTATGCATAAAATTATTGCTTAATAATCTGAGGCAAACAAAATTCATCCCCTCAGAGTGTTCATGAATGTCAAATCTAGACCTAAATCCACAAAACTAGTGGAGCCAGGGGTGGAAATATGAGTTTTTAAAGCTCCAAAGTAGGGTAATTTAACATTAGAGTGGATGAGAACCTGCTCACTTCTGGAGTCAGCTCCAAGTGGCCGGCGGGGAAACTGCAGTTTAAGTCATTTCCCATCACGCCTCGATGTGGACACTACCCTTGACTCATAACTTCCTGATAAAGCTGGACCAGTCATGGTTTCAAAGCTCCACCTCGAGTCTCACAAGCAGTCTGTCATACATTATAACTTATTTTGTAATTATAAACAGGAATTTGAGAATGCAAATGAACTCTCACAACGGTCAGTCAGCTGTGTTCAGTGTAGCGGTCAAACGTATCAAAAGTAATCACACCTCTGTCCAGTAGATGGCGGTAATGAACATAGACTGCAAACTGCCAACAGACGATACCGAAGAAAACGACCACCGCAAATAAAGCCTGGACAGAAGTAAACGGGAAGAATTACAGCAGGAGAAACGAACCACCGTGATCCTGTAATAAAGATGGAAATAAAAGAAGAACCTTTGAGCGTAAAAGAAGAACTCTGTGAAATTAAAGAAGAACCGTGTGATGTGAGAGAAGACCCTTTGAGGGTAAAAGAAGAAGAAACCGAGGAACAGATAGGTCAGTGCTTCCCTACACTTTTTGTTGAAAACCTGTTAAAAAAGGACTTAGCATGTTATTGTTGATTTGTTTCTCATCTTTCCTTTAATTTTAGACTCAGTGGGAGAAACCACAGACACCAAGAACCTTCTCATACATATAAATGAATGTTGTTCACAAAATGAAGAGAAGTCAACGGAGAAACCAGCTGAAGAAACTGGAATTTTCTCCTGCTCTGAATGTGGAAAGTGTTTCATTAAAAAAACTTCTTTGATTAAACACATGAGGATTCACGCCGGGGTGGAACGTTTCTCATGCTCCGAATGCGGAAAAGGCTTCAAGTGTAAAAGAATTCTAAAGAAGCATCAGAAGGCTCACGCTAAATTGAAGACTTTCAGCTGCAGTCAGTGCAATAAACTATTTATTTATGAGAAAAACTTAACAAGACACCTTCAGTTCCACTGTGATGAGAAGCCTCACATCTGCTCTTCTTGTGGAAAGAGCTTTACAACCGTAAGCGATCTGATAATGCACGTTCGTATTCACACCGGAGAGAAACCGTACAAATGTTCACACTGTGAAAAGAGTTTCACTCAGTCATCTAATCTTAGATCTCATGAGAGGGTTCACACTGGAGAGAAACCTTACAACTGTTCACATTGTGAGAAGTGTTTCTCTAATTCATCTGCTCTTAAATCTCATGAGAGGACTCACACAGGAGAGAAACCATACAAGTGCTCACATTGTGAGAAGAGTTTCTCTGCATCAAGTACTCTTAATAAACATGAGAGGGTTCACACTGGAGAGAAACCATACAAATGCTCACACTGTGAGAAAAGTTTCTCTGCCTTAAGTACTCTTAATAAACACGAGAGGATTCACACTGGAGAGAAACCATACAAATGTTCACATTGTGAAAAGAGTTTCTCTCAATCGTCTGGTCTTAAGTATCACGAGAGGACTCACACCGGAGAGAAACCATACAAGTGTTCACATTGTGAGAAGAGTTTCTCTGCCTCAAGTACTCTTAATGATCATGAGAGGACACACACTGGAGAGAAACCATACAAGTGTCTTTCATGTGGGGAAAGGTATTCAAAGTCATCTCGTCTTAAACAGCACATGGAGATTCATGTTCAGCAACAACCTCCCCATGAAAACCTTAAACTCGCTCAAACACACCAATATGTGGTTTTAAGTCCTGCTCCCACAGGATTAGTGTTATTTATGAACCCGCAGTGATTTAGAAACCCTTCATCCCCCTGGGTTTATTTCATGCATTCACAAATGGGATGTTTTTACATTAAATCACTGATATCCCCTGATGTGAAGGTAAAGTTGAATGTAATATAAACCTAATGTTTTATTTGTATTTTCATGTGTTTGTTCTTGAATATTAAATTAACTGTTGTTATTTTTACACAATTCGTATTTTTTGTTTACGTTGCACTGAAAGCCGTGCACAGCTTTCGTCGCTACCGCGTTAATTCTGACAGCAATAATATTAAATTTTCTACAATTACAGAATTTAATGACTGATACTTTGTTATCAACCAATTACAACAAATTGCAAATGTGAAACCCCATTTAATTTATCTGCAAAGAACCATCAAGAAACCTCTGAATATTGGCATTAACGCTAAAGCAACTGTGCTTTGGTGTGTATTTCATTTGAAATCCAGCTACATCATTCATTATGTGTAATTTAAATTATGGAAAATAGTAAATAACACAATTTTCAACACAATCGATTTTTGGCCTAATTTTCCACCATAAACTTTGTGGGTAAAAAGAACGATGCCATTTGTTTACACGTGTTGTGTAGTAAAAGTGTTGTTTTGAATTATTAAGTTGGTCATGAGTTCGTAATGTTCATTTCGTACGGAAATGTTACTGAGTTGTTGGTTTAATTGAAGAATACGTAGAGGTCTCCGGGCCGTTTTCCAATCCAGTAGAGGGCGATAATACACCAAAAGTGTCAGCGAACTGCCAGCCAACACAAGAAGGAGAGCACGTGACCCAATTATTATTTCCGGTATCGTTTATTTTCGCGCTTCTGTAACTACTGTGCTGAAGGTAAGGGAAATGCAAAGTAAGTTATATTTCAGTCATAATTTGGAGATAATCAACGCTATATTTTACTAAGTGGGGGTGAGTAAGTGTCGGTAATGAACAAACTGCCAACAGACAAAATGACAACAGCAAATAAAGCCTGGGCAGAAGTAAACGAGAGTAACTACAGTGGTCCTGTAATAAAGATGGAGATCAAAGAGGAACTCTGTGAAATTAAAGAAGAACCGTGTGATGTGAGAGAAGACCCTTTGAGGGTAAAAGAAGAAGAAGAAACTGAGGAACAAATAGGTCAGTTCTTTCCTCCGCGGTTTAAACTTTTTGTTAAAAACCTGTTAAAAGCAGACTTAACATGTTATTGTTGATTTGTTTCTCATCTTTCATTTAATTTTAGACTCAGTGGGAGAAACCACAGACACCAAGAACCTTCTCTTACAGATAAATGAATGTTGTTCACAAAATGAAGTGAAGTTCACAGAGAAATCAGCTGGAGAAACTGGACTTTTCTCCTGCTCTGAATGTGGAAAGTGTTTCACAAAAAAAACTTCTGTTATTGGACACATGAGGATTCACGCCGGGGTGGAACGTTTCTCATGCTCCGAATGCGGAAAAGGCTTCAAGTGTAAAAGAATTCTAAAGAAGCATCAGAAGGCTCACGCTAAATTGAAGCCTTTCAGCTGCAGTCAGTGCAATAAATTATTTATTTATGAGAAAAACTTAACAAGACACCTTCAGTTCCACTGTGATGAGAAGCCTCACATCTGCTCTTCTTGTGGAAAGAGTTTCACAACAGCAGCGCATCTGATAATGCACGTTCGTATTCACACCGGAGAGAGACCGTACAAATGTTCACACTGTGAAAAGAGTTTCACTCAGTCATCTACTCTTAGATCTCATGAGAGGGTTCACACTGGAGAGAAACCTTACAACTGTTCACATTGTGAGAAGAGTTTCTCTTCTTTAGCACAGCTTACCATTCATGAGAGGATTCACACTGGAGAGAAACCATTCCACTGTTCACATTGTGAGAAGAGTTTTTCTGCCTTATTCCGTCTACGGGTTCATGAGAGGATTCACACAGGAGAGAAACCGTACAAATGCTCACATTGTGAAAAGAGTTTCTCTCAGTCATCTCATCTTAAATATCACAAGGGTATTCACACTCGAGAGAAACCACATCAGTGTAGTTCATGCGGGGAAAGATTTTCAGAATCATCTCGTCTTAAACAGCACATGGAGATTCATGTTCAGCAACAACCTTCTCATGAAAACCTTAAACTCGCTCAAACACACCAATATGTGGTTTTAAGTCCTGCTCCCACAGAATTAGTGTTATTTATGAACCCCCAGTGATTTAGAAACCATTCATCCCCTGGGTTTATTTCATGCATTCACACAGGACAAAGTCATGTATTTCAAATAAAAACATCTGCCAGATTTGACTCATAAATTCTTCTAGCTGCACTTCCACAGAACCAGGGACTTTGCAAGGTTATAGGTCCACAAGTTAAACCAAACAGCTGCTAAGGAGCTTCAGCATCATCCATGGGTTGAAACCCATTTGTGAACTGAAACAAACAGCTGTGTAGGAGGATAAAACTGGCTGAGGTTACCTTTTGGCCATCTTCATAACTGGTCTCTGCCTTGTCATGCTATTAAAGATCAAAGAGATGAGTGCAGCGACTTTCATACACAATAACCAGCAACTGACTCATTTACTCGCACACAGTCTGTATTAAACTGTAAAAATCTGGATAAAATGAGCCTAGATTAACTTAAACATGCTTTGTACAGTAAAAAAAAGTATTAAATATATATATAATGGCTTTAGTTGCTGTGTGTTTGTTATTACCGTATAATTACATGGCACAACCCACAAGGGGAGGAGTCAAGATCTGAAGGACACTTGAGGGCCTGCTGCTGGAGAATCAGAAATGCACAGTTAAGAAGTTATACTGAGTTTACAGATTTTAGAACTCGCTGTGCTTATTTGGGGGGTATTTCAAAGAAGAAATGGCATCCAAGGTAGAAAACTGACACACAATAATCCTCACCGCCTCTCGTACCAGCAGAGTTGTGCTGAGGAAGGGAAAACCCAAAGGAAGCAGCCAGGGGAACTTAAAACCTTTTACTGGTAACTGATGGTATTGCTAATTGGTTATACCGGTAACTGATGGCTTCTGGTAACCAATGGCACTGGTATTTGGCTTACAGCTGTTCAATGTCAAGAGTTTTGCTCTTCGCTTTGTATATTTGATGAGATTTCTGAGCATTCTTGCTGGTACAGCACTCTACAGTTTACAGGGATATGCAAGTTATCCGAGAGCTTTCTAATAGACAGAATGACTTAAAATATTTCAAACTTGTTAAAGAGAAATTCATGGAATCCATGCTTCATTGGGTTTATTAGTAAGTTACTTGGCAACATTTAGGTTTTACGAGGTTTCATTTACCATTTAATTGTAAATGAAAGAATTAAGAAGATAAAAACTATAGATGGGATGGTAAACTGCTCGAATCAACTTCCATTCCACAAGGGGGCGTTAAACATAGGAGCTGTTTGTAAACGCAATGAAGCAAAAGAAAAATACGACAAATAAAGCCTGCACAGAAAACGAGAAAAACTGGAGGGATCGCCGCATTACAAACTAATCTCAGACCGCAGTAATACTACAGTAAAGATGGAGATTAAAGAAGATCCCTTTAGAGTAAAAGAAGAAATTCTTAAAGAAAACCCTTCAGAGTAGAAGAAGAAACAGGAAAAATAGTCAGTTATTGAATATCTTATTTCAGATAAGCCTTTTAAACTACTTTTAATGGTTTTAATAAGATAGTCATAATTAGATCATGATTTTATTTATTAAATACTTATTGTCCACTTTTAAATGGCAAAAAACTGGGGTAAAGCGTGCTTAACTAAGTAAATGTTTTTACAGTATTTCGATAATAAATTATTTTATTAAAAGCTATTTAGCAAACAGTCGTGCATAATATCGTAAAGTTGCCACTATTAACGGATTTAGAATGCTTTGTCGCGTACCCAAAGTAATTCTGTGGCCGTCACATATGTTGCACGTTTGCCAGGTAAATTGAGAAATCTGCACTCCAGTACAGTAGATGGCGTAAGGTAGTGGATTCCGCTCACCATCAAGGTAAACGAAGAAGAAAACGCCATAAACAAAAGCCTAATCGCAAAGCGAGGCAAAATGGAGGAATCACAGCTAACAACAGACTGCAGTAATACTATAATAAAGACCGAGAATAAAGAAGAACTATGCGGAGTTAAAAAAGAACATTTTACAGTAAAAGAAGAAGAAATAGGTTTGTATTTACCTTCTGTGTTTTACTGCTGCTATGAAAATAATGATGCAATTGTGAATTTCAGGTTAAATGTATTATACTATGCATTGCATTATATTTTTTTCTTACCATTTTATGAAAAAAAATCCAATACAACTGTAGTAAGCATCAAATGAAATAATATACCATTGTACTCAAATAGAACATAATTATAACTCTTTAATTCAGATCAGTAACTTCCTGTTCAGGCGTATTTCCTTGCTATTTTGATTGATTTTATGTCTTCACGCAGTGGAGTCAAAATTAGAATAAATTAACAGTTTATGAGGTTTGTTTTGATGATTGTAGCTAAAGTCATGCCACCCAGCTTCTGATTGGCTGGGTAACAAGTGTCTTCCAATCATATAACAAAGATTTTGATGTAGATCTGAAAACAATTTCAGATACATTGAGCATTGATATGGTTACACGGTCAAAACTCACATAAATGACATTAAATAAAATGTACGAATAATCAAACTTTCAAAATATCGAACTTGAAAAAAATGAGTGTGTGAAAACAGTAAAAGACATGTCAAGAACCCTGTAACTTGTTAAAAGATTTTTTTTATCTATTATGAGATTTGTTACATTAATTATCTTTCAACTTTAGGATTCACAGAAGAGATCAAAGCAACCGAGATCCTGCTTCAGAAAAAACATTTCTTAAAAGAAGAAGAAGAATTTATTTTAAAGACAGAAGATACATTCACAGAGAAACCAACAGATGAAACTAGAGCCAGTAAAGTTTTCACCTGCTCTGAATGTGGAAAGAGTTTTACTAACTCAACACGTCTAATAATACACAACCGGATACACACAGGAGAGAAACCATACGAATGTTCCTACTGCGAGAGAAGGTTCACGCAGCCATATGCTCTTAAATATCATGAGAGGATTCACACTGGAGAGAAACTGTACAAATGTTCACACTGTGAGAAGACGTTTACACAGCCATATGCTCTTAAATATCATGAGAGGATTCACACCGGAGAGAAACCGTACATATGTTCACACTGTGAGAAGAGTTTCTCTTATTCATCTGATCTCAAAACACATGAGAGGATTCACACTGGAGAGAAACCATATAAATGTTCACAGTGTGAGAAGTGTTTTTCTCAGTCAGCCAATCTTAAAGCTCATGAGAGGATTCACACTGGAGAGAAACCATACAAGTGTTCACACTGTGAGAAGAGCTTCACTCAAGCATATGCTCTTCAATACCACGAGAGGATTCACACGGGAGAGAAACGGTACAAATGTTCACACTGTGAGAAGAGTTTCCCTCATTTATCTACTCTTAAAGCTCATGAGAGGATTCACACTGGACTGAAACCATTTTCATGTGATGACTGTGGAAAGAGTTTCAAACTGCAAAACAATTTAAGAGCACATAAGAGAATTCACACTGAAGAGATACCATTCAAGTGCTCACATTGTGAGAAGAGTTTCTCTGACTCATCTACTCTTAAACATCATAAGAGGATTCACATTAGACAGAAACTATACAAATGTTCAAAGTGTGAGAAGAGTTTTACTCATTCATCTACACTTAAATGTCACGAGAGGATTCACACAGGAGAGAAACCATTTTCATGTGATGACTGTGGAAAGAGTTTTAGACGGTTAAACCAGCTAAAAAGACACAAAAGGACTCACACTGGAGAGAAACCATATAAATGTTCACATTGTGAAAAGTGTTTTTCTCGGTTAACTAATCTTCAATCTCACGTGAGAACTCACACTGGAGAGAAACCGTATAAATGTCCACATTGTGAAAAATGTTTCTCTCATTCAACTAATCTTCAATGTCATGTGACGATTCACACAGGGGACAAACCATTCAAATGTTCACACTGTCTAAAGAGTTTCCCTCATTTATCTAAACTTAAATCTCATGAGAAGATGCATAGTTTAGAGAAACCACACAAATGTTCACAGTGTGAGAAGAGTTTCTCTGACTCATCTAATCTTAAATCTCATGAGAGGATTCACGCAGGAGAGAAACCATATAAATGTTCACACTGTGAGAAGAGTTTTACCCAGTCATATCATCTTAAAGGCCATGAGAGGATTCACACAGGAGAGAAACCATACAAGTGTTCACACTGTGAGAAGTGTTTCACTCAGGCATATTATCTTAAATCTCATAAGAGAATTCATACAGGAGAGAAACCGTACAGATGTTCTCAATGTGATAAGTGTTTCTCTGACTCATCTAATTTTAAATCTCATAAGAGGATGCACACTGGAGAGAAACCATATAAATGTTCACATTGTGAGAGGAGTTTCTCTCAGGCATCTTCTCTTAAATCTCACGAGAAGGTTCACACTGGAGAGAAACCATACAAGTGCTCACATTGCGAGAGGAGTTTTTCTCAGTCATCTTCTCTTAAATCTCACGAGAGGATTCACACCGGAGAGAAACCGTATCAATGTTGTATATGCGGGAAAATGTTCAGAAATTCTTCTTCTTTTAAAAGACACATGGACGTTCATGAGCAAACCACACAATAAAAACTCGATTCCAAAGGGATTAGTGTTGTCTATGAACCTTGGGGGATTTGCAGACGTTTCATGCATACCCATGGGAGAAACCAAGCAGAGGGTTTTACTTGAAATCCCTGATTTGTGTTTAATAAAAGGATAGCACACCATTGATTGCTTTGCTTTTAGTGGCATAGTACATTTGGTGGTGCTGCTGTTTTAGGACTCGCTTTCTATCCTAGTTTATAGTGTATTGTTTGTCGCATCAGTGTATTTTGAGCGTAGCTGATCAGTGCAGTATCGAGAGTGCATCTCTGCCCTTTGTTACCAGTCCACTATTGTTTTCTGCAGCTGTTTTCACATGATTCAAGTATGAAATGTGTTTGCTAGCTTTAGCATGAGCAGCTGAGAAAAACTGCATCGTCTACGTGATGCTAATTCCTCTAGCGTCGTACTTTCTGCTCATGTACAGTGACTCTTTTTGAGTTGTATTTTCCTTGCTACAGGATGTTACCGCATGTGTTGATGCTGTAATTACCCTCGGTGCCTGTTGGAGGCTCTATCCTGAGTTTGTACTCAGGATAGAGTTTGAGTTTCAGTTTGTACTCTATTCTGAGTTTGTTTTTACGGTGTGTTCTGTATAAATAAAATGAAGAAGTGAGGCGCCTAATTTTACGACATCGCTATTGAACGTTTGTCAATATTTAACTTAAACAAAGAAAAGGGACCGGCAGCTTCTCATTTATCGATCACCATTGTACAACTAGCATGAGACCTTGGGTAACATCATAGATATATACACATAGATGCCCTCTTAAGGGTCTGTCACATATGGCATCACAGACGCCATATTAGTACGGGGTTGGTCAGATCCATCAATTGGTTTCGAATGTGACAATGTTTTTTTTTGTTCGTAAGAGGATAATTTATCATAGTTTGCAACTGTGCCAGGTATGCTCTGTTCTTAAAAAATGGAAAATAAATACTCTTTACATTCTTCAACTTTTTTCATATTACTATCATCAGTAGTATCCTTATGAATTGTAATATTGCAGATGATATTTATTATATGTATGTGGGAGCTACAAAGTTGCCTTGTATATATAATAAAAATGTTGAAAGATCGCTTAAATATTAAGGAGTTCTGGTGATTTTAATCGCTTGTGGAGCTCAACCTCCGGATGCAGAAGGGAGACGTCATCACGACTTACCCCATTCCAGGATGGCGGCTGCTCCATCTCATCGATCCAACGCATGGCAGAGTTTCATGAGGCATCAACATATATCTAAGGGATAACATTCTCAAGTTCAACTACATCAATCTGAAATGTCAAAACTAAACACACAGCAGCATTGAGTTTTAATAAAAGCGTCTCCTATTTGGTTATACACAGCTAAGCTAAAGTGATAAGTAATGGTATACTAATTATTATATGAGATCATTTGAATCCTCCAACAATATGCTGAGATATTTGTCATTTTCAGCCAAGAACTGAATGTTGTCATTCATGTTCTATATCATCTTCAGAAAAGGTAGGGACATGAGATCTCATTACTCACAGTGAGATGGGTAACTTTTACAGTATTCCTTCCTAGCAACCATACTTTTTACCCTAGCAACAGATTTTAAAGATCTGTAGGTCAGCTCATTAATTTGTTAATAGGGAAAAGTTTACAGCACTCGCTCTTAATCTGCACTTTTACCCTCCATAGCAACCAAACTGTTTATCATTGTAACCAAGTTTTATAACTATTATTTTACCCTGTGACTAATAAATAAGAATTACCATTTATAAATTTACCTGGATCATAATAATTTACTATATGCTAACCTACAACCATTCTATATTTTTATGATTAGCTTCCATATTTTCTTGACTTCTATTATGTTATATCAAGTGTTACCTTGAGATGAGGCACCAAGGAAGATGACGAGCAGGAACTCATGGGAAAGTCGTAATGTTTATTGTACCCCTCAGTGAAGAGTATAATACAAAATAAACAAACAAAATACTGAAACTAATTCAGTAAAAACCCCATTTAATAATAAACCATGGCTTCCTCTTAAAAACAGGTGATGCAATTACCTCAGACTAATAAGAGCAGCCCAGCAACTGATAATCTCCATCAAACAATCAATTAATTCATTAACTCCATTACAACAGACTCTTAAGGATTAATAAACAGGAAAGTTATGAATATGCGTATTATAATTGGCCCGATAAAAATATATTTGTATATCTCATCTCGGTGTGTTATTTATTTTTAAAAATTATAAACATATTAAACATTAAATCCAATACTCAAATGAAGCAATTAACCCTTAGAAGTCTCTGCACGCACCAGAGCGTTTGCCAATCACAGCGGCTATTTTGAATTCGTAAGGAATAGTGTGATCCAGCTTTTGTTTAATTTCCATTTCAAAAATAAGATGTGCGTTTCAAAAAGGTTATTAACTTTTATATCTTTCAGTTTCATTTTACAGAGCCAAATCGATGCCATCAAGTGGTGAAAAGAAGGGATTACCCTTGGAAGTACAAGACCTGTGAGGTGGCTTCTGTTTATTAAAGTTCTGTCATGAAGACACGAAAAATACACAAGTCCCCCGAGGTTCATATACAACACCAATCTGATGGAAATAGAGCTTTTATTGTGTGGTTTCGCCATGAACCTCCATGTGTCTTTTAAGATTAAAAGAATGTGCAAACTTTTTCCCACATGTACAACATTGATACGGTTTCTCTCCGCTGTGAATCCTCTCATGACATTTAACATGATATGACGTGAAGAAACTCTTCTCGCAGTGTGAACATTTGAATGGTCTCTTTCTCATGTGAGTCTTCTCGTGAGATTTAAGAAAAGCTGAGCAAGAAAAACTCTTCTCACAGTATGAACATGTGTTTGGTCTCCATCCTGTGTGCATTATCTCATGAACTCTAAGATTAGATGACTGAGAGAAACTCTTCTCGCAGTGTGAACATTTGTATGGTTTCTCTCCAGTATGAATTCTCTCGTGGGATTTAAGATGTGATGACACAGTGAAACTCTTCTCACAGTATGAACATTTGTGTGGTTTCTCTCCAGTGTGAATCCTCTCATGAGAATTACGACTAGTTCGGTTAGCGAAACTCTTCTCGCAATATGAACATTTCAACGGTCTCTCTCCAGTGTGGATCTGATTATGTATTTTTAGGTACGTAACATATCTAAAACTCTTTCCACAAGAAGAGCAGACATGAGGCTTCACATCAGAGTGGATTTTAAGGTGTGATATTAAGTTCTTCTCATAAATGAATGTTTTATTGCACCGATCACAGCTGAACGAATTCGATTCATTGTCCATCTGCTGATGTCTTGAAAGTTTGAAGCTAGAGCCACATTCAGAGCTGAAGAAACCTGTATTGGCTCCAGTTTCTCCAGCTGGTTTCTCTTCCGTTTTCAAAATAATTTGTTCCTCTTTAAAGAATTTTTTCTTGGTGACTTCAGTCGCTTCTGCGGATTCAAAAAAATTAAAAGACAAATGAAAATAGACAAATAACAAATTCCAGAAACAAAAATGAAACCTATTTATAAAGATCTTTAATCGAGCTTTAACGAAAACTACATCCTACTTTCCTCATTATCACCTCAGATATTAAGGGAAACACTGACCTATTAGTTCCTCAGTTTCTTCCTCTTTTACGTTGAAAGGTTCTTCTTTTGCTCGGAACGGATCTTCTTTTATTTCGTAGGGTTCCTCTTTAATCTCCATCTTTATTATATTATTACTGAAATGTTTTTCCTGCTGTAATTCCTCCATTTGATTTTGTTTTTGTTAAAGAAAAATCTTCTCACGCTTTGTTTCTCGTGTTCTTCTGTTGTTCAGTTGGCAGACTGTGTTTGTTACCGCCACCTGCTGGACTGAGATGTAATCACTTTTGTGTCACAAAAAAACGAGAAGGAAAGTGGACGCAGATCCGTAAAAACAAATAATCAAGTGCATATTCTTATTTTATGAAAAGTAGGTTTCATAAAGCTTGACTTTTGAGGAACATGCTCAGAAAGTGTGGTTACTTGGGTAAACAGTTTGGTGGCTAATAGTGATAAAGCCCAATGTTTCATGTGGAACACATTTTTATTGGCAATTTGTCACCGCCTGCTTTATACGCATTTTATTAAATTACTGTTTTATTTATAAACAAATAGTTCTGAGAATATCGCTGAATTCATAAAACATGGGAAACAAAAGAGAAAAACGTTTTAGAAGACCACTATTACCTACTATAAACCGCGATCACACATCAGTCCAGCAGAGGGCGGTAATGCATAATGTCTGCAAACTGCGAGTAACAACAACACCAGAGGAAGAGAAAGAGCTTTCCCTTCGTTAAATGCACAGATCAGCACACATTGAATAAACTATTTACAGATGGTCTACAGTAAACTAAGAGTTAATATGGAAATTAAAGAAGAGATCTGCAGGATTAAAGACGAAGAAGTAGAGGAAGAAATAGGTTTGTGTTTGCCTTCGTTGACTTTAGCTGCTGATGAGAAACGCATTAGCATCACATGCTAGCTAATGTTATAGAAAGGTTAGATTTATTGCTAATCTATTTTGTTCTTTTTAGTGTCAATTGTTGTGAATGAAGTCCAGGAGAAATTGCATCTGGAAACACATTTGAAAAAGGAAGAGGAGGAAGAGGAAGAAGAAATCCTGCCAGAAACTGAAGAGAATTTCACAAAGAAGCAAACCAAAAAAAAATTTGCTTGCACTCAGTGTGGAAAGAGTTTTGCTCTTAAATCAACCCTCACAAAACACATTAAGATTCACAGCGGAGAGAAACCGTATCAGTGCTCTTTTTGTGGTAAACGGTTTACTGAAGTAAATGGACTAAAATATCACGAGATGATTCACACCGGAGAGAAACCCTTCAAATGCTCACAGTGCGAAAAGGGTTTCCGGAACACGAGCACACTGAAATACCATGAGAGGATTCACACTGGAGAGAAACCTCATGGCTGCTCAGACTGTGGAAAGTGCTTTATAACATCATCTGACTTAAAAACACACCTGAGAATTCACACTGGAGAGAAACCGCACCTGTGCTCTTTCTGTGGGAAATATTTTACAACACTAAATGCACTGAAATGTCACAATAGGATTCACACCGGAGAGAAACCGTTCAAATGCTCACACTGTGAAACGAGTTTCAGAGACAAGAGCACGCTGAAAACCCATGAGATGATTCACAGCGGAGAGAAACCTCATGTTTGCTCTGACTGTGGAAAGAGTTTTAGAACTTCAAAAAACTTTAAAAAACACCAGAGGATTCACACGGGAGAGAAACCGTATCACTGCTTTTTTTGTGAGAAAAGCTTTAGTAAACTAGATTCGTTGAAATATCACGAGAGAACTCACACTGGAGAGAAACCATATCAGTGCTCTTTATGTGAAAATGCCTTTAGATCTGTATATAACCGACAAATTCACATGAAAAGACATCATCAAGATATTTTCGAGGTCAAATTATAAAATGCTCTAGCTGTGGATTCATATCAGTAATCAGAAAAAAATGGACAACAGTCTTGGATTTAATCATTAGCTTTTCAACAGAGCCAGCACATACAGAACTGGAGGGAAATTGAGATAAATGTTTACAAAGTAATAATTTGTAAGTCACTGCAGGACCATCGCATTCGTATTTCTACGAAAATATTTTGAGCTCAGAAGCTTCTGGTTATTAGTTCGACTCATGGCAAAGC
This sequence comes from Danionella cerebrum, assembly GCA_007224835.1. Classification (NCBI taxonomy): domain Eukaryota; kingdom Metazoa; phylum Chordata; class Actinopteri; order Cypriniformes; family Danionidae; genus Danionella; species Danionella cerebrum. The sequence goes on along the minus strand of SRMA01024064.1, from coordinate 293,276 downwards.
ATCCTGTTTTATATCAAGAAATGATTAGAAATAATAAATTGTAAATGTGAACAAGTTTAAAGTCTGCAGCCGTCTCCTGAAGAATGAACTCTGAACAAAGCTGCTCTGCTGAAACAATGCACAAAGATTCAGCTCTCAGCTTCTTTCTATTTGTTTCTTTTTTAATTTAATATGTTAATATGGCTTTAGATAAACGTGTAAAATAAGCGGTTCTTTAAAATTGTTAAGTTAACTGTTTCTGTGTCTGTTAATAACTGAGTTCCTCTGTAATCATGTTCATATTACTACATTTAATAAAGCATTTACTAATTCAATGCGATTATCTTGTGCTTTTGTAAACATCCGAACACAAAACCCTAAATGGTGCATTTCTGCAAGTAATTAATGCTTGAGGAAATCAGTTAACAATGAATTCTTTGTTTTGTTTCTCAAAAACCTTCGACAGTGTTTCTGTAAATCCATTAATCACAATAAAATACCCTTCTCTGACCTAAAAACAAAAATCACAACTGTTTCATATTTTAATCTTCGGGATCATTTTTCTCAGTGTGCTTCTGTAGTTTGGGAGAGATCCTCTGGGATTTACATAGCACTCCAGCACCACGAGAACAGTCACTCCACGATGCATCTGAATTTGGCTAAGACCAGTTAACAGAGCAAACGAAAATGCAGCTCTCTCACTGCTGGACCAGTACAACACCTGAGAAAAGGATGCTGTTTGTGGAGTTTATCTCTGCTTTTAAAGGGGTTGGGTGCTGGACCCTTTTTTATACTTTTTACATATTGTCAGATATTTAGCGGTACATACATTTTTTTTACACAAAAAAGTTCACCATGGATAAAATTCAATTTAAATGAATCATCATATAAGATTACGTATCATTTATTTAAGAGACTCAACTTGGAATTGTTGAACGATCCAGAAAAAGTGATCTCAGGCCAGTAGAGGGCGGTAATGCAGTCTACCGCCTGCGAGTAAAAATAAAACACTTGAAGAAGAGATTTAGAGAATAATATTAGAATAAAGATGAAGATTAAAGACCTCTGCAGAATAAAGGATGAAGAACTTGAAGGAGAAATAGGTCTGTGTTTCTCTATATTGTCTTTAACCGCTGATTGGTAACAAAGATGAAAATAATATTAGCATAACATGCTAGCTAACTTAATTTGGTTCCCATTTTGATTTTTAATTTGTTCTGTTTAGGGTCAACGGAAGTGAATAAGTTCCATGAGAAATTGTTTCAGGGAACATATTTGAAAAGGGAAGAAGAAGAAATTCTTCCAGGGACTAAAAAGAGCAATTTCCCAAAGAAACGAGTCGCAAGATTTCGGCTCAAAAGACCTTTCACCTGCTGTCAGTGTGGAAAGAATTTTGCAATTAATTCTAACCTCACGAAACACATGAAGATCCACACCGGAGAGAAATCCCATCAGTGCTCTTTTTGTGAGAAACGTTTTAGTCATCTGGATTCACTGAAATACCACGAGAGGATTCACAGCGGAGAGAAACCCTTCAAATGCTCGCACTGTGAGAAGAGGTTCAGAGGCACCGGCAACCTGAAAATCCATGAGAGGATTCACACCGGAGAGAAGATGTATGGCTGCCCCGACTGTGGGAAGAGTTTTGTAACATCAAAGATCTTGAAAACACATCGGATGATTCACAGCGGAGAGAAACCTCACGTCTGTTCCGACTGTGGGAAGAGTTTTAGAACACCACAACACTTGAAAAGACACCGGAAGAGAATTCACACGCGAGAGAAACCGTATCAGTTAGGGCTGTGCAATTAATCTTTTTTTTCTCAAGATATTTATTTTTGACCTTCAAGCAAACAAGAAAACTGTTAACAATAGAGAAATTACAAATAATTCCATATTTTCTGTTATTTTGATCCGAGCATGGACACACTTTTCACTGGGTTTTCTAGTGCTCATGCAAGGTATTAAGCCACAAAGATTTGCTTCTGTGAAGGCACGTCATGTGACCACCATTTCCAGAACACCATCGGGAGAACAGACACAGTGTCTGAGTCTGCGTGAAGAGCCAGATCATGTGACTCACGGCACCAGGGCAAAAACACGTATGGTCCTGCAGGGATTTAGTTTAGGGCCTACGGTTAGGCTCACACATTCCGTTGCAGTCTGCAGCAAGGAGTATCACCATTGTTTAGAATCCTCCCCACCAGGTGATTGTTTTTGGTCCAACGGTGCATTTATTTGTTCTCCGTTTATTATAAAATATACACAGATTTAGTTCAGACTGAAAATAACACCTTTGCAATTCAGTCTGAAGTCGTGAACTCCCCTGTCGCTGATCTGTCATACAGAATGATTTCAGCAGTGACTGGATGCTACTCCAGAAAGTCACGAAAGCGTCTGTGCAGTGAATGCAGTCTGAACTCAGCATAATGTGTAGCACTTCTAAAAATGGCTCAAATTTGTTTTGCAACGTTAGAGGTTTGAGCTGTTTATCTTTGTTTCTTGCTTTTGAGAAAAATGTATTCACCATTAAAAGCATGAAATGCCTCTCTTTATTGCTGTTTCTGTGTAGCAGAGGCATTTTCTAATAGCTACTGAGAGAATTGCCTATATTGCTTCTTGGTGTGATTGTGATTCTAGTCACTTCTGAAACTTCTTTACCATGTGTACTGTGATAGAAATACAGACATTCAGATACAGGAAACCCATAGTTTCTCCATCTGCAGCATTTCTCATTGCATTCAGGAGTGCGCAGGCGCACACAGGCCCAAGGTCAGGCTGACCTGGGTTCACGAGACTCACTCACCCCCACCGCTCCTGAATGCTGAAGTCAGCATCTTCTAACAAAAAGTACATGATGCCTCTTGTCCCCTTTCTTGTAAAAAGTTCATTAACACCCACTGTTCTGAACTGTATAAAAACCCCGAACAAACTACCAATAAATCCGTGACTGGTTGATGCATGATCTCCGTGTCGTGTTTCTTTCCATGTCACCTCTGGGGCCCCGGAAAACTTCGTCTCGAGACAGAAAGGAACAGAGTCCTTCCATCACACTACTTTATGTAATATTTAACAGACAATTATTCTGTACTCACATATGTAACAACAAAGATAGAATTAGCACTCCATCACTTAAAATAAGAAAGATGACATTATGCAAACATTAACACTGTCCCCTAGTGGATGGATGTATCAAATGCTCTCATACAAATCAAACTACTAGACTCTAGCCTTCATAGTTTTGTGGTCTACAAAATTTTAAAATTCTAATAATTACAATGATGGATCATTATATAAGCATCATAGTTGGTTAAAAATAATGTTGTAAAACACTTTACGTATAATCAAAGAGTTTATTAGCTTTATGATTGGTCAATTTAATGTTTTTATTTGTGAAGAAATAGAAAGTACGTAGGTCTTAATATTCAATATATAACATTTATTTTGCATTTAATGTTAATCGTTTCAAAATCTATTTCAATTCTTTAATTTCTGTCTATCAGTAGCTCACAGTCAGATGTCAAACATTGTCCCTTCACTAGATCTGGGCTTTGTGCTTTTGAACGCCCTTAGTTTCAAACCATCCGGATCCACTCTCCATGTCAGAAGGTGGCGCTGTTGCACATGAAGATTCTTTCTGATCCGCCTTTAAACAAAGAAGAGCTTTCCCTTCGCTGATACTAACGTTTGTGAAACTACTGAAGATGGACAGTAAACTTAGATAAGACCAATCATTATCTAAACTACACCATGTAGGTTACGGAGCAGCCATAAAAACCAAGAGATAGAGAAGAAAATTTGTGAAATAAGATGGAGATTAAAGAAGAACTCTGCTGGATAAAAGATGAAGAACTAGAAGAACAAATAGGTTTGTGTTGACGTTCGTTGTCTTTAACGGCTGATACGAACCATTAAGACGTAGGTAGCATGCTGGCTAACTTTATAGAAAGGATGTTACTAATTTGACTCTACATCTAATCAATAATATAATTTGTTTTGTTTAGGATCGATGGAAATGAATGAGGTCCAGGTAGAATTATTTCAGGAAACACATTTGAAAAAGGAGGAAAATGGAATTCTTCCAGAGACTGAAGATACTGATGATCTTACTCTTGATACAACCCTCACAAAACATATGACAGTTCACGCCAAGGAGAAACCATACAAATGTTCTCAGTGTGGAAAGACTTTCAGAAACGCACGCCCACTGAGAAACCATGAGAAGTATCACACCAAAGAGAAACCACATGTCTGCTCAATCTGTGGAAAGAGGTTTTTAAGATTACAAAACTTGAAAACACACCAGAGGATTCACACCAGAGAGAAACCATATCCGTGTTCTTTATGTAACAAAAGTTTTGCTCGTTCTAATGTACTAAAAAACCATGAGAGGATTCACACTGAAGAGAAACCTCATGTCTGCGCAGACTGTGGAAAGAGTTTTATAACACCACAACACTTGAAAACACACGGGAGGGTTCACTCCGGGGAAAAACCATATCAGTGCTCATTATGTGAGAAAAGTTTTGCTCATCTGAATGTACTGAAAAACCATGAGAGGCTTCATACTGGAGAAAAACCGTTCAAATGCGCACAGTGTGAAAAGTGTTTTAGAAACGCAACCACACTGAAAAACCATGAGATGATTCACAATGGAGAGAAACCATATCAGTGCTCTTCATGTGAGAAATGTTTTACTAAACTATATGCACTGAAATGTCATGAGAGGACTCACACTGGAGAGAAACCATTCAAATGCTCATACTGTGAGAAGAGTTTTAAAGACATAGGGACATTAAAAAAACATATGATGATTCACACGGGAGAGAAACCTCATGTCTGCTTGGACTGTGGCAAAAGTTTTGTACAATTAAACAACTTAATAACACATCAGAGGATTCACATTAGAGAGAAACCGTATCAGTGCTCTTTGTGCGAGAAAAGTTTTACTCAACCAAATGGACTTAAAAACCACGAGAGGATTCACACCGGAGAGAAACCATACAAATGCTCTCAGTGTGAAAAGTGTTTCAGAGACAAAGGCACAATGAAAAAACATGAGAGGATTCACACCGGAGAGAAACCTCATGTCTGCACAGACTGTGGAAAGAGTTTTTCGTCATCAGACAGCTTGAAAACACACGAAAGGATTCACACAGGAGAGAAACCCTATCAGTGTTCTTCATGTAAAAAGGGCTTCAGATGTATTTCTAACCTAAAGAGTCACATGCAAAAACACCAAGAATGTGTTTGAGATCAAATTAAAAATGGGATACAAAACTTGTCTTTGATATTATTTATAAATCTGGGGACAAAAAGAACATTTAGTTTTTTTTTCTAACTGTGTAGAGTCTTATGAAAAAAAACTTTTTTTCAAAGTTAACTCTGTGGTTTAGGACAGGGGTATTGCATCATGTGTGAACTAACAACATGCAGGAAATAAATAAAAAGTAGGAATCGAAAAAATAGAAATCTTTATCAATCAAAGAGTCAACTTTTTTCAAACCCATGTCATTCCCAAACAATATTGAGTAAATCAACCCCCGGACCTGAAGCCAGACCTGGCTTGGTCAGACATCACAGCTGGGATCCAATGCCCAAAAAAACCCACAACCTAGCCATTTAACAACATTTTCCCATGTGTTAAACATTTTTAAGGCTGGTTCGGACGGAGTCTGGTAAGAAAAGGTTTGCGCCACTAGACTGAACAGAGCTGACTGACCACTGTCATCATATCGTGAGAAAGATCATTTACGTTACCAACAATCAAATTCAGAGTAGTTCTCAAATTCTTTAAAATGACAATACAAGTTATATAACAACTGCGTGTGTGTGTGTGTGTGTGTGTGCGTGTGTGTGTGTGTGTGTGTGAGCCAGACTCCACTCCACTCTGAAACCACGACCGTTCCATCCTTATCAAGAAGTAGCGCGTGCACTTGTTAATGGTTTGCCTCCGGTCCAGCTCAAAAAAAGCCTCATATGAGCCCAATGGCAGTAGGCGGTGTGACGTCGCCCATATTTTTACAGTCTATGGAATAGAAGTAGAAAGGATGATATCGTGATAAAGAGATTAAGAATAAGTCATACAGGATCAAATTAGAAGCAGTACAAAATATATAAATGTAAATATAAAGCAATAGAATATGTTATAATGCAATGTAAAACATGTAATAAAGAATTATTTTATAGAATGAAAAAACTGTTATTCTTAGGTTTCTTAAATATGTTAAAATATATTTACGAATATAGTAAAAATAAATATAATGTGCGTGCGTGTATTCTATATAAAAAGAAGGGTATTTTTCCTTCGTCCATATCGCAGACCAAACTACAGCCCAGTTGGTGGCGGTAATGCACCACTGCCAATAAACAACAAAAGAAGAAGCGGTTCTATTTAACGCTGGAGAAATCTAAAGATGAACTACAGTAAAAATGAAATAAACGCAGATGTTGACGAAGATCTCTGCAAAATAAAATATGAAGAAACAGAGGAAGAAATAGGTTTGTGTAGTCTTTAACTGTGGATAAGAAACTAGATGATGTAGAGATTAGCATCGCACATGCTAGCTAACGTCATTAATAGGTTTGCTAATTCGTTTTTAAATTGAATTGATGATATAATTTGTTCTTTTTCAGTTTCAATTGTAGTGAATGAAGTCCATGAGAGATTGTTTCAGGAAACAAGTTTGAAAAAGGAAGAAGAAGAAGATGATGATGATGGTGATGATGAAGAAATCCTTACAGATACTGAAGAGAACTTCACAAAGAAACCAACTGGAAAATCTGGAGTCGAAAAACCCTTCACTTGCCCTCAGTGTGGAAAGAGTTTTGCTCGTAATTCAACACTTGCGTATCATATGAGGATTCACACTGGAGAGAAACCTTATCAATGCTCACAGTGTGGGAAAAGTTTCCGTTCTACAGGCCCACTGAAGAAACATGAGATGATTCACACCGGAGAGAAACCCTTTCAGTGCTCTTCTTGTGAAAAAAGTTTTATTCAACTAAGTACACTGCAATATCACGAGAGGATTCACACTGGAGAGAAACCATACAAATGCTCACTGTGTGAAAAGAGTTTCAGAGGCACAGGCCCATTGAAAAGCCACGAGAGGATTCACAGCAAAGAGAAACCTCATGTCTGCTCAGACTGTGGAAAAAGTTTTGTATTATTGCGTCACTTGGAAACACATCGGTGGATTCACACTGGAGAGAAACCACATCAGTGCTCTTTATGCAGTAAAAGTTTTACTACACTACATTCACTGACCAATCACAAGAGGATTCACACCGGAGAGAAACCGTATCAGTGCTCTTTATGTGAAAAAGCCTTCAGAACTTTTTCAGGCCGGCATGGTCATATGAAAAAACATCATGAATACATTTAAGAAGAAGATCAAGTTAAAGATGCATCTTTTCAATGGATTGGATAAACTGTAAATGCAAAGTGTCAGGTGCTTACCGTTTGAGAGTTTTATGAATAACTGATTAAAAAATGTGAAACATTCTGTGTTTATTTGTTATGTATTTGCTCAAGCCCTTTGGCCACTGCTTGCAGCTTTAATTGATTTTCATTTCATCTTTTTATTGTCATTTGAAAATGTTTTTTGCATGAAACATAACTGTCCTCTTTTTGTCATATACAAATAGACATACAACTATGAGAACAATTCATTAAAAAAAATGATTCATGGAATTTACAAAAGAATGATGAAAAATTGTTGAAATTATATAAATAATTGGGGTTAACAGAATGAGAAAGCATTGCGCAGCAACTTTTGTGTTTTTCAGTTGCATGACGAAATGTTTATTTGCATGGGTACTTCATCTTTAGATTCACTCTTAAACAAACAAGATGACTATAATCATGCAGGCAGTTAAAGACAACAAATGGAAACACAAAGCTATAATCAGTGAAGGAACATATTTCTTTAAATGACATTAAACAAACGATAAAGTCTTGATTATACGTTCAAGTCTGGAATGAAATTGATGACAAATGTCAACTACAGAATGTATAAATTTTACAGAAAAACTTTTGTAAGGCTAATGAAACAAATGAATTTTGAGAGAGAGAGCTCAAAGTTGAGTGGGAAGCATTAGTTTAGGAGAGAGATGGGTGTCTCTGAGGTTCCGCCCTCTGCTTCTGATTGGCTGGATCGTGGTACGTGAAATGTGAACCCTTTAATTCTAATTTTGAGGATGTTTGGTATAACTTGGCTTTATAATGTCATTTTAAATTAAGTGTAATTAACAGAAAAAATGTGTTTCCTAAACTCAATTTGAGCGATATTTGATTTGCAATTAATGGTAATGGTTCTTATAATGTCTGCCTGAATTGGCGAACACATCGAACCACACACACGCACGCACACACTCAAAAGAAAAAACAGACAGTAGCCAAGTTCGTCAGATGAAATTAGCTGGAGAGAACGACACCAGAGGATCACGGGTGACGAGACGGGCTGAAAGAACTGTCAATCATCTGTCCCGCAAGAAACCACATATGCATAAATCTTAAACGAAGTAACTATTTTAAATTAAAATCAACAAAACTATTGGAGCCAGGGGTGGGAAAATACCATTTTAACATTGGAGTGAATGAGAACCTGCTTACTTCTGGAGTCAGTCCCAAGGTAGAGTAACTGCAGTACAGTCAAAGAAGGAGGTTGCTCCAATAATCTGGAACCACACTCCCTTTCAAACGGTGGCGCTATTGCGCCGGAGAGCTCTTTCTGATTCGCCTTTAAACAAGAAAATTCTCATCACCATTCACCGATGAGAACGATTCGTTCTTACAAACAACTTTAAGATGGATTACAGTAAACTTAAAATAAAGGCGGAGATTAAAGTTGAACTCTACAGAATAAAAGATGAAGAACTCGAAAGACAAATAGGTTTGTGTTTCCCTTTCGTTGTCTTTAACAGCTGATGTGTTGCATTAGCATCACGAGCTAACATTAGCTGTCTTTATACACGAGGTTTTGCATAGTTGTGTTTAAATATAATTTGTAACCTAATTTGTTCTGTTTAGGGTCAGTTAGTGCGGGAAAAGTCCGTGAGCAATTGTTTCAGGAAAAGCGTTTGGAAAAGGAGGAGGAGGAGGAGGAAGAAGAAGAAATTCTTTCAGAGAATGAAGAGAATGTAACAAAGAAACGAGCAGGAAAATCTGGAGTCAGAAAAACCTTCACGTGCCCTCAGTGTGGAAAGAGTTTTGCTCGTAATTCAAACCTCAGACAACATGTGAAGACTCACAGCGGAGAGAAACCTTATCAGTGCTCGGTGTGTGAGAAATGGTTTAAGGATTTATATGGACTAAAATATCATGAGAAGATTCACACCGGAGAGAAACCTCATGCATGCTCTGACTGTGGAAAGAGTTTTAGATCATCAAAACACTTAAAATTACACAGAAGGATTCACACTGGAGAGAAACCGTATCAGTGCTCTTTATGTGAGAAACGTTTCGCTTTATTAAATGGACTGAAAAGCCATATGATGACTCATACTGGAGAGAAACCTCATGCATGCTCTGAGTGTGGAAAGAGTTTTAGATCATCAATGCACTTAAAAATACACAGAAGGATTCACACCAGAGAGAAACCTTATCAGTGCTCTGTATGTGAGAAACAGTTTGCACAAATAGACGGACTGAAATATCATGAGAAGATTCACACTGGAGAGAAGCCTCATGCCTGCTCCGACTGTGAAAAGAGTTTTAGATCATCAATGCACTTAAAAATACACAGAAGGATTCACACTGGAGAGAAACCATATCAGTGCTCTTCATGTGAAAAATGTTTTGCTCAATTAGGTGGACTCAAAAACCACGAGAGAATTCACACAGGAGAGAAACCATTCAAATGCTCACAGTGTGGAAAGAGTTTTGGTAACATTACCACACTGAAATATCATAAAAGGATTCACACCGGAGAGAAACCTTATGTCTGTTCTGTTTGTGGGATGAGTTTTGTAACATCAAACAACCTCAAACTCCACCAGAAGATTCACACCGGAGAGAAAACAAACAAATGCTCAGAGTGTGAACGGAGTTTCAAAGACCGAGCCTCACTGAAAAACCACATAAGGGTTCACACCAGAGGGAAACCGCATACCTGCTCTGACTGTGGAAATAGTTTTAGAACATCATACAGCTTGAAAATACACCGGAGAATTCACACCGGAGAGAATCTGCATCAGTGCTCTTCTTGTGCAAAATGTTTTTCCCATCTAAGTGCACTCAAATATCATGAGAAGACTCACACTGGAGAGAAACCTCATGAATGTGCAGACTGTGGAAAGTGCTTCAAAAGATTAAAAGACTTACAAAAACACAGCAAACTTCACACTGGGGAGAAACCGTATCAGTGCTCTTCATGTGGAAAATGTTTTGCTCAATCAAATGGACTGAGAAATCATGAGAAAATTCACACAGGAGTGAAACCATTTAAATGCTCACAGTGTGGAATGAGTTTCAGAACCAAAGCAAAGCTGAAAAGCCATGAGAATGTTCACACTGGAGAGAAACCATTCAAATGCTCACAGTGTGAAAAATGTTTTGGAAACTCAGGCACACTGAGAAATCATAAGAGCACCCACTCCAGAGAGAAACCTCACGTCTGCTCCATTTGTGAAAAGAGTTTTAAATTGGCAAGCAATTTGAAATTGCACCAGAAGACTCACACCAGAGAGAAACCCCATGTCTGCCCTGAATGTGGACATTGTTTTAAAGATATGGTGAACTTAAAAGTACACCGGAGGATTCACACGGGTGAAAAACCCTATCAGTGCTCTTTATGTGAAAAAAGTTTTTCTCAATCAAATACTCTAAAATGCCATGAGAGAATTCACACAGGAGAGAAACCATTCAAATGCACACAGTGTGAAAAGAGTTTTAGAAACACAGGCAACCTGAAAACCCATGAAAGGGTTCACACCGGAGAGAAACCTTTCAAATGCGCACAGTGTGAAATGACTTTCAGTGCATTAGGCAACCTGAAAACCCACGAGGTGGTTCACAGCAGGGTGAAACCTCATATCTGCTCATACTGTGGAAAGGGATTTAAATTAGCATACATACTGACAGTACACAAAAGGACTCACACCGGAGAGAAACCGTATAAGTGCTCTTCATGTGAAAAATCTTTTACTCAAGGGCATACACTGAAATCTCACGAGAAGATTCACACCAGAGAAAATGTAAAAAAAAGAAAGAATGTGAAATGAGTTTCAGAGACAAGGTTTACCTGAAAACCCATGAGAGGACCCACACTGGAGAGACATCGTGTGAAGTGCTTCAGATCTTTGTCAAAACTTCAGAGACATATGAAACAACATAAATAATAAGTTGGAAGATGACACCGGATGCAACACTCAGCTTTTCAACTCATCTACCAAACTAAAAACAAATGTTTCAGCTGCTCTAACTGGAGAGAGCTTTGTGAATAATTTACTGATCAACCTAATCGTAAATTCACTGATTGATTGATTGATTGATTGTAGTTAATGAGTAGCATAGGAATGTGTTCAGTTACCACTAAAATAAAAACAGCAGAGTATTTTGTTTTTTTTACTTTTTCCTCATTGTTCTTATTCAAGTTTTGGAGTGTGTCTGTTAATTTTAGTTAGCTATTAAAAACGTGGTAGGCGTAGTGCTTTAATAAGTTTCATAATAATCGTTAGCATGTGTAATTTCAATAATGTGCTGTTATTAATAAATGCTTGTATTTTTTAGTTTTAGTACAGTGATTTGATTCGATTCATTGTTTGTGTTTTCAAGCAATAAAAAAGTAAAGCGATTGTTTGCTGTGTGTTCCTCTTCGCTGGTTACCTGCTCGCTAATACCTGCACTCCCAGCGCCACCTGGCGTGTGGGATATATATTTACTGAGAGCGACAGTCAAGAGTTATGTACAATTTCCTATAAATCAACTGTAAACCCTGAAGCCTAAGTTCTTTTGTTTTAACGCTGCTTGTTTTTATTGCAAGTCAGTCGAGAATAAAGACCCCCTTTTTATAAAAGAGTTCACTGGTTTAAAATTTAAAAATTCTAAATTTGATGTTCAGTTCTGGTTTTAGTTACTGCACCACCTTGTGAGAAAAAGGTGTTTTAGCTTTGAAACTTATTTTTACTCAAACATTTTCAAGATTAGATTTAAAAAAGGTATTCCTCATTAAAGACATACTTCATGTTCTTGTTCATAAAACAGTTAGAGCAGCAGAAACATTGTTTTTAAATTGCTTGCTCGATTCATTTTCTATCCAGTGTCATCTTCAACTTATTCTTCATGTGTTTTCATAAGGTCATTTTGGATTGAATTAGATCTACAGCACTTTTCACATGAAGATCACTGATTTCCCTTCCTCTTCCTCCTCCCTGCACGCGGGTGCCTACACTCAACATTTCTTACTTCTTCCCAGTTTACATCTTTGATTCCCAGAAAATTGTCATCAGCTTTCTCAATTTTGAGCTGCAACCATGAAATTTCTCTTTTCAACATTCAGTTTATCTTCATTTACCCCGTATTGGTTCGATTGGGTTTTCGTTTACTCCTGCTGGTTTTTACTTACTTTCTGCATAGCTAATGCCTCGAGTTACTTTAATTGTAACACCTGAGCGGTGGTGGGATGCAAGGTTTCACACCATAACTCAGGTATCCAATGATCAGGGAGTGTCCAATTTGGTATCATTTAATTTCTTCCATCGTTACTGTGGACAGAACTCTTGATATCTCACCTCTCTTCAGCATCTTGTTACCTTTGGAATGGAGCATTCCGCTTTGTGTCCTTCCATTCATTGAAGCTAGCTCACAATTTCTTCTTGTAGTTTGTCCTTGCAGTTCACAATGAGTTTATGGCTATCCGCATAATAGTTCTCATGATGAGCTCCATTTTCTCCTTTTCCTCTAACCATTTGTTCAACAACTTCTTCCACATCATTGCTACTACAAACATCTTCCTCCCTGCCTGCCCCGCAAGCCGGCACAAGTAATTCTCTTGTTCTTTCTTCTTAAAAAAAGATCTGAAAGAACTTTTGGGTGCAGTAGAGTCAGGATCCGGATTGTTTTAAAAACGAATTTCATCACAATTGTTTTAGAAATACACTCAACACCTTAACCTAATAGTCCGAAATAACCATAGACTGCAAAATATATATATAAAAATATATATATGGAAGGCGTGACACCGCCTACTGCCATTGGGCAAATATTAAGCCACCACGACACACTCCTGGAAGTCGTCATAGAGTGTACACACGTGCACACGCGACTTTCTGTAAAGGATGGAACAGTCATGGTATAAAAATAAACTTCAGCCAGAAAAAAAAAACTATTGAAGCTTGTTCACTGTATAGATAACTTTTTTAATAACAATTGGGCGGAAATCATTCTGCACCCAGCCACAGGAGCGCGATCACCACAGTTTGGCCTCACAGTTTGGCCGCCGGCAGTGTGAGACACACTTGGAATAAACTCATAGACTTCAGTAAACAATCTGCCACCCTCTCCCATGTGGTGCGTAAAAGGAATTGATCAATGCTGCAGTTCATTGATTGACCACTAGAGGCTGGCCCTAGCCGCGAACAGGTCCCTCTTAACCGCTATGTTAAAATGAACAACTTTTCCAGTAACTGTACTGCAATCACAGGACTAACTACAGGATTTAAAATGTGATATTTTTATTTTCACTTGGTGAAACTCTCCAATTAGAGCAGGTGAAACATTGTTTTAGTTTAATTACAAAGGTGAGTTTCCAGTGTCATCTTCAACCTTTTCTTGATGGTTTTTCATATGCCTCTGTAGGTTTGAAGAAGATCTGAAGCATTTTTCACATAAAGAGCACTGATGTGGTTTCTCTCCGGTGTGAGTCATCTCATGATATTTCAGAGTACTTAATTGAGAAAAACATTTTTCACAAAACGAGCACTGATACGGTTTCTCTCCGGTGTGAGTCATCTCGTGGTACTTCAGTGCATTTGATCGAGCAAAACTTTTTTCACATAATGAGCACTGATAGGGTTTCTCTCCTGAGTGAGTTATCCTATGTGCTTTTAACTGCTGTAATTCTCTAAAATGCTTTCCACATTGAGAGCACACATGTGGTTTCTCTGTCGTATGAGTATTCTCATGATATTTCAGTGTACTTAATTGAGCAAAACATTTCTCACATGAAGAGCACTGATACGGTTTCTCTCCGGTGTGAGTCCTCTGGTGTCTTATTAACTCCTGTAATTTTATAAAACTCTTTCCACATTCGGAGCAAACATAAGGATTCTCTCCAGTGTGAGTCCCCTGGTGAACTTTTAACTGCTGTAATTCTCTAAAACTTTTTCCACATTCGAAGCAGGCATAAGGTTTCTCTCCGGTGTGGATCCTCAAATGTTGTGTGAGGGTTGAATTACGAGTAAAGCTCTTTCCACACTGTGAGCACTGATAAGGTTTCTCTCCGCTGTGAATCCTCATATGCTGAATAAATGTTGAATTGTGAGCAAAACTCTTTCCACACTGAGGGCAAGTGAAGGGTTCTTTGACTCCAGATTTCCCAGCTGGTTTCTTTGTGAAATTCTCTTCAGTCTCTAGAAGGATTTCTTCTTCTTCATCATCATAATCTTCCTTTTTCAATTCTGTTTCCTGAACCAAATTCTCCTGGACTTCATTCACTTCCATTAACCCACAACAAAAAAAAGATTCAGAATTAAATTTAGAAACAAATGAGTCAAACCTTATCAATAAAGTAAACCAACTCGTGATGCTAATGCTACACATTTTTTCTATCAGGAGTTAAAGAAAACGAAAAGAAACACAAACCTATTTGCTCCTCGAGTTCTTCATCTTTTATTCTGCAGAGTTCAACATTAATCTTCGACTGTATTTTCAGTTTACTGTAATCCATCTTTCATGTGTTTATCGAGAAAAAAATACTTATATTCGGCGAAAGTAATTCTCTTGTTAAATGGCGGATCGGGGAGACCTTTCGGGTGCACTAGCGCCACCTTCTGGAAGGGAGTGTTGATCCGAACTAGCTTAATCAAAATGCAAATTAAAAATGTATGCAAATTGCTTTCTTTTCAAGCATTTAAACAGAACATCAACAAATATAAACATGTTTTTCTAAACCACTGACTGAAAACACGCTCTACGATAGTGAGATTCTATTTATGCTCCTCAAAAAATTAAAGACTATTGTATTTATTTAAAATACATAGACTTTTCACTGTTCAATTTAAGTTGAGATATATTTATTAAATAACATATCATAAATGGAGTAATAGCAAATAGCAGCACTCATAATGAACTAAAGATAAACTAATAAAAATAATTTTATAACAAGAATGATGAGCAATACACTCATTATTCATAAACACAAAAGTCTGAATAAACTCATAGACTTCCGTAAACAATCTGCCACTCTCTCCTATGTGGTGCGTAATAGGAATTGATGAATGCTGCAGTTCGTGGATTGACCACTAGAGACTAACTTTATTTATTTTTTTTACTTTTACCAAAAAAGTTGTTTATTTTCATCGGAGCATTACACACTCTCCCAATCCTCTCCTGGACCATCCAAACGCAAAGATTAGATTAGCCTAGAGGCCCTTGACGACAAAGCTTGTTACTTATTTCTAGAGGACCAAACTTATTTTCAGAGGAATTTACCAATTCATTCATACTACAATGTCTTTTTCTGCATTTCTAAAGTTTAATTAGTGAAAAAAATCAATTACTGATATCTCTAAGTTGTGTCCCTTCATAATTCCAGATACAGAAATCCAACGCTGATAGTTATTAGTAATAATAGAGATGTCGTGAGACATGATGAATTAAAAATCACTCAATGATCTCTGTGTTAGAGATTTTTAAAAACATAATCTGTGTAGATGGAGCGAGACTAGTCACAGCTTCAGTCGCCACCAAGTATTTTGAGCAGATGTGATTGTGATGAGATTTAAAGTGGCCATATTATGTAAACTCGACTTTTCTGAGATTCCCAGCTTCTCTTAGTGTTGCTCGCTCATCAAAATATGCCTCAAGTTTTATTAGGAATCTTTTATGTTTGTGTAACATTCCTATTTCTGAACTGAAAAACAGCTCGATGATCATAGCACCACCCATATCTCAAGCACCACCCACTGACCAATCAGATTATTCACTCTTACTGCTCATCTTTATCCACGCTGTCTCACCTGGAAATTTGGGAACAGCAAACCTGTGCTGAAAAACATTGTAGAGAAAGTGTTTTCAGATGTCTGGAGCTAAAAGGGAGTTTTGGATAAAACAATTCAAAGCACAAAACGGTGTATATGTTATTGCCCAATTCTTACTGACAGGTGACAGTTGGGCAGCAGGGGGCAAAATGTGACTCTTGAAGGAACGGGTGTAAGCGCCGTGTTTTGCACAAGTCAAAAATATTAGTATTTACGATTAATATTGCATTTAGATATTTTGTTATTAATGGTGCAGTGCTAGTAGAAAGGGCTCAAATATTTATTATTAATGCTTTAAAAATGGCAGAATATAGCACCTTTAAACTAAGTTTTTGAACAATACCCTTGAGAAATGTAATGAAAACAGTGAAAATCATCTCAGATAAAGCAGGGCATCTGATGTTCACTTTGTGGTAACGGAACACTGCATTTACAACTGGATTGAAAAAGAGATATTTTTATTTTCACTTTGGTAAACTCTCTTCAGTAAGACTAGCTGAAACATTGCTTTTAATTTGGTTGAAAAAGTGACTGTGGTGCCATCTTCAACTTATTCTTGATGGCTTTTCATATGGCACTGTAGGTTTGAAGAAGATCTAAAGTGCTTTTCACAAAAAGAGCACTGATACGGTTTTTCCCCCGTGTGCGTCATCTCATGATATTTCAGTGCATTTATTCGAGCAAAACATTTTTCACACGAGGGGCACTGATACGGTTTCTCTCCAGAGTGTGTCAAGGAATGTGATTTTAACATATGTAATTCTCTAAAACGCTTTCCACATTCAGAGCACACATGTGGTTTCTCTCTGGTGTGAGTATTCTCATGATATTTCAGTGTACTTAATTGAGCAAAACATTTCTCACATGAAGAGCACTGATATGGTTTCTCTCCGGTGTGAGTCCTCTGGTGTCTTACTAACTGCTGTAATTTTCTAAAACTCTTTCCACATTCAGAGCAAACACAAGGATTCTCTCCAGTGTGAGTCCCCTGGTGAACTTTTAACTGCTGTAATTCTCTAAAACACTTTCCACATTCGAAGCAGACGTGAGGTTTCTCTCCGCTGTGAATCCTCAAATGTTGTGTGAGGGTTGAATTACGAGTAAAGCTCTTTCCACACTGTGAGCACTGATAAGGTTTCTCTCCGCTATGAATCCTCATATGCTGATTAAATTTTGAACTATGACAAAATCTTTTCCCACACTGAGGGCAAATTATAATTTTTTTAACTCTAGATTTTCCAGCTGGTTTCTTTATGAAATAATTTTCAGTCTCTGGAAGGATTTCTTCTTCTTCTTCCTTCTTCAGTTGTGTTTCCTGAAACAATCTCTCCTGGATTTCATCCACTTCCATGGACCCAAAACAAAACAAAAAGATCAGGATTCAATTAAAAAACAAATGACCAAACCCTATTAATAAAGATAGCTAGCTCGTGATGCTAATGCTACTGCATTTTGTCAATCAGCAGTTAAAGACAACGAAGGGAAACACAAACCTATTTGTTCGTCGAGTTCTTCATCTTTTATTCCGCAGAATTCTGATTTGATTTTACTGTAGTCCATTTTTAAACTGTTTATCAAGGAATCGTTATTCTATTCAAATTAAGTAATTTTCTTGTTCTTTGTTGTTAAATGGCGGAACGAAATTAACTTTCAGATGCAATAGCGCCATCGTTTGAAAGGGAGCGTGGACACGTTGTGCATTTTCAGGAAGTTTTTTTTTTTTTGTTTTTTTTTGGAAGCCTAGAGTTTTATGGAATGCGATTTCTGCTTAAAGACGTTATAGGAAATAACAGCTTTGAACGAAAACAAATAATAATTAAAACCTATTTTTAGAGCTTTGACAGAAAATAAATAATTTAAAACTGAATGTCGCTGTCCTACTTCTCCCCCCAAAATGTTTTTTTTTTTTGTTATACTCAAAAATATTTCAGGTAATACTTTGTCTTTATTGGCCATTTTTCAGTAAACATGAATAGTAACAAAAGCATTTTCTCACTCATAGTTAGTAGTTGGGTGAAGCCGTTTATTGCCGAAAAATACTTTTTTTTTAAATCAAACGATGACAGGAACTTTCCAAATGACACTGATCGAAAGTTTACACACCAGCTTTTAATATTTTGTATGTCCCCCTTTAACATCAATGACAACCTGAAGTCTCTTGAGGTAGTTGTCAATGAGGTTCTTTATCTTCGCTGTTGGTAAAGCAGCACACTGTTCTTGACAAAAAACTCCAACTCTTGTAAATTCTTAGGCTCTTTCAAGATTTACATGTTTGAGTTTTCCCCAGAGTTGGACATTGAAGGAAGACTAAAAAGGGTTTTATTCTTAATTTAATTTTTCTGTGATTTGTTGTTCCGTGTAAATAAATTAAAGGCGATTTGCATTAAATGTATAAATAAATTAAATTGATTACACGAGATCACAAATTTTGAGCTTCTGTAAAAATTAGGGACAAAATAAGATTAAAACCATCCGGATCGTTACTCCCGTTCAGAAGGTGGCGCTGTTGCACCATTAACGGTCTCTCCGCTCCGCTAGTAACCAATAAAGACCAAAAGATTTAGTTTCGCTTAAAATAATTCATTCTAGATTAACAAGTTATTCCGTAAACGTTGATTAAAATGGAGATTAAAGATGAACTCTGCAGAATAAAAGATGAAGAACTAGAGGAACATATAGGTTTGTGTTTCCGTTCGTTTCTCTACTGCTGATGGGAAACAAAGATTTAGCATTAGCACTACACGCTAGCTATCTTTATTGATAGGGTTTTCCTCATTTTTAAATTTAATCATGAATTTAATTTGTTCTGTTTAGGGTCAATGGAGACGAATGAAGTCCAGGATAAATTGGTTCAGGAAACACATTTGAAAAAAGAAGAAGAAGAGGAAATACTTTCAGAGACTGGAGAGAATTTCACAAATGATATAGCTGGAAAATCTGGAGTCAAAAAACCTTTCACTTGCCCTCAGTGTGGAAAGAGTTTTGCTCATAATTCAAACCTCACACAACATATAAAAATCCACCTAGGAGAGAAACCATTCAAATGCACACAGTGTGGAAAGAATTTTGCTATTAATTCAACCCTCACACGACATATGAGGACTCATACCGGAGAGAAACCATATCAGTGCTCTGTATGTGGAAAACGTTTTACTCAAATGGGTGCACTGAAAGATCATGAGAGGATTCATACTGGGGAGAAACCTTATCAGTGCTCTTCATGTGACAAAAGTTTCGCTCATTTAAATGCCCTGAAACACCATGAAGGCTTACACACTGGGGAGAACCCGTTCAAATGCTCACAGTGTGGAAAGAGTTTCGGAAACGCAACCACACTGAAATATCATACAAGGATTCACACCGGAGAGAAACCGTATGTCTGCTCTCTTTGTGGAAAATGTTTTGTAACATCAAAAAACCTTAAAAAACATCAGATGATTCATACCGGAGAGAAACCATTCAGATGCTCACATTGTGGAAAGAGTTTCAGAGACACAGCCACACAGAAACGGCATGAGTATATTCATAGCATAGAGAAACCGTTCAATTGCTCACATTGTGAAAAGAGTTTTGGAAACACAGACGCACTAAAAAACCATGAGAAGATTCACAACGGAGAGAAACATCACATCTGCTCTGAATGTGGAAAGAGCTTTAGAGAATTACAGCAGCTAAAAAGACACCAGAGGACCCACACCGGAGAGAAACCATACCAGTGCTCTTTTTGTAAAAAATGTTTTACTCAGTCAAGTACTTTGAAATATCATGAGAGGACTCACACTGGAGAGAAACCGCATCAGTGCTCTTCCTGTGAAAAAAGATTTGCTCAATCAAGTGCATTGAAAAAACATGAAATGATTCACACCGGAGAAAAACCATATCAGTGCGGTTCATGTGAAAAGGGCTTCAGATCTTTGGCAAACCTACAGATTCATATGAACAAACATCACACACAAGTTGAAGATGACATTCGCTTTTTAAACTCACCGAGCAAAACCTAAAAAAACAAGTGCTTTAACTGCGGAGGGGTTTTAATATAAACAACTTCCTGGATAAAACAGGAAACCCGTTATAAAGCACACAGTACTGGAGGGAAATTGAGATAATGTACTTTTTTCAATCCAGTTGTAAATGCAGTGATTGCATCTTTACTGTTTTCATGAAAAGTCTGTAATAACATAATGTTCTTGTTTAAATCTCATAAAAATCTCTGGTAGTCAAAATGCTGAGTTTGTCTCTCTGTTGTCTTTTTATTGAGGTAGAGATATAACAGTGGAAGTATTTTTTTAAACAAATGTTACTCAAATGAATCTGGATCACGAACACTGTATAGAATTATAAACTGTCTGTTTATTATATAAACTGTCTGAATTAACCTCTTCAGACATTTTCAAAAGTGAGCTGACTATCACCTCTAGTGGCGATACCTATAAAGTGTTGACAACTTAGCAACTTTTCAAACCTCTTGGCAATTTTTTTTAACATCTTGCAAAAAAATCTAGCAATGTTCATTGTGACGTTTGTCTCTCTGAGCGCAGTGACCAGTCTTTTCTTGGAACAAACACACTTGAAAACAGTGGTGGCTTTTGATATGGGTGAAATGGGCTGTTGCCCAGAGCAGACTTTGGAGGAGGTGAGGTGGGAGGTCTGGGTGGCATCAGCGATTGGTCTCCTTTTTTGGGATTACATGGACACAAACCAGGTTTCTATTTCCCATTTGTTGTGGCGCTCTCTATATTTGGTGATGTTCCTGCTTCTTGCCGCCCAGGAGAGGCATCTAAAGCACAAGTTGTGGAAGGGGAGGGAGAGCAGGGGATGAGGCTTTCTCCCTGAGAAGTTGCTCTACCTCTAGCTGAAACTTGTGAAACCATAACTTCGGTCCCGAATTCAGTAAACAAAAAATGATTTTTGGAAATGTTGACCAACAGAAAAGTGTGAGCATACACAACACTCAATGCTTAGTTGCGACTCCTTTTGCTTCAATAACTGCAGCAATGCGGTGCGGCATAGAGTGGATCAGTCTGTGATCACTAACAGGAAGTATGACGTGCTCTAAAACCTCATGGCGGACAGCTGTGTTGACCTCGGACCTCAGAAAACACAGTGGACCAACAGCAGCAGATGACATGGCACCCCAAACCATCACTTACTGCGGATACTTTACACTGGACTTCAAGCAACGTGGATTCTGTGTCCTCTCTTTCTCCAGATTCTGGAACTTCCTTGGAATTTTTTTAAAAGTAATGAATTACCTTCACCAGAGATTGGAACTCTCAGCAGCAGTTTGTTTTTGTCTTTGACGTTAGAAATGTGATAATTGAAATTCACGTATTCCTTACGTCTTTGTGGTAGATCACACTCCAGATGCACTCCACTATTTGTGAATCTCACCATTCTCATCATTCTTTTTTTGCAATGGCATTTTCTCTTGCCCTCCCCATGCCTGCAGAACAGTTCCGATGTTGCCCTGGGCAACAGCTTGTTTCACCCGCCACTGTGTGGGTTTCACCAGGATCACTATTAATGCTAACAATTATGTAACTCGCTTCTGCAGATATAACAACTGCAAGTACTTCCACAAGAGTTGCTTTTATCTGACACTGATGCTTAAACAGAACTGATGACGTGTTCCACATAAACGGAGGCCTCGTTTGACAAAAGTCATGGAAAACTTACGTCACCAACACAAGTCTTGAATCGAGGTTTCATTAACAATGCCCCTTTTTCCTCTACACAAGCTCTGATGCTTCATTTTATTTCATTTCACATCACCAGACAGAGCTTTATTTTATACAGTCTGTGTCCTTACATCAACCTTAGGATAGTGGTGGAATTTTCCTCTAATAATAATAATATTATTAAAAACTCTTCTTTTCAAGGGCAAAACAACCTCTGATGCCTCATTCTGATTCAGCTGGAACCTCTATGTTATGATTAATTAACAAACTCGGCTTACTCCCGAATAATGTCACTTTGGAAGTGTCTGCTAAATGCATTATTGTAAACATTTAGCATCTTAAACTACCGGTAATACCATTGAGAAATAGAATCTTAGTTTATTGCAGACTATTTATCAATACAGTAAAGAATCACCTCAGCTTGTTGTAAGCAGGGTATCTGATATTCCCTTTGTGGTAACTGAACACATCCAGTAACTGTACTGAAATCACTGAATTTACTACAGGATTGAAAAGGGATATTTTTATTGTCACTTTACAGCGACTGAAACATTGTTTTGTTTTAGTTAAAAAGGTGAGTTTTGCATCCGGTGTCTTCAACTTATCCTTGATGTATTTTCATATGACTCTGTAGGTTTGCCAACGATCTGAAGCCCATTTCACATAAAGAGCAGTGATACGGTTTCTCTCCGGTGTGAATCCTCTCGTGATATTTCAGTGTAGTTGACTGAGAAAAACTTTTCTCACAAAAAGAGCACTGATATGGTTTCTCTCCGGTGTGAGTCATCCTGTGTATCTTTAACTGCTGTAATTCTCTAAAACTCTTTCCACATTCAGAGCAGACATGGGGTTTCTCTCCTGTGTGAGTTCTCTCATGATACTTAAGTGTATTTGATCGAGCAAAACATTTTTCGCATAAGGGGCACTGATATGGTCTCTCTCCGGTGTGCGTTACCAGATGTGATTTTAACTGCTGTAATGCTCTAAAACTCTTTCCACATTCAGAGCACACATGGGGTTTCTCTCCGGTATGAGTCTTCTCATGATATTTCAGTGTATTTGATCGAGCAAAACATTTTTCACATGAAGGGCACTGATATGGTTTCTCTCCAGTGTGAATCCTCTGGTGTCTTTTTGACTGCTGTAAATTTCGAAAACTCTTTCCACATTCGAAGCAGACATGAGGTTTCTCTCTGGTGTGAGTCCCTTGGTGTTCTTTCAACTGCTGAAAATCTCTAAAGCTGTTTCCACATTCGAAGCAGACATAATGTTCCTCTCCGGTGTGAAGCTTCTCAAGGCATTCAGCTGTGACTGTGTCTCTGAAAGAGCATGTGAATGGTTTCTCTCCATGTTGAATCCTCCAATGTTTTTTGAGGTTGTTGGATGCTACAAAACACATTCCACAAACAGAGCAGACATGCGGTTTCTCTCCGGTGTGAATCCTCATATGATATTTCAGTGTGGTTGTGTTTCTAAAACTCTTTCCACACTGTGGGCATTTGAATGGTTTCTCTCCAGTGTGTGTGCCCTCATGGTGTTTCAGAGCATTTAAATGAGCAAAACTTTTTTCACATAAAGAGCACTGATAAGGTTTCTCTCCGGTGTGAATCATCTCGTGATATTTCAGTGCACCCCTTTGAGTAAAACGTTTTTCACATAAAGAGCACTGATATGGTTTCTCTCCAGTGTGAGTCCTCATATGTCGTGTGAGGGTTGAATTAACAGAAAAACTCTTTTCACACTGTGAGCATTTGAAAGGTTTCTCTTCGCTATGAATCTTCATATGTTGTGTGAGGTTTGAATTAAGGGCAAAACTCTTTCCACACAGAGGGCAAGTGTACGATTTTTTGACTCCGGATTTTCCAGCTGGTTTCTTTCTGAAACTCTTTTCAGTCTCTGGAAGGATTTCTTCTTCTTCTTCCTTTTTCAAATATGTTTCCTGAAAGAATTTCTCCTGGACTCCATTCTCCCTCACTGACCCTAAACAAAACAACGTAGATCAGCAATCTGATCTAAAGTAGCAAAAACAATTTATTTAATGTTAGCTAACATGTGATGCTAATGCTTTTTAACCATCAACAATACGAAAAGGAAACACAAACCTATTTTTTCTTCGAGTTCTTCGTCTTTTATTATGCAGAGTTCCCCTTTGATATCCATCTTTAAGTTGTTAATCAATAATTAATCCTTCCATTCATCGAAATGAAATCTCTTGTTCTTTGTTTTCAAATGGCGGATCGGAAGAGCTTTGATATAGTAATAGCGCCACCTTTTAAAAGGGAGTGTTTAAAAGGATGGTTTTAACTTCAATTTTTCCCTAATTTAAGTTTATATCATCTATAATATTGTTGTGAATTATAAAATGTATTTATTTATTATTAAAATCAATTTATATAACATTTATTCAAGAATATAATTATCGCAGGTTTTAAATTCAATAAGTGACCTGAGTAAAAATGTGCTTAGATTTGTCAACGTTGCATTATTTTTCAGCAGTTAAATTGTTAGAAATGATAAATTTTCCCATCAGATCCACGCTCCCTTTCAGAAGGCGGCGCTATTGCTCGTTGAAGTTCCTTCCCGTCCGGCATTAAACAGTAAAGAACAAGAGATTTCATTTCGTTGAATAGAATTCACACATGATAAACAAAGATGGACTGTTGTACCTTTAGAATAAAGATGGAGAGTAAAGCAGAACTTTGCAGAATAAAAGATGAAGAACTAGAAGAGGAAATAGGTTTGTGTTTCCCTTCATTGTCTTTAACTGCTGATAGAAATGTTGAAGATGTAGCATTAGCATCACAAGCAAGCTATCTTTATAAATAGGATTATGCTAAATTTGGGCACACTCTTTATTGTATCTAATTTGTTCTGTGTAGAGTCGTTGGAAGAGAATGAAGTCCAGGAGAAATTGCTTCAGGAAACACATTTGAAAAAGGAAGAAGAAATCCTTCCTGAGACTGAAGAGAATTTTAAACAAACTGGAAAATCAGTCAAAAGCTTCACTTGCTCTCTGTGTGGAAAGAGTTTTACTCGTAATTCAACTCTAACACAACACATGAGGATTCACAACAGAGAGAATCCGTATCAGTGCTCTTTACGTAGGGAAAGTTTCACAAAACCTGAAACACTGAATTATGAAAGGACTCACAACGCAGAGAAACCTCATGTCTGCTCAGAGTGTGGGAAGAGTTTTAGATCATCAAAGCACTTAAAATTACACTGGAGGATTCACACCAGAGAGAAACCCTACCAGTGTCCTTTGTGTGAAAAAAGTTTTGCTCAACCAAATGTCCTGAAATTTCACGAGAAAACTCACATTGAAGGGAAACCGTTCGAATGCTCACAGTGTGGAAAAAGTTTCAGAGACACCGGTGCACTTAAAGTCCATGAGAAGATTCACACTGAAGAGAGACCTCATGTCTGCTCTGAATGTGGAAAGTGTTTTTTACAGTTAAACAACTTAATAACACACCAGAGGATTCATACCGGAGAGAAACCTCATGTCTGCTCCGACTGTGGAAAAAGTTTTGTACAATTAAACAATTTAATAACACACAGGAGGACGCACACCAGAGAGAAACCGTATCAGTGCTTGTCCTGTGAGAAAAGCTTTGCTCAACCAAATGGACTGAAATATCATGAGAGGATTCACACTGGAGAGAAACCATTCAAGTGCTCTCAGTGTGAAAAGTGTTTCAGAGACAAAGGCACACTAAAAAAACATGGGAGGATTCACACCGGAGAGAAACCGTATCAGTGCTCTTTATGTGAAAAAAGTTTTACTCAACAAAATGTCCTAAAATATCATGAGAGGACTCACACTGGAGAGAAACCATTCAAGTGCTCCCAGTGTGAAAAGTGTTTCAGAGATCTAGGCGCACTGAGAGTCCATGAGAAGATTCATACCGGCAAGAAACCGTTCAAATGCTCACAGTGTGAAAAGAGTTTCCGAAACAAAGTCACAATGAAAAACCACGAGAGGATTCACACCGGAGAGAAACCCTATCCGTGCTCTTTGTGTAAAAAGGCCTTCACATGTTTTTATAACCGACAGAGGCATATGAAAAAACAACATCAAGAATGTTTCGAGAGGATTAAATGATTCTTTTTAGAACTGTTTTATTTTATTCTTGTAATCTAATAGTTGGTTCCATTTCTCCTTGATGGTTACTATTTTATTTTGCTCTTCTATTTTAATCCTGGTTCACATTCAATGAAGACCTGTGTTTTTGTGTGTTGCATGTGCTTGTTTACAGTGGCCTTAAATGTATTTAATATTCCAAAAATAAAGAGTATTGTTCAAATTATTAATGGAGCCATGATTGTGCTCATCTGTCTTGGGCTACACTTGGTTCATTCTCTCGTGGTGGTGTCATGTCATCCACAATTTTTACAGTCATTAGGTGATGCACATACTTTCTTTATTTCGGTCATTCTGTTGTGAAATGGCACATTAGTAGGAAGTGGATTTTACCAAATGGTATAGTCTTTGCTTGTAATTGTAGCATTGATATATGATGCAGTGGGTGTATTTTAAATGAGAGACCAAAACATTATCAATAAAGACTTTATTTTGAATAAAAGATCACATTGACTTCTTTGTTTACTCCCTTCGTGTGGCAAAGGCAGTGTCCTTTAACAACCTGTTA
The DNA here is from genome assembly GCA_007224835.1 of Danionella cerebrum. Lineage (NCBI taxonomy): Eukaryota > Metazoa > Chordata > Actinopteri > Cypriniformes > Danionidae > Danionella > Danionella cerebrum. The sequence continues at coordinate 266,764 of SRMA01024064.1, read as the reverse complement.
ATTTTTACAAGCTATGAACAAACCGAAAGCAACATGACACAAATACCACATACATTACAGTTTCTTTTGAACCACAGCTGAAGGTAATAAATAAATATGTAATGGACACCTTCATACACAGGCTTCTGCATTTTAGCTAATATTGCTGAACGCTAGCATCGTTATTCGCCAGTTTTGTAACATGTGCCAGTCTTAAACCAAAAACAAGTGTGGCTTTATCTGGTTGTTAAAAAACTATCAACTTAGAGAAAAACGAGCTGTGCAGAGATCCAGATATCTCTCGTTTTAAGAGTAAACTCCAATGTTTTGCCGTTCACTCATCAACATGCTACGATCTGTGCTCTCTGTAAGCTGCTGGTGTGTGGTCATTTACTCAAGACTCCATCTGAGAACATCTCATGGTGTTTGAGGTGGACAAGTAGAAAAACTGTGACAGTTATGATTTTAGCATTTTGTTACATATGGCAACACATAAAACTAGTCCCACGCTGCAAAGCAAATGTGTCGGAGTTAAGCTCCTCCTTATTTGATGTTCAGCAATAAGGGACACATTTACGTACGTTATAACACTTATTTAATATTCTTGAGGTTTTCTGTAGTGCCTTATCTAAATAATACAGCGTTAAGCCTCACATCATTAAAGTGGGGTATTGAGTGAATTGAATCGCACTGTTTTTTCTGACCCTGTCGACCATAACAACAGGCTGGAAACCAAGGTAGCCCTTTTATAAGAACACTGGAAAGGAAAACATGACTTTATGGTACTACATGTCAAATGAATGTTCAACATTATATTGTCAGACCGACAGAAAATAAATAAAACTAGACACAATAAAACTAGAAGCCATGGCCACAGTTGTATCCTAACAACCATCGGACTAGATGCTTTGGCAACCATTTTATATAAACCATGGCAGCCATGTCATCCCAACAACCATTCAGAATGGAAACCATGTTAGCATAATCTTATAATGGCACCCATGGCTACGGCTTTATAAAATATAGTTAACAATTGTAACAAGAACATTCCTCTGATCAGAAATCACAGCAAACTGGTGAACATGCCAACATTCGATCTACAGTGCTCCATTCCAAGCATTGTTTACCTATCTGCATCTGTCCGAATATTTGCCGGGTCACTAATAAAAGCCAACATTAAAAGATATAAGAATGGAATAAACTGGGCAAATATGGCTAACATTATGGTTTCGCAGCAGCCACCTTCATGGTATAGTAACTTGTGCCTTTCTTCCCCTCAGTGGTTAAATCACCTAATTTCTGGTATGTACGGTCCCTCAGTCGAGCTTTTGGAGGAATTTGAGCATTGCTTGGTGGAACTCCCGTGGTTTGTCCATGTAACAGGCATGCCGTGCTCCAGCGAGCTTCACCACGCTGTGATTGGGAAGCTGTATCAGGTTCTTATGGGACTGGGCTCCCAGGTTAGTGTCTAACTCTCCGTATACGATCAGTGTAGGAGTCTGACAAGACAGGAAGTGAGGATCAAAAACACTACCAACAACACTATATAATACTCAGTATTTCTTTACTTTCAAAATAAACGAAAGATCTGTTTAGGTGATCAGCCTAACATTCAGTGGCCATATAAACAATCGTGTGTTACCCATAGAGTTCCCTGAATAGATATAAAGCAATTTCCTTAACACAAACATATTGTACCTTCACTTCTGTGAAGACCTTTGTAAAAGTATCACCTGGATGTCATGGTACTCCTGTGGGGTGATACCGCGGGTGCCCACCGGTGCGATGGGAATGAAACCATGCAGCTGGGCACTGTGTCTCTGCAGAAAGGGAAGGGAGTAATGGCCGCTCATGGACGGGCTCAGTAAAACCGGTGCTCGGACGCCCAGAGCTTCCAGAAAGCGCTTCAGTAGATTCACACGAGCCTGATCCGTTTTCACAGACTCTGAGTCTGGGGAGTTCCCATAGCCTGAAGAGGAGCAAGCAGGTGTGTACAGACGGAATCTGTTACAGAATAACTGCTAATTTAGCTTTAATAAGAAATGTATTGAGTTCCACACAGGAGCTGAAATCCAAAACCTTTAAATCAAGGTCTATGGTACATCTGAGCCTCAGATAGAGACTTACAGTTGTTGAGTGTTACAAATCATACCAGGCAGGTCGAGGGCCAGGGCCTGGTACCCGTTGGACGCCAGGAGACCGAGTGTACCCAGTTCCTCCCAGGTCTTGGAGCTGAAAGCCTGGCCATGAAGAAGAACCATCTGCAACCTGATGGAGAGAAAAACCATCCCCATGCACTGATTATAAGACATGCTACTATCAGCAACTGAAAGGTTTAATTAAATCAACAAAATGATCAGACTTAGGGAGTATCTGTCGTCCAGCGCTGTCCACTGGCAAAGCCTCCCTGAAGAATATTGGTGGATCTCCGGGAAGCTGACCCGTCCTGACCGTGATGTTGGCACCAGAAGGCGGCATTGGTGGGGTGGCAAGTATATGACCCATCCTCTGCTGAATGTGCAGAGAGGGCTCCATGCTCCCTTGGCGCATTGACGGCAGGAGCAGGTACAGAAGCAAGGTTCCCAGCAGAACCAGCCCCAAAACCACCAACCGGTTACGGAGGAAATTCATTATCTGAGTGTGTGGAAAGCATAAATGCATTCAAGAAATTAATGTATCTATTTATTGTCTCTTTTTAACATTAAATGAAAGACCTCGAGATTATATTAACATTTAAAAGCATCAAAAATGCGCGTTAAATAAAGCTTTTAATGTGTTTGTGTAAAACTGAACCAATTAAAATAAATTCCAAGGATGTTTTAATTTTAAATACACTAAAACCATCTTTCACAAAAATGTCTGCGTATACAATGAACTAAGAATAACCTGGAAATCTGCAACGCTGAGATAATAAAGCAGATAATGACGCGTTCCTTTTCAGCAGAATTACGTGCGCTTAGGTTTCTGGTGAAAATGACATTAACAAAATACAGAATCGTGACAGTGTTATTACATACCTACAAAATACGATTAATCAGGCAAATTTTCTGTAATCCTTGAGCGTGTGGAAATTTGGGATTGACCATAATTCGCATGTAAGTAGATGCGGAGCGTTAATGCGTCACACACAATAATAATTCCGTGCGGAAACAGGGTGATTTAAATGTTCCGTTTAAGCATTTAGGATTTTATCTGCATCCACGTAAAATATATAATTTATGTTCAAAATATTCTGGTTTAACAAAAAGGGGCACTAAACATAATTGGGAGGAAATTTTAAATATTACAGGACCTTATAACGAAACATAAAAGCGTTAGCCTTTACAAGACATTTAACCCGGTTTAAACCAAAAGACGTAAATGCCATTTATTCAAACTTCTGAAACAGCTGCCCCAATATAATTAATAAATTATTGTGTTCAAAGTAGTCATTGCACGGGTCATTTTCTCAAATCAAACTTTTTTTTATCAATTAAGTAAAATTGCAGCAAAATTGCGAAAAATACTTAATTGTTAATAATTTTCATATGTGATGTATTAATTATTCATGTTTTATAGATACTGAGAAACAAATGTTTTAACTTGTGTTGTATAAACTGGAATTTGAGACATGTGCTGTACTGGTTTATTCTTTGAATGTTCTATTAAAGGCTTGTGCTATGAAATGCATCTTCATATATTGTTTTGGCTGAAGCCAACATTATAATTGTCTCATGGCACTCTCCTCTTCTCTACTCTTCTGCTCTCGCTGTAGCAATTTCATTATTGTACAAAGGTGTAGTTCTGTATTTTTATCTTTTCCTATGCATCTCCTAGAATAAAATAGGTAGCAAAAATAGTGATTTAAATCCTTTCATTGGCTTTGTGCTTATTTATCAGCATAATGTTTTGTCAAAAGTTTCTCTTCTTCAATTAAATGTATAAATAAATGCTATCGTATGAAATTGTGTTTAGTACACAAATGCACACAACTAACGGAATACTCCTTGGGCAATAAATGGGGAACCTTAGAAGAATTGCTTCAGCCTCCTTCAAAGACACGCCCTGCATCGTGCAAAGATAATGAAAATGATTAAAATTCAAAATTTCACCGTAGTTCAAACAATACCACTGAGAAACACAACATTAACTTGTTGCGAATACAGTAAAGAATTATCTCTCGGTTTTACTCTTACCTCATGGACTACAAAGGGTTTTTGTTAAGTGTCAAGATGTCAAAGTTATCTCAAAAACAGCTCAACATGAAGTTTTCCTCTTTAATCCATCTACCAACTCCTTCAACAAGATTTAAGCAAAGGTTAATGTTCAGATTTTTTCAGTGAACACCATTATGATGTGCACTTTATTAGGTAGACCAATTGCTCGTTACAGCAAATTTCTAAAAAGCCAATGACAAGTCAGCAACTCAATGCATTCAGGAATGTCAACATCGTCGAGACCATCTGCTGAAGTTCAAACTGAGCACCAGAATGTGGAAGAAAGTGTCATGAAACCATGTCAATGCTTGGTGTTGCGGGCTGGTCTGAGAATTTCAGAAACTGCTGATCTACTGGGATTTTCACGCACAACCATATTTAGGGTTAACAGAGAGTGGTCAGAAAAAAAGAAAATATCCTATAGTTTTAGGGTGCATTGTACTCATCACCTATTCTTCGAAAATAAATCCAGTTCAACATTATTAAATGCAGCAGCATCCCCCGGGGGAACAGCAGGTAACTGGAACGGTAGGAATGGGGAGAACTGTGCTACAATGACCCAGTTTTATTTCCTATTCGACTAAATCTGAACCATATGGCGACATTCAAAAGAATTTCATGATTATGTAACAGCAGAGAGATGATGTGTTCCCTCAAACATCTGGATTCCCCTCAGTCTGCATCGATCACTAGTGAGTTATTCAAAGTTAAACCCACACAGGAGCTGAACAGAGGGTCTCGTGGGTAATGAAGACACAGAGCTTTAAGAGAGAGAAAGGGCGAGCGAGAGAAAACAAGGCGTCTCTGTACTGCTGAGCAGAGCATTACTGCTGGCATCGCCTCTATCCTCATCCCGTCAGAAGAGCAAAAACCACACGGAAAACCTGAGGAACTGAAGCTACGAGGAGAAAAACACTTAAAATAAACTCTTTATACGACTCGTAAGCTTTCACAACTTTTCCACAATTATTAGACATTTATTACCGCCCTAATCAACAGCAATAACATTTGATCACTTGGAGTTATTTTTAGGATACAAACTTTCTTGTATAAAACCTTTCTAAATGCAAGAGTATGACAGCACTGTGCAAATATTAAGAATTATAAATTATAATTCTTTATAATTGTAAATTTACAAAATTCGAATGTTACTACGTTTTGCTTTCAGTCCGTTCTTGTAGGCACACTTGCACAAAGCCAGGTATTTTGTAGGATCAGGTGCATGATGAACCAATTATATGAGCCCAGTCATGAACTGAAACAGTAACAGCTGTGTAGGAGGTTTATAACTGGGTGAGGAACAGACAAACGTAATGGCAAAATGGAGCACAGCTTTGAAACACAAGTTAGTTATAAAAGGTATCAATATAGTCTCTCCAAGACAAAGGCATCAAAGTATACTGGGGTTTCTCGGTACAAACTCTTTTGAAGAAGCACAATGAAACCGGCAAAGTTGAGGATCATAGATGCAGGTATCGGCCAAGGAAACACTGCAGATGCAAGACACAGCATTAAATTTCAAAAACAGAAGACCTCCAGCAGCACCATCGGCTCACAACAGGCAGAAACCAGTGGTTTCCAGAGTCTGGCCAGAAGTGGTCTTAGTTTAAAAGTTGCAGCCAAACCTCCAATTTGGAAACACTGCCAAGAGACTAGAAGTGTACATGAAAACATTGAAACTGAGGTGCAGAAAAAAGGGCAAAGGGTGCTCTGGACTAATGATTCAAATTTGAAAATATTTGTCTGTAGCAGAAGCAGTCTGTTTGTCGAAGGGCGGTACAATAATGAGTGTCAGCAGGCGACAGTGAAACGTGGTGGAGGTTCCTTGAACGCTTGGGGCTGCAAGTAATGTGTTAAAAATGACACGTTGTGCAGGATTCTGACACATGCACCAAGTGTGATCAGTGGCTACACATTTTGAGTTAAATTTAACACGATCTGTGCGATAACGAAGTTCAAACGTTTTCAGAACACATTTAAGCTTTGACACAACTGTCACACTTTATTTCTGATAGCACTTGTTCAAAAATCAAATGAAACGAATTCAAGTCAGATGTAGCTTTTAAATATGTGATTTATTGTAAAAGTATAAAACACCACAATCAATTCAGTCATGAAAAATCAACCAGGACACAAAAAAAAAAATAAGAAAACAATGTTTTTTGGGTTTAATTTCACACTTGATTCAGTCAAGATAATACAAGTGTGTCATTACACAGTCCCAAGGAGCACGGTGTCCATCATCTGTAAACTATAGTCTAATCTAAATGGTGTGATTGCTAGAAACAAAAGTCAAGGAGGTGTCCTGTGTTCCCCTGTGGAAAGAGGAGAAACTTCCCGGACAACCATCTTTGCAGTGTAAATAATGTCCAAATGGAAACCCAGAGTTTGCTAAAAGGCACCTGAACAAAATTCTCTGCTCTTTTGAATGAACTCTAGAGTCACACTTGACAGAAACCAATATGATCCCTATGGTAAAGCATGGCGGTGGCAGCATCATGCAGTGGGGATGGGCAGGAACTGGAAACTAGTCAGGATTGACGGACAGATGAAAGCTAAAGACAGGTCAAGGATGATCCGTACCAGAGGGCTCGACCTCAGACTGAGGCGACAGTTTGTGTTTCAGCAGGATAATGACACTAAGCACACAGCCACAAAATCAGAGTGAAATCTGCACATTTTAATCTATGAAGCTTTAATCCTCTCTGGAGGGAGCAGCTAAAGGGATGTGGACCAATGGCGTCCATTAACCTGATGAAGTTTGAGAGCTGCTGCAAAGAGGAATGGGGCGAAAGTAGTTACTAAGCTTCTTGCAGCCAGAGGTGCATCAAAGAGATCAAAGGGTGTGAAACTTATGTGATTTCTGAAACAGGTTGGCATAGAATATTCATGGGGTATTGCGTTTTTTTAAACAAACCAAGAGTTTGAAAGTACAAAAATGTAATAAAAAAAAGAGAATTCTTGATCTAAAGTTGGTTTTGGTTGCAAATCTCAATCTGCGAAACATTCCAGTCTATCCCACACAAACAAGACCAAGTAACAAATGAAAATACAGTTTTGTATGACAAAAGATTTCTTTGTATTAGACAGAAACACATTAAATTCTTATTTTTAGAAAGGTTTTCAGAGTTGCTTCGTCAGACAGCAGCGCTCAGAGAAAGATTTAATCAACTAATCAAGGAGGAAACTTCTAAAAAGTTTAGAAATGCTTTAATACGACTACTCTCACAATGCTATGATCGCTGATCCCTGCAAAAACCATGAAATGCCTCTCAATTGAAATTTTAATTATGTTTAAAAACGAGTATGTTTTTTGGATCTTCAAATTATAAATTGGAAAATTAAAAGTTTTAATTTAACAGTCGTAGGTTGCCAGATGAAATAAGTATACTCATTCAAATTTTCATCAGAGTTTGCAGCGAAATGTGAAGCAGAAAACGTAAAATGTATGGTTTAAAGTGAGTCACGGATGTTCTGATTATGAGACTCAATGATAAGGTCGCAGATGGTTTAAAAAAAAAAACATAAAACCACCTTAACTATTCATTGTATAAAACCAGCACAACATAAAAAAGCCCTTCATTCAAACAAACATCAAACATAGCCATAACACAGTACTCTGTCCAGTCGCAGTTTATCCTCCCGTGCAGCAGGGGGCGATGTACTGCCTGCAGGGAAACCCGACTGCAGTATTCACTACCAATCCATCAATGTGCTTTAAACACTTCCATGTGTATCCAAACTCAAATTGTTGCACATTTTGAGGGAGAGTTGACTATTCAACGTAAGTTTTACTGAAATCCTCAAGGAAGAAACTCCATCAGTACGAGAGGAAACAACAAAACTGCTAAAGCACTCATGGATGCGCCCACCGCGCTACCCCCATTCTCCTTCACCCCACAGTCTGGGCCGCCGTAGCCGTTATAGCACTGGCATTGGAAGTTATCGTGCAGATACCTGATTTCCTCATCACCCATCTTCCCGCTGAGTTTGAGTGTGTTCCCGTCGCGCTCGATGCGGTGCGACTCTGCACTCAGGTGGAGGTATGTGTCGGTATCAGGGTTCTTCCGTAGACAGCGTCCGCGGAGTCCACACAGGTTTCGACTGCACTGCTCGGCACCAGAGGTTACGTTCAGCAGGTAGCGCCCTAGTGGCCCACGAAGGTACTCATTCAGGCTCGAACAGGTCGCCTGGAGGACAAACAGAACGGAAATGCGTCATTCATCACTGACAGCATCATTATGAACATTTGCATATTAAAAACGATCAAGGATTATTAATACACTGTTTGTTAATAAACTAATGATATGATGTCACTTCCTGTCATTGACCAATGAGTTCATGAATGAACAGAGGCGGGGCCACATCATCAAATCTCCGCCCACACTAAAATGTAGCCAATCCCACATCCCAACCCTGTTTTTATTGGAAAGCTTATGTTGGAATTTTCTAGGGGCTAATAATATTTATTTGGCAGTTTTTAAGTAATTACAAGAAATCAGACTTTCCACAAATTAAAAAAATAATGGGAATTGCTCTGTTTAATATCACTCTTGAGAAAAGTTCAGAAAAATGTGCTTTTTGACGAGAGAAATACTTTTTTTTCTTCAACGGTGCAATCCCTAAAGAAAACATTAAAAGCATGACCAAGCTGATGATTTCCAGTTGTGATGGGTTTTTCTTTGAGTGATCCGCCGCCAGAAATCTACCAGGAGACGCATTGGTTATAGACACAAAACTGTGAGTCATTGGCTCTTTGAAATCTTCGCTCCATGGTACAATGTGAGAGCTGAATAAACACAAAGGAATTAAAACACGTTATTGATGTCGAGACTCACGTGGCTGCTGGCGTAGTTGGAGTCGCCCCACAAGATGACACCAGCGACGCCCAGCGCCACACTCTCCCCTATGGTGGATACCAAATCCATCTGCAGAACACAACACACCAGGGACGACCGTACATTGATATTAATATTTGCATCAGTTTCATTATATCAATTAGACACTACTAGAACTTCTTGGATTTACTACATCAAAATATAGTTTTTTTTCCACTGGGTACAACCTTATGCTTATTATCTCAAAAGATAAGGAGCACAGGGAACTTTAGCAGCTTTACTACATTTACAAAAGGATGAAATTAATTCTTAATTAAACATAAATGTTTAATAAACTTTCATTCATTAATTTTCCAACCAGTTTATTCCCGTTTTGGGCTCACAGGTTACCAGTCCATTGCAGGGCAACATTCACCCACACATTCACACCCAACGGGAATTTAGATTATTCAATTAACCTGACGCATGTTTTGGGGATTGTGGAGGAAACTGGAGTACTCGGAAGAAAACCCACACAAGCACCGGGAGAACATGCAAACTCCTTCCAGGAAAGTCACCGTTGAGCCTCGAACCAGCAAACCTCTAACTGGAAGGCCACAGAGCTACCCACTGCGCCACCGTGCCTCCCGTTTGATAAACAAATAATGGAAAAACAGTTTAAATGTAAGATAACCCCCAATAATTATAGACATATATATATATATATTTTAAGACATAGAAGTGCAAGTTAAACATTAGGAAAGCAGATTCAGCTCTGGGCTGTGACTAATTTACAGTCAATAAAAATTCTACAAAGGTAAAGTTTTAGCTCTTCTTCTGTGATGACGCAGACAACACACACTTCATTATCCTTCATTTCTGTAATCCTCCAGAAACTTGTGATATCACGAGAGACCGCGAATCAAGTCTCTAATTCATGACATCACTCGTTCACTCTACAAACTCAAAGAGGCCATTGATGACTGCCGAGGTTTTTCTCTGGCTGACATCTTTATGCTGTTAGGATGTAATAATAAAGGTGATGCAGCTTCTGTATATTGGATGGATATCTGGGGGAGAGAGAGATGAGGATGTGGAACAATCACACGGTGAGTCATAGTGATGTATGTTTTCCAGGGTTTTACTATTGAGTATCACTAACTGGTTCATTTTTGCGCTGAGGGTTGGAGATAGAAACAAAGAAAGAAGGGTCAGATACTGGCCATTTTTATCATCGAGTGGCTGATACTGATTTTGTACAAATGTTAAAAAAATCGAGCTGATGTATCAGTCTACCTGTATTTGCTGACTATTTGTATATTACACATTATGCCCTTATATAATAGAAGTGGCATTTACCAGATGGCAACCACCTATAAAATAGCATTAATTCTTTACGCATATAAAACCGGGTGAGTTACACTTGCATATCATGTCTCTGAGAGTTTTTAGCATTTTATAAATGGATGTGCAGAAAACCATTAAAAAGTACTCCAGACGGCATACTTAATAAAAAGATTTAAAGCACACCATAACTCAAATTACTAGCCAAACGCATGAAGATACTTATATTTATACCTCTTTAGCATTTTTAGGCAAATTACAGCTTAAGTGCAAATTAAGTGCATATCGGCATCTACTGTACTGAAGTGTGTGATGTAATGGTAGAAAAATTAGAACAATTTGCCCAACAATTATGTATAAATAAAGCATTTGATTGCACTATTTCACTTAGTGTCTACATACACAGATACTACACTCTCAAAAAGATGGCACTACAGCAGATATTAAACCTATTATACTATGCTCTACTATGCTGACTTCTATGGCAAACCTCAAAGGGTTAACAGGCAACTAGGTGAAGTTCCTTTCACAGAATCAACAGAGTTCACATACATCTTTTCCTCAAGGGGGTCCTAAATATTGAGACTTGCATATAGAACTGAGTTGGTTTTAAAGTGTTATTGCGAAACAATGAGTCCGCTGCAGGAAGCACCACATGAGCCTCCAGCTGAAGGCATTGTGGGATTGAATCCACAGATTCAGAGGGACACAGACGAGTCTTTGTCTCTCACAGGCAGAGGAGATTCAGCCTCTGTGTGTTCGGGGCTATTTTAAACCGCAGCAGAGACATAACTCTGTGTGTTCGAGTTCTTCTCACCTACACCCCACTGGGAATGAGGTGATGCCAAAAAACACACAGATGTGAAATACGCAGAGCTCACAAACAGCTCAACTTCCTGAAAGGCTCTCTGGGCACTGAAGTTGCATTTTTCTGCAACTGTTTTTTCAGGAAGTTTGACAACAGAGCAAACACATTTCTAAATGTGAATTTTTAAAAAGTACAAATATTTACATACAACTTTGATATCTGTATTTTTAGAAATATGTTTTTGCGCAGTTACACAAATATATTAATATTCTGTTTTATTTATTGTATTTATTAAATTATGAAAAATACATGTTTTGATATTGCTAACTCTCACTCCCAATGTGCAAGCTTCCCAATGCAGCCAAATAATAAAAGATACCATCTGTTTTCTGGAGACTCTTGAATACTTCTTCAGAACTTTACCGACCTTTAATTTTACTTTTGTGAATAACCTCTGCATGGCCCAAAATACATTTGAATTTGACCTAAGGGGAACTGCCTTCAAACAAGGAAGACAGATTTTTCATTTCTGGCATTCTATTGCTTTAAATAATCTCTAGTCTGTCGGGAGCTCAGGTTTGGCCAGGGAATGTGTTGTTGCTTCTGCAGTAAATGTTTTTGGTGGACACAGATCTGGGCCGGAGTCCAAAGTTACCTTGGGCTATTTACGGGGAGGAACCATCGAGAAGTCACTGTGAATTAAAGCTTCAGAAATGTGAATTTCATGAGAGGTTTAGGGAGCAATCCTTAATGCTCCTTTGTGATGTTTGACAAAACCCCAATTTGAGGTGCCCTTCTAAAACAAGGACCTGCAAATTAAAACATTAGCCCAGTATTGTGATTATTACGTAAGACTAAGACCTCATCTGTTTTGCTCAAACTAGGTACTCATTTGGACATGTTCCTGCATTAAATTAGAAATGTGTAGATGGGGCACAAAGCTACACCTTACACAGATCTTGCGCTTATGTTTCCTTAATAAAAATAGCAACCAATTGCAAAAAAACGTCATGTTTCCACTCTTCCAACCTTCTGTCGACAAGTCTGATAGATAAACTGATTGATGAGGACATATTTTTCTGTAAAACTGTGCAGGACTCACCTCACTCAGCATCAGGAGCTCAGGGGGACTCCCCACAGGAGTGCTGGTATTGCTCAGATAAGTGGGCCGAGTGTAAACAAACACAGGCCTGGCTGAGCCATCCCCAACAGACGCCAATCTCATCCCCTCTTTGACTCGGTTCCTCACAAACTGCCGCCCTTTCGGGTTGTCCTTCAGCAGCTTGGGCATGTACACTGATGGATACAGAGCAGTACTCTCCATCCACAGCCACTGCAGCTCATTATTCCTGCTCACCTCCCTCTCTGGACACTGCCCTGTGTAATTTCCCAAATTCGTTTGGTAGTTATGGTTGTAGCAGTCGGGAAAGAGGTAGAAACCCCAAAGCTGATGGGGACGCAAACTTTTGGCTGTTCTGAGAGTCTCCAACATGAACCTTTTGGCAGAGAGTTCAAACTCTTGCTGTGCAACTTTGGTTATCTGATCTTGTGACCAGGTTGGGTTCTTCTCTGCAATTAACTGTCGTGAGTGATCACGGTAAATGAGTTTGGTACCCCAATTTCGAATCCAAATGGGACGCCATTCTTCCCAATCTATGACAGCAAGACCGTTGACTGTGGTGTCTTTGATATATTTATCAAGGCCTTCCGGCATTTTTTTGAGATGCTGTGTGAGACTGGCAACTTGAGGTAGACCTCCATGGACTGATGTCCCATCTGTTTTAAAATAGGGGTAAAATCCCAGTCTGTCCAAGTAGAAGATTGTGAGGTTTTGCTTTGTGAAACCCTCATTTGGAGAGGCTACAATCTGAAACTGGTCCAGTTGGAAAACAACATTATGTCTAGGTCTGCAATCCTCCGTGGGAGCGTTCCAAGCCAGCAGCAAAGGCTTGCCGGAGTAGAGGGGCCACCTTGTGTTTTTTAACTGCTGGGCATTCAGACATGTCCAAAAGAGCATTGAAATTAAAACCAGGATCCAGGAGACCCACTGATGTAGGGTTGTCCCATTGGGAGGGGTAACAATATTCATTTCACACCTGCAAATAAAACAAAAACCTAATGAAATGACATAAGAAAACTTATGTTATTCTCCAATTATAAAAGGTTTGTGTAGATAACTTGGGATGGGAGTGTCAGAGACATGCAGGCTGGCTCAGAGAAGTACAACCAATACAACATTCCTAGTCTCACCATTGTAGTAGCTGTACGTATTTCAACCAAAAACACAATCATGAAGACAAAGGCTAGGTTTGCATATCTCATAGTAACAAGGGAAAATGTCATTCACTTAGCAACCAGACTGTTTAGCCTAGCAACATAATTAACAGATCTGTAGCTCAGAAAAAACTTTAGTGACAAAGAGAAAATGTGATATTATTAGATGTTTTTGTAAAGGCAGATTTTGACTACCCCCCCTCTCTAAATAAAAACTTATTTATTTTCTACATGCAAAATAGTAACATTTGTGATAGAAATACCATTAAAGGGCCTATTTTTATGTAATATTGCTGGTTCAAACAGGCTCAATGGTTGGCCGCCTAAAAAGTTTCACCTCATCCATTCTGGCCTTCTTTGTGAAAAGTTTGGTCACCACTGAGGATAAACAAAATGAATGTGAGGTCTTTGTTACCACAATGGTTTTATGGCTGCTACGGTCATTGTCATTGTCCAATGAAACTCACACAGTAGAATTCTTGGCCCTTAACCATAGGTCACATAAACAATGAAGCGGAAAATAATCTTGTTTATCTGCAAGTCCTGATTTTTCTTGAAACTTGACTGAATTAAAATGTTAAAACAGGTCTGAATTGTTGTCTGTTAAACTTCTTGATAAAGTTCACAGTGATTGAAATAAGTTGAATCATGAGCTGCTCTATTGTACACAACATGATTATATTCTAAACAAAAACATGTTTAACTCAGATATAGCAATAAAAAAATGTATACTTAACAAATTCTTTTTGATAATTTGTCCTTTCAAGAATCACATCTTGTACTTTTTAGATAATATTGGTATGTGCTGCACTGATTAGCAGTTAACCAAGATGCATTTTTTATCTATTCAAAGCTATCAAAATATCAGCAACAGTGCACTTAATTAACCTAAACTCCATAAATAAGTGAAAATCTTGCATTTAAATTAATTTGTTATTTAGATTCAGGCTAATAAAATTTGTTCCATCAGCCAGTTTTAAAGAAAGCGAGTACAATTTTAGCTTAAACGAGTGGTAATGTCTCATTCATGTTTACAAATAGCTCACATTTCAAATAAAAAGCACATCACTTCCTGTTGCGTTGTTGGAAACATCTTCCCTAAAATAGTTAAACAAACTATATTAGGAAATAAGTTAGGAAGTGCTGACCTGTGATTTGACTGAACACGTTCAGCAGCACACCGGTCCTTTACGCTGTTAAACTACCACGTAAGCTCCGTCCACCGACCCAAAGTATGCCGACACCTCATAACTAAACGTCTCGATTTCTATTACATATAAAACAGTCTAAACACATAGTATTGTTTTTAATTTACGAAACGGGAACGTCTTTAACGCTCGTTGGAGCTCAGCTGGCTCATCTGGATCACTGACTGGCTGCATGTGTACGAGCTTCGGCCCTCGGACTGGTTCATTCAATTGTGGTCAGAGGGGTTGCGTGTTTGGTAAAATAACACATTGTACAGCACTCGGGTTATATTGTTATTGAGGCTCGATTTAATACATAAAGAATCTATATAAACCGGTGTCGTGTTATAAACTTTATTTTGTGCTTAAACTCGCAATCTTTCACGTCACCGTATGAACATGTCCCCCCGTTGGGGGAGTTGGTTTCATCCAGATTTCTCCGCTGGGGATGAAGAAGTGTAACTGAAGTGAGGGAGCGGAGACCTGCAGGAGTCTGTCAGCATTACCAAGATCACATTTCACGCTAAAAAGTCATTCTGAGGAATAAAATTTCCTCTTTCGTGTCGTCTGCCGTTTTCTTCTGTCTATTACTTTACATATAACGGAAATCACACCATTTGAGTGGATATGGAGTTCATTTTTACTAGTAAACACACCCGAGGTAGCGTTACAAGACTAATTAAGACACACTAATTTACCGTATATTTTAAGACAAACTATGCAGCTTTTCCGAAGTATTATTTCCAGACATATTCTGTTTTGGTTTAACAGGCCACATTATAACAATTGTAAGACTTTTAGGACGTATTGCAACGTTTGGTTGAACAGACAATTGCAGTACACAACAAACCCAATGTGTTTGAAGAACTGGCATTAACCTTTGGCACCAGGAAGTCAGCTGTCTGGAAGGCAGAGCTGTTTCCTGTGGCATTGTGGCCCATCCTGTGTGCTGAATCACATGAAACTATGTTATACTTGTGAATGAACCCCATGAACGAAAGTCAAGCTCATTTACTCACAAATTTTGCCCTCGGTAACAAACCAAGCAAGTCTCCCTGGCAAATGTTATTGTTTTTTTAAGTATATGGGGATCATTTTTTAGACAACAAAAGCTCATTCAGCCTCAAAACGAACCCGATGGGACACCCACAATTCACAAAAGCCTCCTGGAAAGCCCTTGTTTCCAGTAAAGATTGGTGTAATGACAAGTCGCAATTTCTCAAAGGGACTCCTGAGGTCTACATTAGCAAGAGAAGGTCCAAAGGCGGACTGGAGATAACCATCCACAGCTGGAGGCTTACAAAGGTCACCTTTGAAGCTCCCTTTCAAGGGCAGAAGCCATAAAGACATTACAAGGGGAATGGTTCCCTAAAATACACAATATTATATCACAGAAACATTTCAACACATCATTGAGAATATGTACTAATGTTGGTGGAAGGTTTCACTGCATGAACTGACGAATGCAATGTTTGCTTCTGTCCGCAGCAGGAGGGAGAGGTTATAGCCAAATCCCCCATTTTTAAACACATCTTGGACTAATAAAGTACTGTAAGAGCCAGTGCAGACCAGTAGAGAAGCTTATAAACAGAGGGCGGATGGTAGGTCTACATCTGTGAGCCATTTACAGTGCTAATGTCTAATTATGTGAGGTAAAAATCAGGAAACACTCTCCGTCTGATTCTGACAGGTGTTTATTTCATTCATATGGAAGTTTTATGACATTTTTAAAGCAATGATGGTTGCTGTTAGTATCTTCTATTAAAGACAAGAACAGCCTAATAAAAATACAATGTGAAACATATAAAAACAACCAAATAAATGGTACAATTTAGACTTAAAAAGTTTTAGAAAACTCTTTTTTTACTATAAAAACTTAGTAATTTTTTTATCTTAATAATAGGACATGCACCAAAGGAATGAAGGTACTGATTGTATCTGTTGGTATTCTTCAGTGCTTGAACTCAAAGTCAACTACGTCACCTCACCCGATTTAGACCTTCTAAGTCAACTCTTTAGCGCCACCACTAGTCCAAAGTTGTAGCAAAGCTAATACTCATAACTATGTCTATATATTGTCCTCTGATTCCTAGCTCATCCCAATTTGAATGGGTCCCCTTATGTCATTTTCTAATATATGAATTAGCCAGCATTTTTAGTTCAAAACTACATTGTTCATCCGATTACCAGTTATCCAGTTGAAAAGCGTTTTCAACAACCCTATGATCAAAATGCAAGGTGAACAAATCTTAAAAAGTCATTTTATATTGCTGTTTGTTATGTCAGAAACCTTAGAATCCCACCCACGGCCCTTCCCTAACAATTCTCAATAGCACAACGGGGAGTCTCAAGTGTGGTTACATTTGCTAATTCGTACACAGACAAACTAGAGCAAAACCATCTTAATTTAGTTTCTGCAACTGGTTAAACAGCTTCACTATGAGTAGTCAGCAGTAGCTCAGGATTTAAAGGGCCAGATTAACCTGGGTGAAAGTATTTAACAGCCAGAAAATGGCTATGTCTACATAATTGGACAGTTAAAATAAAAAAACTTTGTACTGTCGAATTATATAGTTATAGCAATTATTATGCAAGGAATTTTTAGCAGGAAAGTTTTCGACACTGCTTAGAAATAAAACTCCAGCCCTAACTCGAAAGCTCTCTCAAAAGACTCAACTCTTAAACCCTTTAAATGTTTTTGTTCTGTGATGATTATTAATTATAGTACTCACCGTTTATGATCTCTCTCTTTCTTTACATCTACGAATGTCCTCAGCTGTATTTAGAAGTGCACCTGTTACAGCTCACTCCAGACACCGCTGCTTTAAGAGACTGGCACTTGTTCTCAGTGAGAACGAGAAAGAGCACACCCATGAACCTCCCACAGATTCCTGCCCCTCTCTCATAATTAGACACCGGCCTCAGGCAACCCTCCAGATGCTTGATCTCACTCTGAGTAAAGATTAATTTTGATTGGCCGAGGCAGATCCCACATCAGCCCCTGCAAGAGACCCCGGAACCCTCGTTTCTGGTGGCCATGGAAACTGAGAAAACTGCCCCCTCTGAGCAGACCATCTACGAGGTCAGAATAAATCAGCAAGAATGAGATGGGGGTTGAAATAAAAGTGAAAGAGCTAATTAACATATCTTTCACCGTAGTCGATTTCAACATAGCTGAAAGAGGAGCGAGACACATCTGTGGGGTTCACTTCTTAAAAGAAATCTTAGAAGCTATAAATTAGAGACACGTTATTTTTCTATCAATGATCTCTTGTTTTATGTCTCTTCAAATGCTCACTCCCCCACCCCCATGCCCACATATGCCACAGCCTTTTCAGTGCACATCTCTGTAGCCAGTCAGAACCCAGCTGCTAACAACCATGTTGTGGTTAGAACAAAATCTGGGATTACACCAAGAGACAGAATGATGTGAGAAAGCTACATCCAAAAGAAGTCTGTACTTAGTTCTCGAAGATGTTTTGGAACAACCAACCAGTTCTTTAAGCTTCTACAGTTTGACACAGTTCAAATTCCTGCTGTTTCGAAGGGAAAATTTCTGTTGTTTAAAAGGTCACACTCGATGTTCTACTTTGTCCTTTGACTTTATTTTGTTCATTCATGAAAATACATTTTTGTTTGTTCCACACTTGCCTACTTCTATAGCACAGAAGAACCAATAAGACACATAGAGCTTGTGGGGGTATATGGAACTTGAGTAAAAAATCAATATTCTGTCTTCACTAATCATAGAGTGGAGAAGGGAATGTCTGAGAGATGCCTTCAGCACCATAATGGTCATGTGTGGTGAAGCCGGAATCTGTGGATGTGTCTTTCCCCAGTTTCCTCTCCTTTGCTGACTCAGGGGTGCATTTCTGCAGAGAAAGCACAGAACAGAGACATGTGAGTGAAACAAGAGAGATTAAACTCTTAAAAACACCAGAGCTCAGCAATATCCTGGAACATTATTGAAACAGTCAAAAACAGGTTGTTTTCAAATCGCACAAAGCACTGGTTGGTTTCCTTTAGCAGTGTTCTACCTGCTCCAAACTCCTTGATTGTTTCTAGAGCAAGTGAGAGAAAATGAACAGGATTAATATTTAATTTGAGTTTGCTGTAGCAAAAACTGAAAATAATGAAAAGAGCTAAGTAGAAATAGCACCTTTAAATTCCTTAGTTTTGGATGAGGATTGACCTATAATCGGTAAAAAACTACAAGCAACCACTTCTAATTAATACATATATTTATTACACAGACATAAACAAATATCTATAGCTTGAAATCGGCTTCAAAATTTGTGTTCATAGATCAGTTTCTGAATATTTGCCCTCGATCCTCCAGCTTTTCTCTAGAGCCCCATGATTCTCTCGTTCAGGAAGAGGAAGGGAAGGAAGGATCAGCCTGGCGTGCGTCAAAGCCCTCAACAAAGAAAAAAAAGGTTGTGTGAAGCTTTCAAAACAATCTTATTATGATAGAAAAGGCATCTGGGGAAGGTTTGTTTTCTGTGCGTGAAGTGAACATTTACAGGCTTTCTTTACAGCTCAACTGAGGCTTTGGAACATTCTTGTTTGATTGGGTAAATATTTGAAATCTATACTAAAGGATCTAATTATTGAGATTCATCTGAAAGTGATTAAGAGGAGAACCAGCCCGGGTTGTGTTGGTGGTGGTGGTTTTATGCCCAAAAAAATCCAGTTTGGAGCACATTTGGAGCAGTATTGATAGAACAAAAGGGTAAACTTTGTAGAGATGGGTCTAAAGATTAGGCTGTAAGACCTTACCCTCCTCGATCTACAGACACTCCTCCATCTAAAGTGAATTGGAAAACAATTTGGCTGCTCACAACAATGCAATTTTAGAAAAAAACAAAACAAATGCACAACCTGTTAATAATCCCTCCACACCAAATGCAAAATATGTCCATTTAACTGGATTTCATCCAACAAGACACTAGATAGATGTATTACAGGCCTGAAATTCCACTGTGATTTGTAACCGATTTAGTAAATTTGCACACATCTCTTGGCGTATGGAATTAATTTTGTGTCGATAAGACGAACAGAATTTCAGCTTAAACAAACAAAAATAAATTTCAAAGAAATAAAAAATCATTCTGAAAACAAAAATAATCAAGTTTCGGGTGTGCTCTCAGCATATTAACTTTTGCTTTTTAATATTTGATTTGTGATTCTGAAATTACACTTGTCATTTTTGCGCAAATCTCTCATGGGACCGGGGATAACAGTGGTTCGCCCTCATTGATAGGCAGCTCGATGAACCGGACGTACAGTACAAGCATTTCCTAAGTATTTTTCACCAGTGACTTTAAGGATTGCATATTTGTGAATAAATGTACATTTATCAGCTCATCTAGCAAAACAACTAATTTATTTTACTTTAAGCTGGAATGAAGACGTTTGTAAAACACCTGAAATTTACTTTAAAACAAGCCATTTATTTCTGCACACAACAAACCCAAATTATTTCTTTGACTTTCAGTATAAACAACTATAGACGTCAACAAAAAACGTATCAACTTGCAACACAACAAAACGAAGATAACACAAAATACATCACTTGTGTTAAAAATTCAAAGCCCATATTATGGAAGTGATCCATAAACACAAAAACACATAAATCAATAAATCTAGAATTTTATGGCAAGAAACTGGAACCAGATAAAATGTTTCACAGTCAATGAAAAACTAACCTGGAAAATCGACATTGAAAAACAGTTTCTATCAACTTAGCAAGTAGAGACTAGAGAGGAAATATAAAAAGAAATTTGAAAGGTATATCAAAGACTAATGAAACCACAAATTGATTACGGAAGCTTAGAAATACAGTGGCAGAAACTCATCTATTCACACCGAAGAGAAACCATACAAGTGCCCTCAGTGTGGAATGTGTTTTACTGGTGGTCCAAACCTCACCAAGCATTTGAAACCCGGATTAGTGGTCTTTAAGTCAAAAGGTCTTTAGATCTTGTTCTGGATTTGCTGCACACATTTTCAAGGATTCTAGAATATTGCCAAGTATTGGACACTGTCCAGCATGATTTCACCACAACGAGAATCCACAACTGTTGCTGGGGCAGGGCTTGGTTGAGCTTGGAAATTATTATTTCTATCTTAGATTGGTGAGTTTATGTTTGTCAGATGCTACTATGAGTATAACGCTCTGATCAGCCCCTTTGTGATCAGTTCTTTAGGTATAAGTTTGATGCTATGTAGCTTAGTTTAAAATCTTTTGTTTATTTTAAATTCTTTAATATTTACTTAGTGCCTATGTTGTTTGACAATTTACAGTTTAGAACTCTCCTTTTTCAACAAATAAAAGCCTTTTTTGGACAAATCTCTTGGCCTCCTGCTGAATCCCTGCAGAGCGGTAAAGAACAACTGATAAGAGATTTCCCTTTGAAGAGTTAAGATAAGGAGCTTGGAGAGGGCAGAAGATGGAAGATAGTGGTAGCAATGGTATAGAAGATGAAAGGATAAACAGACAGCTTACATTCATCCGTAGCTTCCAGTTTTGCCTCTTATAGCAAGATGAGGGTTGCTTAGAGTAGCGCTATAAGGCTGTATTGGTCAGACAATGAAGTTTGTTCATAGAGAATGTGTAACTTCTCTTGGTTAAAACAATTACGTTATGATTTTCCCTGCCGTTTCCTCGCATATCCCCATTTGGGAACCACAACCACTGCATCAGTGTTTGCTATCGGCGCCTCGAAGGAAGTCACATCATACTATCTTCAGGAAATCATTACATTAGTTATCGCCTTCATAATTGCCCAAAAGTAAGATTTTTGGTACTTTAAAGTCTGGAAGAAGTGCTTAGCAAGGCATTTCCTTGATCTATGCTGAAAGATCATTAACACAATGTCATGTTAACTATAGCTGGTTGCTATGATCTAAAGCAAAGAATAACAATATGTTAAATCAAATTACTTGTTTTCTGTTAATTGTAATTTAATTTCAATTTAGTAAAAAAAAATCCAGATGTTGAGAACATTCAATTGGTTTGTAGTGACTTGTCAAGTTGCAAACTCCGAGATCTCACTTCAAATGAACTTTGACTCATCCACAGCCCCTAAATTCTATTAATATGGATTTTTTACTACAAATTCCTTCACTCCATTTTGGTATTACTGAGTCTTGATGGCATACAAAGATTATTTTTTTTTATGATTAGCATTAGCGTTTCGTTCAACATAGCCATTTACTTGCTTGATTTATAAGGGCTCAACTTGTAATTTCTGGACAAAGGAAGCGAAGCAGAATAGACGAACTCAGGCCTGTGGAAAGATAAGTAACATACGATTCATCAAGAGGACGGCTGAAAAAAAAAACGGAGTGGAGGGAAGCACCATGACTAAGAGGAAATCAAATAAGCTTAGAGTTTAATAAATCGAATTTAATCAAACTGAAGGCTGATAACCACTTCCTTAAAACTGACAGGGTTTCCCATGTTAAAGCACAGTCTGGATGAGAAAGTCTCAACTCAAGAGCTAACGCTAGCTAAATAGCTAAACAAACACCTTCAGTATTTATCTGCGAAGGAAAGAAATATAAGGCATATTATTAAACACCTATTACATTTTCAAACAGCCTCTTATAGTTAAAATTAGATTTTAATAGAGTCCACTTTTGTAAACCTTCAATTGATGAGTTGATAGACTATAAGTACTAGTGTTAGTCAACATACACATTTCTGGTGATGTTCTTGCGTCACAATCAGTTTGGGATTGATTCACCTTTGATAAAAGTTTAATGGTATTAAAACATTGACACATACATATTAAATTACAAAAAAAAAGAAATTTACTTTTTTTAATGTAAAATAGTTTGATACACAATTTGTATCAAGTTTAAATGCAATCCTTTATGCTCTTTCAACAGCTTGAACAGCCCATCTTAAACCCCAGTCTGCTTTGAAATATTTTTCCGGGAGAGAACTTGTTGATAAATTATAACTACCTTGTGTGTTGATGCTTTGCTCAATTTTGCCATGACAAGTCTTTCACAACCTCACTACGGTAACTTCACTGTTGCTCGTCCAGTTTTAAGGCTCCTACACAGCTGATTCAGTTTTTGACTAGTATTTTCAATCTTTATCTTAAGATCTATGTATTAATCTTAATTCTTAAGTGTGGCAAAAAGAATCTGCACAGGGGTAAAAATGGGTTGAAAACTGTGATTAAAAAGTAAGACCAACTTGGTTTGATGAGCATTTATTAGTGATATTTTCTTCAATGTCATCACGTCATAATAAATAAAGACTGCCGCATTGGTGAGAGGAGGAGTGGCTTCTCACAGTGTGTGCAGCACAGCTTCAGCAATCCAGTCAAGGAGCGGCATCAATACCATCATCCAATAGGCATTCAACCAAATCACAGCATAGGAAACAGCCAGAGATACTCTGGTCCTGGCTGAAGAGAAACTCCGGACTAAAAGAACCACATGCAAAATTCAGGCTGTAACTCGACTCATTTGACACTTAAAAGTATCCTAACAAGTTTCTAAAGTTCAATGCCCTTTCGTTAAAGCACTTCTTCAAAATCAACCTGATCATTTGAGAAAAGGTCCTTCCTGATAAACATTGCTACGTATTCTGTAGTACATATACAAACCAAACAAACTCCCATACATTCGCATACAAATCACGTTTAGTGTCTTGAGCGTACAGCCCATAATAGTCTTCAAGACGTAGAAGTGGAGGAAAACAAGAAAGCAAAAAAAAAAAAAAGTCAGGACATCATTAGTCGGGTGTAGCCACTTCTCGGACAGCAGGAGCATTTCGCACCCTGTTTTCCAGATTCCATGTCCACGCGGTTGCCCTCCGAAACACACGGGGGGCGCTACACAGCAAGCGTGTCTGGGATCCAGCGCTTGGGAAGAAAGTAAAAAGTGGACGGATTCATCTCAGGATGTCACAGTTGCGTCAAGCTTCACAGATGACTACTGGAAAATCCACATGGATGCTCGGATGATCTAGCCTGACAATTCCCTAGAGAACAATTTTTGTAATTATTGTAGAAAATGCATTAATATGTGCATCAAGGGTGCATCCTGCGAAGCCCGGTTTCCTTGGTCTATAAAGGCTGAACTGATGTTAATGGATGGGCCTCATTGCGTCCATAGCAACCGTAATTAATGGGCAGCTATTAATTTTCTTAAATTTTGTTTAAAAAAATGTCTTTCTTGATTATTTACCACCATTTGCACTATTTTCTGCAAAAAGTACATTTTGAATAGCCGTTGAATTAAAGTCAACGAGAAGCGACTTCAAAGGATGCAGCCTCTGAATTAAGACCTGGACAATGTAAATGAAGTTCAATAAATTCCATGCTGACGAACCTGAGGTATGAGGTTCTTGTGGATTCGTTTCAGTTTAGCTTTCTTGCGACCATTTTTCGTTACTAACGTTTCCTCATAAAACTCATGCGCCAGGTCTCCGTCCTCATCGAAGTACAGAGAGCTTTGTGACGAGAAAAAACGAGAACACATTGATTAGCATTTTTGATGATTTTTACACAAAAGCTTTTGAATAAAATCAGTAATACCAGTGTTCAAAATCATTTAGCTTTGGTGTAGAAATCACACAGATTTGTAGGGCTAGAGAAAGATTTAAAAGTTTATTCAATCGACTGAGTGTGAAAATGGGTTTTGAGCAAACTCTGAGCTCTCCGCCGTCAGACCCCGCCCATTTTCTTTCAATTCAAAAGCAAGGTTTCATGGGCACAGTATTAACCCTCCATTCACCAATCACAGAAATTTGTACAACTTCAGGTTTGTTGTGAAATGAAATTACAAATTTTTTATATAAAAAACAAAACTGGGGTTGTACAAAAAAAATTGATCAAGCATTGCAACAAAAACTGTTTTAAAGACAATTTATTAGAGAAAATGGTAAAGAAAAAAAAAGGGTTACTATTGATGGCTCAAAAAGTGTGAACTGCAAATGTTTAACTGCTAAAACACACTAAACTGTGATTCGCTGATGTCTTGCAAGGGTGGAGCAGAGCTCTGGGCAGCCTCATCATTTAAAGTTATGTTGAATATCTGTGGTAAAAGATATTTTAATCAGATACAGCTGGGTGCATAAGGGCTTAAACAGTTGATCTTCACTAATATAGAACAGACATCTCTCCCTGTTGCTTTTCATGTCTTTTAGTAGGAAAGAAATGATCAAAACTGATCATTTTGGCATTGATATATTGAGCATTTCTTGTAATCATCAGAAGGGTGTGTTTTTTATTTTATTTTTATTTTTTTTACCTCCTCCTTGTGAACACGAAAGGTGTTGCATTCCTGATGCTGCGCACGCGTGCCAGGCTCTGCTCTGAGCCGTCTCTGGGAGGTTCATCACCTCCACCAGAACCAGTGAATGGCCAGTAGCCTTTACCTTTGGAGCCGCTGCCGCCCATTATGGGTCGCAGAGCATTCTTCTTGTGACTTGGACACACGGCTGTAGAAGATGTAAAAAAAAATAATAAATACAGATGTGTTAGCCTGTACTTCTGCAATGAGCTTGATCTTCAATCAAAATTTGATGAATAATCCCAAAGGCTTCCTCTGAGATTCAAGGCCGCAAGATCAGAGTGTGATCAAAGCATTTACTGATTCTTTCCACCTGATGTTTAGTTCATTATGATTCGAATGAACATGATTGTGATCGTCTTCCATTAGACATCAATTCCAGACTTGGCTCCATCCTCAAGTCTTTCTCATCGTTAATAGCTTCATAGTTTTCTAAGTTGACTGCTCACTTCAACCCACATTGAGTTTATTTAATCTAGAAATCACTAAATAGTTAGATGATGTTGAATGGTTCATTTCACAGTAAAGAACTAATCTAAAGCAGTCTTGAATTTTACTTGGGAAACAGAAATAATGAGAAACTGATGTTTAAGTGAATGATCCAGTTTAACATCACAGAGTTGCGTATTTATTTGCATAAATTTTCGTCTGTTTTGGAATTAGTTTATAAACATATGAAAAATTCAACATCGAGTCTGAAATATAAGCTTAACTTTTACAATCTGGTAACCCCTGAAGGTTAAATATTGACACACTGCTGATTGTGTCAGTCATAATGTACTGTAACGTTTTATGTGGATCATTAAAATGTGCTTTTCCCATCAGCTCATAGACGTAATTGTAGAGAAAATGCGTCACGTTTTATAAAATTCAAAAAGCATTGCATATATTTTCTCAATTAGCATTAGCATCTTATAAATCGGAAAAGATTATATTTGACAGCAAAGAAAGTACCACTAATAAGCTTTAGTGTGATCAAGTGTGATGAAACGCATACTTTAGATCTACTTTGTTGATAGTAAATAACGAATTACTTTCTACTCAAATGTTGTAATTATCTAAATCGAATTAGCTTTGATGCTAATGCTGCTAACATTTCCATAACGTCCTACGGAGTTTGTGTTTAAAACTAATTATTTGTCTTGGTTATATGGATGACACTCACCTGTATAAAGTCTCTCGATACTGTAGGAAGGAGTCGAAAGAAATTTGTGCGAATTAATTCGGATTTGATCAGATTTATTGTGTGTTCAAAGTGACAAACGAGCCGCTTCTGATCGGACAGTGAATCCAGACACTCTAAGCCTCTCCTATTGAATAAACCGGAAGTACACGGTCACGGTACAAAGTTCCTGGAGTTTTAAATAATAAAGGTTTTGGTAAAGCAGTTTTTTTTCTTAATGTCACCAAATCGATAATCGTATTTAGTTTGTGTCAACAACAAATTTGGTTAACACGTTGTGAACAAGTAATTTTAGTAAAAGTTTATCCACCTTTGTAATGACCATTATCATTAAATAACACTGTTACATTTAACCACGGTAAATTATACACAATAGCACTTGTATCTTTTTGATCATGTACAAATAAATTCTAAATGTTAAATTCTACCAATTCATATATAAAAAAACTGTATAATGCAAGGTAAAAAAAACCTTAAAAAACATTTGGAGGCCATAACACGATAAAAAAAACACACCTCCAGGGTGCGAAAAGGGTGACAAAAAAATTTCACTTACATTTTGTTCACCGTATAACAGGAAATATTATTCGTCATGTAATAGAAAAAAAAGACAAGACTCAAAAATAATTTCAATAGTATTTAATTTCTTAAGAAATGCCATACTTCATTTATATTAAAATAATTATTTGTGTTCCACGATGAGTATACATCAGGCTCAAAATGCTCTGAAATAACATTTACTTGACGTAGATATCTCTCCACTGGAACAAACAAATATGACTCCAGCGTTCCCCCCAGTGGGTCCACTCACACCAATCATGCTCCAACACACAGCTCTCTCTCTCTCTCTCTTTCTCTCTCTCACTGCATTAGCCTTCCTCTCCTGCCCCTCACACACAGACATTACTGATGTCCATTCGAGCGTCATTTTGTCCACGAGATGTACAAGCATCCAGTTTCATCCAGGTGTGCTCAGGTTCTTCAGGGCCTGCTTCATCTTGTCTCGAGCCTGTGCATAACGGCGAACTATCTGCCGTACATGATCCTCTTCCTCCCGCTGAAGGATGCGCAGGAAGTTCTGCAGCTCAGGAAAACTGAACGCATCCCACTGAAAGATGAATAGGGAAATTAATTATGTTTGAAGCACAACAGGTTCTAGAACTCAAAAGAAATCTATGGCTTCACATAAACTTTTGAGTTTGAGAAAGAAAATATTGTGCTTTTGGAAAAAACTCAAACCAGTGATAGAAAGTTTAAAGTTTGAAACAGTATAAAAAAAGGCTAAAATGTTAGAAACACAGCATAAAGTTAACATTAATTAGCATGTCAGTAGCATGATGCTAATAAGACTTCCAAGTTATTATCACAATGCTGAAGTAGTGATTCCTAGAGCTGCAGGACGTAGACTCACATTCACTTCCCCCGTTTCGTTCTCCTTCAGCACTAAACTCAGCACTTTCTCGTTGGGTCCGGCACAGAGTCGCAGGAACAGGGGACACTCGTCATCTGCGAGCTTCCTTAAGTACACTGAGAAGAGAAGACAACGACAGATGGGATGAGGAATACTATATTTAAATTTAGATTTGCATTCAAAGATGATTTTTCCCGTTTAGTCAACATTTCCGTTTTTTGATGATGTTTTGCTGGTGAAAATGAAGAAAATGGGAGATTTTTACACAGATAACTGTGAGAAGAACAGATAACGAAGAATTCAAATGCAAATCAATACTTTAACACCTTCAGACATAACACTGTAATGGACTGCTTCTGGAGATTTTAACCCATTTTAAAGCATTCGTTGGGTGTTTATCGTCTATGGTTCTCTGTAACGAGACGTGACACTTTACATACTTTCCTAAACCACAAAAGTAAAAAACATTTTCAGTAATATTTCAATGTTTCATAATTGTGAAGTTTCTTGCTATCATGGTGTTTGTAGTGTGGCTTTTTAAAACCAATGTCCTCTAAAATTGACAGAATTTGACAGTAAACAGACCTTTTATTCACTTTTTTTTAAATCATTCAGATCTAAAGGTGTTAGGTTAATAATAGGGTATATACTGCAGAAGATTATGGCTAATTTTAGCTGTTTGATTGTGCACAGATCTGCACTTCGAAACTAACCACAAACCGTGTTTAATGGAATTTATTTGAAGCTATTTTGTATTTAGAGATACACTGCCCTCTAGTGGATAAGCGTTGGGGCTTCATGCTTAAAAAAAATCGGAGTACACCTCGAGATTTGTACAGTACAAGGTTTATCACTTTCACAAATTTAAGAACACAAACCTTGACTCTGTCGCTCGCAGCGCTCAAACAAGGAGAACTTGGCGGGGTTGTCAATCACAGTGAACTTGTTGAGCAGCGCCTGGATGACGTCTCTGGAGCGGGTGCTGGAAGAGACGTGCAGGTGCTTGACGGTGTCACGTGGGAGATAAAAGGAGGTGCGCCGTTGAGAAAGTGCTCTGTCCCGTGTTGGGGAACAGACAGGAGGAGGGAGGGACACTGGCCGCGCCAGCTTGAACTGAACCTTGATGAAACCAGTGTATGAGCCATCACGGTTCTGGAAGGACACAAATCAGTAAAAACACCTGAACTTAGATGCTCGTACTTTTTTATCAAGGCAAGCATTGTGGTTGGTCAGTCAGAAATAGTAATTGTGATAAAGAAGTGTTTGTCTTTAAAAGTCAGACCTCAAAGGGCTTTCATTAGCTTGTTTGGAAACACGTCTACACTAAGAAAATGTGTGTGTGTGTGTGTGTGTGTGAGAGACGGACATGATGTGGAAAGGTCTGAGCTGTGGTTTGCAGCTGTTTGAGCATTTAATGCAATACTTTTTGAATGGGAAAACATAAGCGGAAATACTGAATTGAAACTGATTATATGGTAGGGGAAACCTGCTGATCATAACCTTCAAAACTTCTGAAACAGAAATCATAGACATGTGCTCAGTGTTCTGTGCGTGTGCTCTGGGCAGGCCACAATACTCCTCAGCTGATTGATTGATCAGAACTCTTCGTATAGCACATACTGACTGAAATGAATAACTGAGGAAAGTGTGTTTCCGCACCAGGACCATGAAGAGGTTGCTGTTGACCTGAGCGTTGTATTCTTTAACTTTCTGCTGGATTTCACTGACGGACAGATCCTGCTTCCTCCAGTCCACAGGCTCGTCCTGCAGGAAAAATGTTACACATCTCATCACCACAAGAGGGCAGCAGAAGACTGTTCAATTGAGCAGAGCTACAAGAACAGTCAGTTCAGCAACAATTAAAAACTTGCTTGTCATTAACTGAAAAGTCAAGACGGTTTAAGTGTAGCGGATTTATTTTTGAAATAATGTATACAAATATACTGTACATAATGTTAGTAAAATGTAACTTAAATTCAAGCTTGCAACTGGAAATACTAAAGTCAACTTTAGATACTTATTCACAGCCTTTGCATGGAGCTAAAAATTGATTACAATTGCTTCCTGTTTTCACTGATAATCCTAGGGTAAATTCAGAATTCAGAAAACATCAGAAATATCAGGGAAAAAAATCATAAAAACTAAACTTGGTTGATTCTGGGACTAAATCGGTGGAGGGACATTTGAAAAAATATTCATGTAGAGAGATACATCATATTACATGTTATTGAATGGTAACATTTAATTTTTTTTCTTGGGTGAGGTTGTTATTATTATACCCCTTTAATAACTTTACAATTTAACCCTAAATACAGTCGTTTATCATTTTTATCAAATGTACAGCATCAAGAAATAGACTCTGTGTTTGGAACAGATCATTTTTCTCTGACTAATAAACAAAATTTAGTCATATTCGTAGAACGTACAGAAACCCAATCACAAACTTCCGTCCATGAGATCCAGCTGGATGTCTTTACCCACAATTCACAGGAAAACAAGCCTCCCTCGTCTTAAAATAGACCACAGGAAGTGGGAAAACAGACTCTCACACTATTTTCCAAGCACATGGCGTTCATTACGACAAAAATAATCCTCCAATGGAAAAATATTTTACGCACATGGTATCTGCAGGTTTCTTAAATATGATTTTTTTTTTAAAACCACACCAGTATCATTTTAAGAAATTTTAAAATCAGGATTGGCACCTTGTAATGCATTTTAATAACATTATGGAATTAAGGGCTGCAGACATGCTAAACGGATCTCTAAACTTACTTTGTTTAAATTAAAGGAAAATGGAACACACTAATAAGTAGGTATAACTTAAGATCATTAAATGACAGAAATAAATATTCTGAGCTAAAATATAATTCGTATTACAAAAGAAAAGTAAATAATAATAATAATTATTGTTATGTCCATCTCACAAATGTGACATAATTATCCATTTACACTTCAATGTAAAATGTTTCTCACATATATGCTCTGATATCTGATATACTTTTATATTTAAAGTAGCACACAATTAAAGAATTATGAATAATGCAAATTTGTTACTATAAAGACGGACGCTGAGAGTAATCACGTGTTAAAAAGTATGACATCATCTGAAGAGGAAATCCCCGTTAGAACTCGTGTTTTTAGTAAAATATTATAAACAATAAATTATTATAGTAAAATTAATTATTTTACACGTGAATATAATAAATTATCAGAAATTTCTCTTTTAGTTGAAAAACAAAAATCTGCATCATTTAAAACAAACATGCACGCGCACGTAATCCTGCCACTGAGATTTCCGTTATTTCAGTTTTAACCGAACAACACGAAACAATCCGAAACTGCCAACATTACATGCAATAATGGATAAATCAGTATTTTGCTCAAAAATAATCAATATGTTACTTTTTCTCTGCGTTTCTTGGTCTTTCTGAGGGAAGTGCGCGCGGTGTAGAAGAGTTCGAGCTCGTTCTCGGAGTCGCTGAGGCTGCAGTACCCGCTGCTCGCGCTGCTACCCCACGTCATCTCAAACCGCTCACACTCCGTCATTATTACCGTTATCACAACAGACCCAAGAGCTTCCGTTAAACGTGACAGGACAACTACGGTAAACAGCAGAAGATGATGTGGCTCTCTTGCCCGCCTCGTGCAACCGGGACGCAACCGTTAAGGCGTGGTTTGAAACACCACCCTTCCGCAAACCCCGCCCATAGTGTTGTATTTCGGCATGTAAGCACCGCCCATGGCACGCTAACTCCTCCCCTTCTGTCAATTCAAAGCGTTTTTTAAAACATAACAAAACATTTCAATTTGTTTTACATTATTGTTAAAATAAATAATAGGATTACAGATTTAAACGTAGCTAGTTACACAAACAGAACAAGTATTAGAGAAGTTAAAATGTACGTTATTTTTTAAAAATACAATACTTATGGTGGATCTAGGAGTTTGATATTTTAAACGTTGTTCATTAATCAATAAATTAAAATTTAATATATGTGTCCATAAATGTACATTTTTTTAAGTAAAATAAAATTGCATTTTAGAGCAATCTCAAACTGCATTACAATTATTATTATCTCACTTAATTATTATACTTCACTTAAATTACCTTGTTTAAAGTCACTTGACTTAATAAAGTTAAATGTTATCATTTAACTTATGCAAATGATAAATTAATTAATATTCTATTGTATTGTGTAAAACTGAGAAATTGTAAGCTAAAAATAAGGTCTATTTTTGAAACACCTTTATTAAAGAAATTTAACCTTGACTTCTATTTCATTTAATTTCAGATCTACTAAAGATGTGCTTCTAGAAAACATAACATATATATTTAAAAGGAATATGAACATTGAAACAACCCTAAAGCAGATTGAGAGTATAAGGTGATTGACACGTTTGTAATTAGCTGAAAGCTCAGTTATGAGGCACCATTGAGTTCTGATGAGCTGACTCAGCCATCTGTTCCGTCCCCTCCTCCTCAGATCTCTTTCACTCACAGGGGAATCGTTACAGATCCTCCTTCACAGTCATTATTAGCCGAAATAATTACATTATTCAGTGTCTCCATTTAGTTTAATCATATTTCAGTCAAAATCTGAAGCCTGTGATTTGTGTCACCAGAGAGATAAAGAATCAAGCAGCTGCTTCATTGTTGTCAGCAGTAATAAAATGAGTGCCGGGGAGGTGGGGGCGCAGCGTCAGCATATTAACGCAGATATAAACGTAGTCATTTAGAGGAAATGCAGCGAACCATGCTGTTAGTGAACTATGTCTTAATAAAGATTCTAACTTTCAAAATGCATGATTACTTATTATGTCTATTCCAATCTATCAATGTCATATGTGGAATTAAAACGTGTTTTCACGAGTTTTCAACCAACTATACTCACTACAAATTTCACATGGGAAGTATTCACAGCTCTGCAATTTTCAGTATCTTTAAACAATAGATTTCCATGTTCCTCACCACATTTGTATCAGTCTCGATGCCATCGTCACTGAAGATGGAGAGCTCACTAAGGGTGGAGGCCGAGCTGCAGTCCAGCTGAATGAATGGCTGACAGCGGAAGTGACACGTATAGTTACAGTCTGAGGATACAAACACACACACACGCGCGCATTCATTCACTTTCTTCCATCTATATAGACAGACAGACAGACAGACCGATGGACGGATGGAAGGACAGACAATCAGACGGCTGACACATAGATAGGCGGATAGACAGATATAAAGGTAAACAGACTGATAGACATACGAGTGGCCATATGGACAGACATATAGATAAACAGACTGAGGGATGGACAGATAGATAGATGGGTAGACAAACATACACAAGGATTGGTGGAAGGACTGATACGCAGACAAATAGATGGACACAGACAGAAGGATAAAGTCAGATAGATAAATAGATAGAAAAGACAGATAGACAGACAGACAGGGAGACAGATAGATAGGTTGGTGGACAGACGAACAGTAGACAAAGATAGACAGACAGACAAACAGATAGATAGAAAACATGGATGGATGGATGGATAGATCGATGTAAGTTTGCAGATATAGATCTGATGTTGATATTTCATAAGGGGTTACAGGTTTCGGACGCAGCAAGCAAAGCACGTTTCACTTAATTTCACACAAAAACATAATAATAATAATAATTTCATTACAATATAAGACTTTCTTTGTGTTCTTAATCCTGACATGGTGTTTAGAGCCACAAGATTGGCTTAGAAATTGGGTAATCGTGTTTCACTTAGCATTAGTTTCCACTGTGTACCATTGCAAAAAAAAGACTGCATAAAGAGTAAAATGTCTGTTTACATGGGGTTAAAAGATCTTATGAATGATAAGAGGGTTAGTGTGCTGTTGACTCACGTGTGCAGCGCAGGCTCTGTCTGTATAAGCCCCAGATGAACTCTCCGCAGAGGTCGCACCAGCTCAGCTGCGTCTGACTGCAGGGATGGAACTCATGTCCTCGTCCTGGTTTGCAAGTGAGCCAGTCAGGATCCTCCAGGCGCACTCGCTCACCCACCATGCGCACCAGCCTTTCTCTACTCCATCTCTCCAGAGAAGGTGGAGGTATGCTTGCGGGTGCAGGCGCTAACTCGATGCGATCATCTGAAGTCAAGTCTTGCAACTCAATCAGCTCACATTTGGCCATTTTGAGAATGTTGTAGAGTAAAGGTCATGGCTCAGTGGATTGCAAAAAGACCCTGTTTGCACCCAAACGAGCTAACAATATGTTTTAAATCATTTTAGAGCAACAGTGTAGATCCCGGATCATCCTAAAAGACATTGTGTCTTGATTTGATTGGTTTGCATCTTCCAGACGGCGATTGAACACAGATTTGATGACCCCTTTGTCATGATAAACAGAAATTATGATGTTTTTCCTCCAGGGCTCACAGCTGTCAGCGGCATCCAGTTTAATCTGAGGAGAAACAACAGATTACATGAGATTATAATAATGTGTCACCCTGAACAAATGTATGCGGTTATATCTTAAAACTAGAACCGATGGTTGGATTTTCTAATACTTATTTAATTAAATGTTCCATCTGCAGTGGATGACTGCTGCTTAAAACTCTATATGTTTTTATCAAATGGATCTCAGACTCTCGAAAGTGTCTGAGACTGATCAGTATGCGCAAGCTGTCAAATCCACTCGAGGCTGCTTTGGAAAATCGGGACCATTTCTGTTGTGCAGAGGGACCTCTTTTGGCCCCTGTCCTAATCCCGGAGAACCAAAAGGAGCAAAACCAGAATAGAAAGAGGCATAAAACTGGGTCACATTCACATTGCACATTAATAATACACGGTTTTACCTTTTCAGAGAGAGACCAAATGCTCTAAATAAGAGTTAATTTTACTGTGCAAAAAATAGAAAAAAAAAACAAAAAACTTGTGAGATTCAGAGATATAAAACACATAAAAAGCAAAGTACTTATCATACACTAACCTGTGAATGTACGAAATAAAATAGACAGGTAATCTTATTATTATTGTTTCTATTTTTGCATTTACATAATATTATTATTAATAATAAAAGGATACACATAGGTAGAAACCGTTAGGTAGCTCTACTTTTGGAATTATTACATTTTAAATATTTGAATTTATGCTTTGTACAAACACCAATCACATAACAGTTTTATTCCATTTAATAACCTACTTAGAGACTGTTTAGCAACCAAAAAATACCACAACAAAAGAAAGCAATTTAGTACATAAACTATAATCATTTTTCCCTGATAACAATGTTTATTATTAATTAATCAGTAAAATATGTAATCCAATTATTAATATATTCACAAGTCAACATAAATTACTCAACGTCATCCAAAAGGATTTAATCGAATTATAAGCACTACGTTCATATGCCATTGCTTTTAAACTAGAACATTAACAGTTGCATAATTTGTTGTTTCAACGTTAGAGTAGTTTATAACTGTCTTGGATCAGAATCTTTGGTGCAATTTATACAACAAAAAACCCACCAACCTTAATGAGCACGAAAATTCAGAAATTCCTATCTTGTTATGAGATAAAACGGCGAGAAAGTGACAAAACATCGACTTTTCCGCGCACAACAGAAGTGAAAGCAGTCTTGTGCAGTTGTTAAAGCTTTCGGTTTTCCCCGAACTTCTTTCCCGATCGAAACTCGGTTAGAAAACCGTCGAGCACCTTGTCCAGAGCAGCCAAGATTCTGCGCATGCGCCAGACGGCTCAGATTAGCGCTTAATCCGGTGCGATTTGTCCTACTTTGAGGAGCGAGAGAAACGCAGACTTCATTTCCTGGCAGTTGGCGGACCCTCGGGTTTTATACTGCGATCCCCCACCAGTGTTTCTCTCTACTGTGACCTGTTTAAAGTTTTTAAAGGAACAGCGCTCCGTAACAATGAAAACTCAACAAAACGGATCCCAGGGCATCCCTTCGTCGGTAGACGCAAACAAAACTCTTCTTGCTTTTTGTGTACTCGACTGACTGTTTGGCGACATCTTGGAGAACTAACCACAGATCTTCTGTCTCTTCATATAGTCAGAACCCCAGAGGGCTCTGTGGAAGCCATGCCATCCCTTCTACTTCTAAGCATTGTGCGGAAGATGGTAATTTTGGCTGTATGCTGGTGTAGAATACATTTGGGGCCCATTATATTCCTTGTGGTATTGCACGATGGATACTTATCTGCCAGTATATCTCAGCATTGAGAGCACCATTAATCTGGACTAAACCTTCCACTTCATTTGCAGAAATGCAGCCCCAAACATTCAAAGAACCTCCACATTCTTAACTATTACCTGCCCTCTTTATGTTACCACTCTTGATTCATTGGTCCAGAGCGCCTGTTGCCATTTTTCTGCACCCTATAAAATGCAGACATACTCTGAGGGTTTACATACAACTGGGCTTACAAAAACAGCTCATCGCATAAATTACACAAACTGTTCATAAATACAAGAATAATAATACGTTTATATTAACAATATGTTAGCTTTTGCAAGGCAAAATAAAAAGAGAAAAATATTACGGTGAGTATTCTTCAATCTCCATGCAGTAACCGTTGGCTGGAGTCCATGGGTCTGCTTAGAATCGACCTCTTCTTCGCTGTTTCTCTGACGCCGGAAGCCTTGTATCATCAGGAAGGGAGGTTGTGGAGCCTCGCAGGAGGAGATAAGAGCGTTTATGTCCTCCATTCACTCTGGAGGAGGGCCAACGGGTCACAGGACACATGGGAATCCGGCAGAACACAGAGCTGTAATTGCTTCTGAATGTCCTCTGTTTCACTCGCTGGATTCACAGATTAACTGCCATTTCATCAGGGATCCATGAACAAACGCAACTCTTGTGACTGATTTTTGACCATTAATGCTGTCATTTAGATTCAAGTTGTAGGCTCTTGAAGTGGTGAGAATACATTTGTCTTGTGCACTTTTTGTTTTGCCCTTTAATTTTATTTTGTTTACATCAAAACAGTCATACTGAGATAATGATGAAGTGGGATTTGTTTAGGCTAGGTAAAGTTATTTGTACTGCACATTTGTAAAGTAATTCAAAGTGCTTTCAAAATGCAAAAAAAAAAACAAACAAAAAACAACCTAAATTTAAAATGAGCCGTTTTTCTTATATGAAAACCTTTATGATATAGTCACAAAAACCTGGTGATCAAACCCAATGGTTATTTGTGCACCCACTCACAATCATTCAGCGCATAAAAATGACAATAGAAAGAAAGTGTCAGAAAAAGAAATCAGAAAGAGCTGCACTTTTCTCACTCGGGATGTGTGCAGTTCTTGGAGAGTGAACAAGGGTGCACCAATCTTTCTTTCAGCCACATGAACAGTCCACTGTAGTCTTCTAATATCTTTTTTTTTGTAACTGAACCAAACGACACAGTTATGGAAGTGCATGGGACTGACTCGATGATGGCTGAATGAAACTGTTTGAGTAGCTCCTGTGGCAGGTTGAACTTCAGCTGGCGAAGGAAGGCTCCATCCTCTGCTAGGCCTTCGTAAAAATTGATCGAAGTGGTTGTCCAACTCCAGGTCCTGAGAGATGGAGGTCCTTAGAAACCCATAATGAAGAGTGGGGCAGTACAGGGCGGTTTCTCCTGAAATCCACAATCACCTAAACAGTTTTGAATGTGTCTAGCTCCAGGTTGTTATGACTGCACCATGCTGAACCTCACTTAATGCTAATAACTAATGCCTTTAATTCATATAGCACTTTTCTAGAACCTCAAAGAAGCAAAACTTCTCTAGAACATTATTCATTCATTCCACATTCACACACTGGTGGTGATAAGCCTTCGTAGTTATCGGAACGACCCTACCACTGCGCCACTTGCCGTCCACTTCTGTGTGTACTCATTTTGAGACAAATGACTGTGGTGCGATGCGCAAACTTCAGAAGATTCTTTGGAAGTACAGTTGTTGGTGTATAGGGACAAGATCAGTAGAGAAATAACGAAACGCATAACGCATGAGGACAAAATTGTTCGGGCATTGGTGTTTGAGATTGGAAGTGATTTGTTAACAACTAGATCCGGATTAAATTATTGGTATTTTAAAATACAATGTTAACTAAAAGTTATAATACTATTTTAATTACAACATAAAACCTTAATTTCATTTACATTTAATACAGGACCAGATTTTAGGGTAATAAAGCACTTTCAAAAATGATAAATTCATGTGACGTTTCAAGACAAATAATTGGACCTGAATATGAAATTACACGTAAATGTTTTGAAGACCTGCAACGTGGAAGGAAAGATTTACTGTTTATGAACAAAATAAAAGTTGAGTTAGAGCGGAGAATTGATTTTTTTATGAGTAAATATTTAGCTACATTAACTTTTAATTAGACCATTTCTTACCTTTCAAATAAACAAAACAACTAGACGTCAACTGCAGAATTTGGATCTTAAATTATTGTACATTTCATTTGGGGACTTATATTTTGACAAGCTTGATTGTAACCGGAAAACCTCATTGAAAGTTGTTAGCTGAGAATGAGGGTTTGGTACGATTGCTGAGGTTTTGTATTTGTGTCGAATGGGTTTTTAGAGAGTGAAAGAGACCGTAGAGGATTAATATGTCTGTCCACCACGAGTCTGAGCCCAGAATTTACCGCTGCGGTAAGATCGCGTGCGGCGTCATCACACACGCGACGTGCGCGCTCTTCACCGGCTTCATCACCGCTCTCGCCCGACCGGGGAACAGTGAGGCACATCTATTATCCATTCTCTGGGTTATTTTACATAAAATGCACCTTACAATATAGTGTAGATACACTTTAATGAAATTAAAGTGCCTAAAAAAATTAAAAAGGCTCAGCATTGTAGAAAGAGCTACTATTTTAATATGTATCGTATAAAATCACCTTACAGTACTAAATAAATGTAATCAAAATTGATATATTTTCTATGATATGTTCTGTTGTCTTATTTAATGTGTTAAATATGTATCAATCTATTGAGAAAATACAGCTTACATTAAGACAATTAACAGAATTATTTTGTACCAATACAATAAATTTGCTTTTATAGCTAAGTGTTGAATATTGTTTATATAAGTTGTATTTATACACCATTGAATATTTATATACTTTATTTGTATATTTTTTAAGTAAGCTAATTAAATTATTTGAACATTCAGTATATAAAATGCTTTTATAAACCAATACTGTTTCTTCACAGGTCTGTTTTCATGGCATCCTTTCTTGATGACTCTAGCTGTAAGTATGCGATTATAAACTTTTTATTTTAGACTTTCGTTTCATTAATATTGACAAAAATACACTTTACCATTGAAGACAAAATGATTAGCCCCCATGTGAAACTGCCCTTGTTGTTTGTTTAAATGTTTAAAGAACACAAATGCAATTGTTTATTCAGGAAGAGTGTTTGTCATATAAATATATGTAAAATATATGTACCTCAGTCTCCTCCAGATTTGTTGGTCTCCTGGCAAAATCTTTGGACTTTCGTGTGTCCTAAAGATTTTCTATTGAATACAAGTCTTGAATCTATATTTAAACCAATATTGTGTTTTCTTCTCTCTCCAGTTTTCCTTCATCATGACAGAAGCCATATTACTTTTCAATCCTCATTCTTCTCCCGTCAGCAAATTAAAACACAAAGCTAAAGGTCGCCTTCACTGGCTTCTACAATGTTTGTGTGCATTCTGCGCACTTCTGGGTCTTTTTGTTATTTTTTTCAACAAAAACCTCAATGACAAGCCGCACTTCGTGTCTTGGCACGGTCTACTTGGTT
Organism: Danionella cerebrum; assembly: GCA_007224835.1. Lineage (NCBI taxonomy): Eukaryota > Metazoa > Chordata > Actinopteri > Cypriniformes > Danionidae > Danionella > Danionella cerebrum. The sequence goes on along the minus strand of SRMA01024064.1, from coordinate 227,467 downwards.
TAGTAACGGTCGCGATAGTTGTTTGTCAGTCGCTGGCTGGACTTCCTCTGCTGTGGCCCAGACTGGTCAAGGGCTGGTCTTTGGGGAAATTAAAGCGTTACCATGCCACCTCTGGACTCCTCACCCACCTGTTGGGCAGCTTCAGCGTGTGCCTCGGGCTCTACTCGTCATGGTTCACCGGCTCCGTGAGCGGATTCGTCTGGTACCTCTCGCTTCTCTGCCCGATCACTTCAGCTCTGACCGTTATGAGTCAGGTGACGAATGCATATATGGCGCGAAAACGAACACAGTTTTGAAAATGGCCGTCAAATATCTAGTGAGTTAAACAGAAATTGTGCCAAAATGATGTATTCATGATTCTGAAAATGAAATAATGAAGCTTTTGGTCCTTTTTCGTTTAAAATATTGTATTTATAAAGTTAAACTGTTTGAGACTATGGCGACATGTTTAAGGAAACCAAAACGATTATTGTAAATGTAAAAACTGCTGCATGTAAAAATATTTTTGGGTTGCATTTATTTTCACATTTCCTTACTTTCAATTTTACACCAAAACTAAAATATGTGGTCGAGTTTTGATTCCCAATGTGCAAATAAAAATGTAATGCTTGCAGCTAGCGGATGTTTTTCAATATTTGTATGACACAGGTTAACTTTCCTCAAAAATACTATAATTTCTTTAAACAGTTTGAAGTTTATATGGTGTAATTATTTCTACAATGATGGTAATTTTGTAATATTCCTCTCCCTCCAATTTTGTACTTTTATAACCATTTAATAAGTGCAGTACAAATGTATAGTGTTAGTAAGTGACTGAATAAGCCTTCATCTGAAATCAAAATCCATTTGTAAATAAATTATATGCTGTCGTGATCTTTGATACCACAATGTTTGTATGTTCAAGCAGTATCATATACAAGCTATTGATTGAGATTTGCATGGATTCTTTGTTTAAAAGTTATTTGTTTAAAGTTCACAAGTTTGGAATTTATCTATGGTTTATTTTTCACAGCAGTTTACTGTTTCATTTTCAAACTTTGAACATGATTTTTAACTAAGTGCATTTGCTGTTACTGTCAAATCTTTAACAGTGCTCTCAATAATTCACATTTATTCAAACTAATGTAAATATATTGTATATTTTATATTATTTTGTATTCAAGTCTGTTCATATCTGAATTTTGGTTCCATGAGTTGAATCATTCAACCGCAGGATAACAAGTCTTATTTTCTCTGGTCATTCATGGCTGTCAAAATACTAAATTTAAGAATATTTCACTTTTCTGTAGTAATTCCATCCTGAACTTTGTCAAAAAATAAAAATTGGGCATTTTTACAGGTAAAATATCCATTTTCGAATACATAAGTCTACATTATTGTAGTATTAGTGACTGGCAAAATCTACAAAAAGTATATCTAATTTTATTCTAGAATTTGTGAGGTATCCTATCCTGAACTTTGCTTTTTAAAGCGACAGAATCAATCAGAAAAACCTTGGCTTAACTTAGCCTGCTTTTAGAACCTTTTCAAATGGCTACACAATAGTACTGCCAAAGCTTCAGAACAGTACTATTTGCAGGGTGAAAAAGTCCCTAAAAGCAAGCGGTTTAAAAACAGGAACAGCGCCATGGTAGTGATGAAAACAGAACCTTGGTTCTCTATACAGGAGGAGTCAAGTTTATTCATGTTAAAACAATATTTAATAAATACAGATTTAATCTAAATCTACTCCTCCCCATGCTGGGAGCATGAGATGATGAGTGGCCAGCTCCCAGGATGCCATGTTTTGGATCCCAATGAGAAATTGTTCACAGATCACGTTTTAGGATTCACCAAAACCCTAACTCCATTAGAGGAATTTTTGTTCTTTTTAAAAAAGTTGAAAATGTATAAAAAAAAGAAAGAATGAAAATGAATAAATTTTCAGCAATATAAATAAATATTTCTGGTAAATTTATACACAGTCGGAAGTGAAAACAAAACTAATACATTGTCATCATGTTACAAAACGAAGATTTGAATAGCAACAAATAAAAGAGATCACACAGATGTTTTTTACAATAGCGTCTGCAGACTCGGGCTGAAAGTCATGATGTGGGGCTCCACCAATCAGAGAGCAGACTGTGGGAGGAGTCAAAATAAAAGTCTGAATAGGCACAGAGAATGAACAGTGTTATTGGCTAGCGTCAACCAGCGCAACATTAACGCAAAAGCTTAACACATCGAGATTCTTAGCGATGGCTAAACGAACACTTTGGTCATGACTGTAGCCCAACATGGAGAAAATATGATGCAGAGCGCAAATTTAGAAAACAATGGTTAGCAGTATCGCATAACAGTCTACACATTCGTACAATGATCGCCATAAAGAACGATGGATGATGTTTGCTACGCGATTCAACGAGAATACAGAACCATTTGTCTGCTTTAAGGCTAATATTGAACTAAACGCACTAAGCTTACGTCCCTCCACCAAATTTAAAGGCTAACATGAAAATACATTCGAGTTTTTAAGGTTTTCCTTACAGATTTTCTTAAAGGAAAGCGAAAAAGGTCTCAGCGGTGCTATCGCTAGGCATGGCTTCTTCCGTTTAAAGATTCGATTGTTTCGAATTCCCACGGTTGCCCAGTCTGCTTTTGTAACCTTCCAATCGACAATGAATACTTATGTAGACCAACAAAAAAAATATTGCAAAACTTACAAAGTATACTTACAATTACCATAAAAAAAAAATCACGTTTTTTTTTCGTTTGTCATTCCAGGTGATGCTACAAGGTCTAGCAAACGGCAAAGTATCTCTAAATTCACCTGTTATGAATTAAACAGTTTGTAAAGACAATCACATTTTAACTTTGCTTCTGTGTTCTGCAGCTCCATGTCCAACACGAGTTACATGTCTAGAGCTCGTCACGTTATCCCCGCGAACTGGTCCCTTGTGTTAAAGAAAAATAGAACTCATTTTCCGTACTCCATGCGTATTCAGCATTTGGATTTCTACCATTTCAGCTCCATCTGGAGTAGCTGATCAATCACTGGCCCATCACTTCGATGACATCATCATCCGAGCTGCTCCCACCATTTTCAGAGAGTGCTGGGTGCGCATCGGGGCGGCTAAAGGCTGCCCCCAGCAGGCTGGAGGAAGAGAGGAAACTGGAACCAGTGGAGGACGAGGTGGTCGTGGAGGACAAGCCTCTAGAGTGTAGTGAATTTGGGAACATTGATTGGGAAAACGGACCTGGGAAGCCTGAAAGCATACTGGCCATGTTCGGGTTAATCATGAAGGGTGGGAGCGAGGAGGACGTAGAGGAAGAGGGTGCAGAAGATGACGAGGAGGCCAGGATCCCAGAGTGGCTAGAGGGAGTGGTGGTAGTGGATCCGGTGGAGGAAAGTAGGCTATTGGACACACCGAGTCCGAGTGTTTCTGAGGGAAACATGGTTTGCAAGTCACCCAGAGTCTGCCCAGCTTGCTGAAGAATGTGCGACCTGCTGCTTAAAGATGGCTGAGTCATGTGACCCAAGGCCCCAAGCAAGGCTGGGTTCAGGGTCATCGATGAGAACCCAAACCCACTGTTTAGAGGAAATCCCGGATAACTCCCAGAAGCCCCCACTGGTGTTCCCTGGCGCTTGCCACCAGCTTGTTTGGACGTCCTACTTTCCATCAGCTTTCGTTTCAAGCTTTGAATGTTGAGAGCTGATGTGATGTCATTGCTGAGCTGCCGGTGCTGATCGGGACCGTGAACAAGGTGCTGGATGGATCTCTCTGTTCCAGAGGACTCTGCTCGTCCTGCTTCACCCACAGGAAGTGGCTCTCTGTTGTTCGATAATTCTCGCAGAAGCTGGGGACCATCTTGGGATGAAGGCCGAGGTGGATCGTCAGGGGTTAAACGTTTCGACTGCTGCTGAGGAGATGCACGCCCATTGCTGACTGAATGCAAGGAAGGGACCAAATCATCTGTGAAGCAAAGAGCTTCTGTTAGATGCATGGAGATTGTGTGTCTCAGAAACACAGTGCAACGTTTGAAACCAGACTTTATGAGGAAGGAAAGATATGGTTTGTTCCGAAGACAATCGTTCTGCAGTTTGTATCTGATTCTTTTTCAAAATGCCTGGAAAATGTATTTTCTGGTTCTTTAGGCTCATGCGTAAAGGAGATAAATGAACAATAATCCACATTTCAAACTCTGTGTTTAGTCTAATTGGACAGTTGGTACATAGCATGTTGGGCAGCAAACCTCTTGATGCTGTGGCTCCATCTTCAGCTGGTCTAGACTTTCCAGAGCGAATGGCAAATATTCTTCCATCATTGGTCCTGATGTAAGTCCCTGCCACACAAAAACAGAAGATGAAGTGAAAAAAAATCTTCACCCAACATCTGCCATAGAGCCAAAGGTTAATGCTATACCTTTAGATCCTCGTATTACATGAATGCTCTCTCCGGCCCCGATCCGGGCTTGAACATCTGTGCTGCTATTGGAGCCTGGTATCACTATATCTGCCAAAGACAGCAATGGAACCATCAGGAAACTCATCCGTACTTAACTTAACCTCCATAAAGTGAATCCACAGTCTCTACCAGTGGTTGTGACGACTCGCTGTACGTAAACTCCAGCCTTTTGCAGGTAGTTAACTGGAAATCCTGCACTGGAACCGGGGAGGCCCATCGGTACCTGTCTGGGCATCATGGGAATGGGTGTGGACTGGACTGGTCTCACACTTGCAACTGGTTTCTCCTCTAAATGAGGAGGTGGACGCCTAAAGGTAGGTGTGGATGAGGAAGCAAATTTAAAGTTTTGTTAATATTTGCTCAGTTTGTCACCAAAACGAAGAAAGCTAGTTGTATGGTTTTGAGGGCTCAACATACCAATTCCTCTGGCTGAAGGCAGGGATATTAGTGAGCCTCTGGTCACTAGCTGGGTAGTAATGTGCGTATGATGGCCGCTGATATGGAACGGATGCCCGCTTTTCATCTTCATAGCTTTTCTTGGCTGCTCTCTTTTCTGCTTTGGTGAGTTTCAAGTCCTTGCGGTCCATCAGAAGAGACTCATGATGGAACGGTTGCTGGTTTGGAAAAATAAGACTCATTAATCAAACTGTATAATTACTAGGACACTGTACATTTATGCATCCCTGATTCTCAGGAAATTCATGCAAAAAAACCTGGAAAACTTTAACTGAACTTTTGTCAGAAATGTTTTTGGATTTTTAAACCAGTTGATTACCTTGACTATGTTAAACTTAAACCTCTTTTACTAAAAATACAACACAAAAATAATGAGAATGCATCATCTAAATCAACAAACAACCCCAATAATACTTAAAAATGCCATTTCCAAAGTTTCTTATCCGGCTCGAAGGTCCATAATGACTACATTTAGGCCAGTTCAAGGCCTCGTTTAATCTGCAGCTCGCAGTGTTAAATATTGATTTATTTCCTGTGACTTTTTTTCACCTTCTGTTTATATATCTGATTTGTTTCTACACATGTGTTTGGGGGGAAGTTTCCCCACACAGCAGCCAAGATGGATAAATACAAAATGTGCTTAATGCTTAATGTTTGCTCTTCAACGTTTGTAACATTCTCTAAATAACAACCTGACTCTGGGATGGAGAATGAAGAAAAAGACCAGTGCAACCTGTTCCTATGCTTCTGGTGCTATTTTAAAAAAATAAAAGACATTTTAGCCACTAAATACAACACAACAAAAAATAAAAAATGTTCAATACACGACCATTGTCAAAATTCTTTTCGGAGAAAAGACGCTTTAAAAGGCTCTAAAATAAATAAATCAACCATTTATTTAAAATAAATAAATAAAAAAAATCAACACCCATTTTTAAAATAAGAATTTTTTTCAATACTATGGAAATTATATAAGTATTTCTTTATTTATTTGTTCTTTCTGTGTGGCACTGTAATAAATGATGCATAGACCGGTGAAGGGCTGCAGTTTGGTGGTTGGGGACTGCTTTGATATTGCAGTTTCTCACAATACAACAAAAAAAATTGGGAAAACGACCTCAGCTTGGTTAATATCATAACAGATGATAAATCTACAGCTCTGTTTGATAGCTTGTTTTTATAATAATTGCTACTCTGTTGAGGCCCACAACTATTAAAAAAAGCTCAATTCTGTATCCTCCATCTATAACGACTCCACTTCAATTCTGTGATGTTTACCTTGGTTAAGAGATGAGGATATAAAACACAGGCTTGCTGAATGACCGTTTCCATTTCCTCAGCCGGAACCAGCTCCGGCTTATTGGAATTAGGCTCCTCCTCCACAAAGTGCAACAGTGACTCAACTTCCTTACGAGTGAAGTTCAGGACTGGGTTCAAATCATCCACCACACGATCTGGTTACCACACAAATCTCGTGTTACAGTGATTCTGTCAAATGTTACATAAACATACGTTTCTAGCATTTATTTTCTTACCGCTCATGCCCTGCTTGGAGACCTGCCGGTCGTAGATCTTCTTCTCCAGGGTGAAGTCGCACACTAGGCGATAGATGTGGCAAGGTTTGCGCTGACCGTAACGATACACACGACATACGGCCTGAGCATCATGACACGGGTTCCACGAGGCATCAAAAACGACCACACGATTCGCACCGATGAGATTGACCCCTAAGCAACCAGCCCTGGAATAAAAACAGGGTCAGTCCAGATTATTACTTTCCACTACTTTGAACTGCAAGTCATAGGATTTTTTTTTGATTCCTTGACTAAATTATAGAATTTTGAATTTTACGAATAACCCATAAAAAAAAAACATAAAAATTAATCAAATTTTCATGAAATTTGGTCCACATCAAATGTAAACAAAAAGTTATTGAAAGAATGCTGATTCATGAATGATTATTGAACAATTAGCAAACAATCATAATGCAAAACTCCCTAAAATGGCTTTGACTCCGCAACACTTTAGCATATAGGTGTATATTGTAACAAGCATAATCTTATTTTTGATATGGTGCCCCCTAGTGGTCTGGAGATGTGGGAAAAAAAATTACACACACATGTCTTGGTTTGATGTTGAATTCCAAGGTCGACATTGTTTGACGACCCTCCCCTCTCTCACACTAACTTCCTGTATCTCTTTACTGTCCATTCAACTGACAAAGGCTATGGCCAAAAAAATAATAATAAATTCTTGCTTCGATGTGCTCCAACATTTAATTTTACTATGTCAGCCATTTTGAATAAATAAAAAAATTGCAGTATTTTGCGAACTCTCAATTCTGTCATGCTTTTTCAAATACCCCAGTGAACATTTGTTTCATTCTCACCAAATTTGATTCGGAAAATCCTTGGACCTTGTTATACAGTTATACATTTCGTTTTGTAGCTCTAGTGTTACGTTTTCGTTTTTTCGCCATGGCAACTGTTTGGTATTTTGGTAACACATCATCAGTAGCTAAGACTGACCCCAAAAACATCAGTTTGCAACAGCCCCACCTAATGGTCAAAATGTAAAATCTTTTAAAAGCTATCAAAGAATTTAACTAGTTTTAATTCGGTTATCCAGACTAGGCATGATGGATTACAGGTTCTTCACCTGGTGGACAGCAGGAAGACCCAGGCCTGGTTGTTCGCTGGGTCGTTAAACTGGTTGATAAGTCTCTCTCTTTCTGAAGCTGATGTGCTGCCGTCCAAACCTGCAGCACATTAAGAAATTACATTACCACTGTAGAAGGGGTGTCATCCCACAATCTCTGTACGTTTTGCTTTTTAAGGTCAGAAATTATAAAATAAAAAAACTGTCAGGTGCATGATAGTTAGGTGTATAATCCAACATTTCTAACAGACAGCTGCTAAAGAAACATTTTTCCAAGAGGTCTCATAAACTCACGGTAGTAGTTGATGTTTCGGACCCAGTTTTGTGACCCAGTTTCAGTTGGGATGGGCATGGGTCTGCGACTCAAGAAGTCTTCGATAACCGTTAGTGTCGATAAACTCTGACTGCAGGAACCAAACGAAGATAAACGAGCGTGAGAGCGCAGTTCAGGAAGTTACTGGAGTGATTAGAGATGAAACAAACATCTGGATCCCATCACCGACCTGAAAACAAGAATCTTATCCCCTTGAGCGACGCTCTCGTCGATGAGGTGGAAGAGCAGGACCATCTTCGGAGAGTTCTCCAGAACCCCTGTCTGATAGTTTGCCATGATGTCTTTTGCCTAAAACATTTTTAAATTAATATCTTGAGGTTTCTAAACCATATTTAACACCATGAACATGACAAACATGGGAATCTATCAAGTAAGAAATGCATTTTTACCCATTCATAAGTGATGACTGTGTTGGCCCTCTCCTGTATTGGGTTGATCCTGCTGTTTGCAGGGTCCGAGCCCTTCCCTTTCAGTCCCGGAGCGGAGCAGCGTGGGCCGGCTGTGGAGTTCAGATCGTCCAGGTCCAGATCCTGCTCGCTGGCCAGATTCTCCTTCTGCAGAGCCTCGTACAACACGTCTGGATGATTCCAGATCTGAAGGACACACAAAAGTTCTGAGTGTTAAACACATTTGTAATACACTTCCAGAGCAGTGACGCAGTCTAAAAAAAAAAAAAAAAAAGCTATTACTTTAAAACATTGTTTTTACATTTTGACCACCAGGTGGCACTGTAGACAATCAGTGTGTTGCCGTAAGAAACCAGTAACTTACACCAAGTTAGGTGCCAGTGTGTCAACTTCTGCAGAGATGCAGCTTGAGATTCAATTGACGCAAATTAAATTTATTGAAACTATTATAAATAACATTTAACCCACCCTGGTTTGAGGAGGACTGTCCAAGTTATATTCAGTGAAAAAAAATAAAAAATAAAAAGGTCTGGAAGTTGCGTTGGGTCATCAGCATAACTCACATGAAAGGTTCAAAACCAGATTTATAATCACTGGCAAAAGTCATTTTGTAAAATAATATTAAATGTAAAACCACATTCTGATTCAACTTTAAATGTGGCTTCAAATGATTTTGTGACAAACGGCTAAAGAGTACAAAAATCCCATTTCAATATCTCCCAAACACTAGGTGGCACTGCAACGGAACCCTTCAGACAATCTCAATATTAAACCACTGCCTCACAAACATTAAAGATTAAAGATATAGCCTCACAAACATTTTAGAACGATTTACATTTGATTTGTGGTCCTTTAGTTGAACAATCAATTTAGATTCCATACGTCATAGTCGTGATTGTGAAAGGGTGATCTAATGCAAATTTTGTGGAAGTTCGATAAACAACTGGTTAAAAAAAGCATCTAAAATGACATCTAGCACAAAGATGTGGAAGAATAAGTAGAACGAGAGGAAGATGAGGAAAAGGAACAAGAAGAAAAAAATATTGGACGAAGAAAAAGAAAGGAAGAAGAACAGAACAAATACAAGACAGAAGAAGATGAAAACTCCTTCTACCTTGCAGCAGACGCAGAAAGCCTTGAGTGGGTTGAGGCCCAGCCAGCCACTGTTACCCGCCTCTCGGAAGCGGTTCATAAACTCCATGTAGAGCGCCCTCTGCAGGCGGGAGAGCCGCACCAGAATCACATGCTCATCTTTGGGAGGAAGCTGATGGCGCAGGACATCATGGCCTCGTCTGGAAACAATGTGAATAGCCCCAATCAAAACTATACTGAATAAAAAGACTTTTTGTCTCAGTTGTAGTGCAAATAATAAAGAGGGTTTTCAAAACAAATATTTTTAGTTATATGCATGTTTACGACTAAGTCAAGGGTTCTGCAGTGTTTCTGCAGGCTTCCGTTTATATTAATACTGATCACAAGAGGAGCCTGACCTCTGGACGAAGCCCTCGAGAAGGCTGTGCAGCACGTGACTCCTGAAGCGCATCAGCTGGACGTCCTGCGGCGTGCTGTCTATGCACTGGCCGTTCAGGATGGGCCTCTCGAACATGTTACTGAACTCCTGCCGCGTTCCCAGGAAATCCGGACGCACAAAGTCCACCATGCACCAGTACTCGATCAGGTTGTTCTGCAGCGGGTAGCCGGTCAGCACCACTCGCCGCCGTGAACGGATGTTCTTCAGCGCCTGAGAGGTGCTCGCGTGGCAGTTTTTGATCCGGTGGCCCTCGTCACAGATCACCACATCCGGCCCGGGACGGGAGATCGCCCGCTCAATGCCTGAGGGAGAACAGGAGAGATTACTCTTTCTGTGCAAAACATGTCTCTGCTGTGAGAGAAGATATTATGTATGATATTCATTCGTTTTATTTTCAAACTATATTTTTATATTTGCCTTAAAAAAACAAAAGATCTGACTGTTTTAAAACAGAATATTGTGTACACAAGATGAAATTAGTGTTTTTTTTTTCCTTCAAAATTTTTAATTGAATTTGTCTGTGAAAAATGAACAGCAATGCTTAATACTTTATTGTAGAATTTTACAATATTCATTAAATTGCTCATTTATAACATTACATAATTTTGCAAGATTACTTTGGGGAAATACTGCGATCTGCTGGATAAATAATTTCCAGGGACTCACCAACCACAGCAATAAGCTTCCGATTTGTTTCTGATAATTTTTATTAAAGATGAAGATTCATGTATGTTGAATAAATGTATGTTGTGTATTTGAATAAATAAAATGTATTTTGATATTTTCAACTCTAAACGATTCAATGTCAAAACAACACACTCAGTCTGGTTTTTAATATCACAAAACCATTCTGTTGTATTTGTTCATAGGGACTCCCATGGACCTCAACAACGCACCTCTCATGAGCTCCTGTTGGCGCTCCTCCTCATCCAGGTCGATGATGACAGGGCCGCTGGGTTTCTTGCTCTTCCTCTTTCTCCCAGTAACAAAGCTCTTCTTCAAGGACAGCAGGCGGTACATCTCGTAGCCCATCAGCAGCACCCCACCGTCTCCGCTCCAGGCCTCCACCACCTTTGCTCGCGCCACCGTCGTTCTGTTTATACAAAAAAGGAAACCAAATGAAAAGAGCCCAACTGTACACCAGGAAATCCTAACAACGAGGGCTATCTTCCCCTGGCTTAGCCTCAACCATTTACAGGTTCAAGTTTGTCTTGGAAGTCAAAGGTAGATGTTCATACTTGTGCTCATCATTGAGGATGTGAACCTTGAAGGTCCGAGGTAAAACTTGTGCCGGATCAGCATCAGGGGGGAGCGACTCAGCAGCAGGAAGCCACAGGTTGAACTCAGCGAGCCAGTTCTGCAGTGTGTTGACCTAAGAGTGAGAGCTGACGTGAGGCCAGAGGAACTAACAGATTAGGTTACAATATCTCCAGGGTGTGGGAGACTCACGGGGACGATGGCCAGAACGGTTTTGGCCCCGGTGTGGCGTAGCAGCACATCAATAAAAGAGATGACCTGCAGGGTTTTGCCCAGGCCCATGCTGTGAGCCAGGATGCAGCCGAAACCACTGCTACACTTGTAACGCTCCAGGGACTCCACAAGGTTGTCGTAGAGGAAGCGGATTCCACCGATCTGAAGATATTTAAATATTGGTGTTTATTTAATTATTCCAAAGGTGAAATGTGATTATTAGAACTGTGCAGTACCTGGTGTGGTTTGACAGCACGGGCGAGTTGTGGGGCAAGAAACAGGTCTTCTTCCTCCGTAGGGTGGTTGATATTCACCAGAACTCTCCCCTGGGCGTCCGGGAGATTTATGGAGTCGTTTACATGAGACCCGCTGCTTTCATCAATACCAGGAGTGAGGGAGCGATGCTCTTCTTCCTCGTTGAAGTGCAGGGTTTCGGCTTCATCCCCCGAACTCAGCTCTATCACATCTAGAACAGAAATAAACAATTGAAAAAAAAAAAAAAATCGCAGAAACAACAATCACTTAAATCTGGTGATCAAAAAGAAACATGATGTGGCCAGTGCAGTTTCATATACGTATGCTATTTTTAAAAGGGACACAAATCGTGACCAAAAAAATTAGCATGTCTCTATGCCCTGAAATTTCTCAAAAAAGGTATAGCTCAGAATATTGTTTTACAATTTTATATTTGAATTATATTTTGACAAGCACTGCACCAAACAAGCGATTCTAAACTATTTGTTTCAAGACAAAATGTAGAAAAACTATTTTAAGTTGAAACTATTTAAACATGTTGAAATTCCTCATTTCTATATTCGAAAATATTTACAACATTTAGATTTGGATATGCATTGTTTTATTTCTAGGAAGAAATTAGAATTTTACAATATATTAAAATTCATATTTCAAACAAAATATACCTTAAAAGTAAACATGTACATTATATTCAAAATATTCAGTGTAGTTTTGAATTTGCAGAAAAAAAAATAACGAACTTAATTAATTTTAAATAGTGATGATAAATATATAAACAATCTTTAATTGCAGTGATTAGGTTTCCCTACCATCTCTGATGGGAGGCAGTTCAGGAGGTGGAGGTTCGTTAGCCTCTCCCTCATCTCCGCTGCTGTCCAGACAGATCACTTCCTGTTTGAGACCTGCTGCCGCAGCGCTCAGATCTGAAAACAAATACGACTTAACAAAACTCCCAATGACATGATTATAAACAATCCTCTAAATGAAAAAGGGGTCTCACCCGCATGAAGAGAGAACTCTTTCCTCTGCTGCTCCAGACGCCTCCGTCGTTCAAGCTCCTCCTGCTGCGCCGCTTTGGTTCCCGCCTCCAGCTGGTTTTCAGTCAGGAGCTTCCTGTTGTTGGAAAAATTGCAGTTAGTAAATACTGAAAAATGACAGGATGATATTGAGTCGAATGCGAGAGAAATGTATTATTTTGCGGAAATGTAAAAACACATTACTGATTTACAGTTAATGCTGTGATTTAATTGGGAAAATAAAATAAAATCAATAAATCGCTCAATACCTGATGTTCCTCCTAAAGTTGGTCGGTTTGGAAGTTGTGGCCTTCCTCTTCATACTGTTGCCTGAGGCATTGCTGCGGGTGTCCGGGCTGGATGGTGGCTGGGATCCTGGACGTGATGATGTCATAGAGGCGGATGAGGGTCGAGATGTGGGTCGCTCAGGGCTAGAGTCTGGAGACATGGGTGAGGTAGGTGGTGGGCTCCTGGGATCTGAATCATCTTTGGCCTCCAAGCACTCAAGCAGCTCTTTAAAGGAAATAACAAACAACCAGATTTTATTTGATTTGTACTTGCAGAATGAATTAGCATGATGGTAATGACACTAACTCCAGTCATTAGTATGCAAATATGATTATTTACCATATAATAATACCACAGTATTGTCATGATGTAAAATAATTAACATTACATTTTTGCTAGTTTGAGCTTGTCTCTAGTCTGCCGGTAATATAACACTAGCAAGGAATAAGACTGAAGTTAGCATGAACAAGCATGTTATTAGTCTGACACTATTATAAACTTATCTGACCATTAGCATCATGCTAACATTAATTAACATGTATTAAGTATGTTATTAACATGGTATAGTGTGCCATTAGCTTGAAAGTATGATGGTTTGACATATCATTACGATGAGAAGATCTATTAAAATATAATTAGCATAATGTTAGCAAAAACTGCTGGGTCATTATCATGACGCTAACATTAATCATCATTATCATGAATTGGCATGCTTTCAGGGCACTGGTAACATAAAATTAACTAGTTATCATAAAGTGTCATGCTAACAGGAATAAGAATGTCATTAGTGTGATGCCATTATGAATTTCCATTAGCATTACGCAAGCATGAAATTTCTCCAGGGCGTAGGTAATATAGCATTAGCATGTAACACGATTAAGCCCTTCACTACTTTGAAATTCACATGATGTTGATATGTTAGCAGCATGTATATCCGTTCATTAACATGATGCCAGAATATATTAGCATGTTGTTGTCAGGATGCTAAAATTAATTAGCACATTAGCAATGCTAGCAAAATGCTAATGTAATTTTCATGTTGCTAACATGAACTGGTTGCTAGGAAATGGTCTGTGATTTCATAAACAGACATTCTTGTCTCTATGATTTCTAAAGCTAAGACATAGAGCTGATTAAAGAGTTAGTAAGGTAGACAAATACTCAATGTCTTCTGTTTTCTCTGTTGCTAGGGTAGACTGAAGTGGTTGCTAGGGGAATGGCTAGGCACTAACAGGGCTCTTTAAAACTAGCTGAACTCTAAGCCCTCAACACAATAAACACTCTTATCTCTATGATCCAACTGTGCACAAAAGCCTTTTAAAATTGACATCAGAGGGCTGCTAGGGATGTCCAGGTGGTTGGAATAGGGCGTGGCCTCACTGATTGATGCCAATCCACAAACAATGATTCATTTGCTGACTCAGACTGTGCAATTAAAACTCCTAACCTCCTGCATCCTCCTCATCATCGCCATCATTCTCTCCATCGTCCTCCTCTTCCTCCATCTCCTCTTCCTCCTCACTGTTAAGGCCGGGCTCCAGGTCACTCCCTGAGTTCGCCTCGTCTGACATGGCGTCCCCTGGGTCTCCAAGAGCATTACTCACACATCTTCATTCGGAGCCCCTGAGGAAAGAAGGACATTATCTGTTTGTTTTTAGACGTTAGCAGGTTATATTTTCTACTTTCTCTATATTTAATTGCCTATAATCCTTAAAGTTTAACATTTAGAAACCTGTTTCTGACTAACTTTTTTCTACTTGGAAAACAATCATTTTTAAAAAGCAATTGGCTCTTTGGCAATGTTAAGAATTCCAGCTAAAAACTGGCAGACAAAGCAATCTGAGGGGGATGCTGTGTTTCCACCAGGAGTCCTGCATGAACTATGCTCATTTTTTTTATATTTTCCTGAACAAGTGCCAGGAGTAACCCACTTACTCAAAAGAGATTGTTTTCAGCCATTAATCTTCAATAATTCTCAACAATAGAAAAACGGAGAAAAAAAAAACAAAAACTCACCAACACCTGAGCCTGAGGCAGGTAATAATCTTATTCATGTTATCATTTTTCAGAACAAAGAACAACCTTTGACCTTCTCCATTTAAAACTAGAGTTAAGAAAGAAAGAGAAAGAACTAGAAGACAAGAGGGAGGACAGGGAGAGAGATTGAGGCTTGATTACATAAGTGCGGGTTATATAAGAGAGCGCTGCTGCCGTGAGTGTGAATGTAGGCCATGCCGGCCGTGACACACTGACACATTCACACAGTACAGCACAGTCTGTTCCACAACAGCCTGACTAACACAGACGCCGACACAGACTCGAACTCAGACGGCCCTCACAACACCTGCCGCTCCCCGCACTCTTTCTTTGGGATGAGTCGGAAAATAAAGCACGGTTTTATGAAATGTTTGTAGAATTGTGTGGATAACAAAAACAAGTAAGGGATGCCATTAAAAAAAGAAGCAAAGCATCAGAACAAACTTTTTTTTCAAAAAAAAATTTTCAGCACCAGCAGACATTTTTAATGCATGTGTTTTGTAAACACTAAATAAAATGCATTTATTCATCTTTTGCATGCATCTTTTGAATCTAGGAATAAGAGACCCAAGTTGCCAGTTCATCACAAATTTATAACACTGATTATATTTAAAAAAGATACTGCACGTTTTTCGAGGGCAAGGTGGCACAGTGAGTAGCATTGCCGCTTCTCAGTCTGTACGTCATCGGATCGATATCTTCCGTGTTCTCCCTGTACTTGTGTGGGGGATTTTCCACAAGCCAAAACATGCTTCAGGTAAACTGAGTGACTGTGGCCCTCTGAAAGACTGGCGACCATGTCCAGAGTGCACTCCGGAATAAGCAGCCAAAAAGACAAGTAATGGAACTGTATTTTTACAACTGATAACACAGTACAAATTAGAATTTAAAATTATTAAGGAGAAAGATATGAGTGTAGTAAAGACTTTATAAAACTATTGAAGTTCTGTCCATAACACCAACTATAGGGTTTTGTAGAGACAAGATAAAAGAGGACAAAGCCCTTGTGCACTCTAAAATAAAAGATGTTAAGCAAGCAGAAATTTGACTGAGAAACATACTAAAATGTCACTCCCCTTATAAACATGTACAGCCTAAACCAAAGCCTCTGCATGCAAAGCCTGCATCATGAGTGCTAGCGAGTCGTGTTTAGCTGCGTTGACATCTTCACTCTGACTAACTACCTCTATCTGACAACTTTTCAAGCAGAATGTTAACACTGCTGAAAAGCTTGGCAGTTTAGCAAGTAGAGTCTATGGGTTCAGCCTCTAGTGGACTGAATTGCTAGGCAAAGATTCAGAGTTTGAATGAATCAACTTTAATACAAGATTCATGAACCATTTATAAGCCAATGTGATCATTCATTCATTTTCCTGCCCGCTTATTTCCTTCCCTGCTCGTGCCTATCTCCGGCTCACATCGGGAGAGAGGCAGAGCACACCCTGGACAGGTCACCAGTCCAATTGCAGGTCAACACACAAACTCGAGTACCCGGAGGAAACCAACCAAAAACAGGGAGAAACATGCAAACTCCTTCCAGGAAGGTCAACGGCGAGCAACAAACCTTCTAACTGGAAGGCCACAAACTAAAAAGGATATTTTGAAATGACTAATTTTCCAATCATCATTATACTTGATCATTGGCAAGTCACAAGAGGGTTTAAATACAAAGGAAAGGTAGAAACTTTACCTGTTCAACCTTTTTGAGCAAAATGGCAAGATAGTGTCTGAATAATATAACAAATTCATACCATAGACATGAGATTTCAAATATACGCCATGTAGAAAACTCTTCAGAACTAATATTTTGTTAATTCAAAATCTTGAGTGATTCAAGTTTAATTTCAGATGTTTACCTACACAACAATGAGCTAAAATGTGACAAAACTACAACATAAGAACAAATATCCCAAAATAACACTTGAATAGAATTCTCCACAAGCATCCTTTTTCCAGACTGTCAGAATTATTTTCGATTATTCAGCTCTTGTGCACCTGCTTTATCAATAAACCCAGTGTCAGCAAATAAATCCACCTCAGATCTAATCACATTATCAGTGCCGTATCTCTTAATTTAATCATATGAAATGTAGATGCGTTTAAACGCAGTAGTTTTGCCAACAGAACTGAATGGGGCACATTTACATAACCGTACTAGGTGACCATTAGCGGTAGAGACACGTTAAACAAACTCGCCCACAACTTAAATATATACACAAAAGCTTCATGTTCAACCTCGCACACAGTTACGGTTTTAACACTTGTCTTCCGAGTAATACACACCTTTATTTCTCTCCGCTCCGGTGTGCTAGCTGTTAGCGGGTTAGCACGAGCGCGCGATGCTCTCTTTTGTTGACGTTAGCATCCGCGCTAGTATCATTATTATAACACATCACAAATTAAAACTCAAATAGAACATCAAATTGCCTTCTTACCCTTTCACGCCCTCGTTGGGACCATCTGGTGTTATGTGACTCATTGAATTAATAATTGTATATTTTAAAACGGTAAGTGATGGTTTTATTTTATCTATCAAATGAACAGGAGCACCGCACCGAACCGTCCGGGAAGCACAACAGCTGAACAGAAGGTTCCGCTCTCATTTCATAATCGCACTCTGTTGCATAAAGTAAATATAAGACGATGTGTTGTGTAAATGGCGAGAATAATCCATCTAGATGACTTACAAAAGTAAGTCGGAGATAAGACTGTCACTTCCGCTTGATGAGGCTAGACGTTCAGCTATTTAGGTTAACATACCGTACATGTATAGATTTTAAATACACCTTGCGCTATAAATTATATAATGCTTGCTTATTACATAATTGGACTGAGAATATATATGTAATACATATAAAAACCAGATTTGAACTTTATCGCTCTATATTTTTTGATTGGACAATATTATTTAGTTTATGGGTCTCATTGTATTTATTGCATTAAAGCCTTATATAAAAGTATGATAAAGATTTTCATGGCTCATGTTGCAATCAACAATTGCATAACAAGTAAAAAGCTTTAAATACACTGGTATATATTTTTAAGTTGTTTTGATGTTATGTAACTCCTTATATAATTAATAGGGGGTTTATTGCATGTTATAAAACAGAAATGCTCTCAGGGTGGGTTTTATTTTTTTTTAATAATAACATGTGAAAATATAGCAACATACTAAGTAAATGTTTGTAGTCCTTCACAATTTTAGGAATAGATTGATATAGAGCAAAACACAATTCTTGCATGTTCCAATTGGTAGGCATTGCAGGTGCATTTGCAATGTCTTCAGACTGCATGAGTTTTTTAACGTTAAAGCCTTAAATCAAATTTCCCTCTAAATTGTATTGCTGTGTGTTCTGAGCCATTGTCCTGCTGAATGGTGAACAGGATCGTTCAACTTATTCAATGTTTTGTATGAATACGGAAGGAGCTTGTGCACTCTCCTAATCAGAGAAAAGAAGCCTCACATCCGATAATTTGAATATCAGTTTTCCCACATAATAATAAAACAAACTTCTGTTTAAAATTAAACTGACTCTAGATTTTATTGGGGCACATGCCTCAGCAAAATTTGGAAAAGCAATACTCATGGGTTGGTGCCATTCACTACATACCTGTGAGCTATTTACCCCTTACATCTGTTATAGTGAACAAGAATTTTAAGTGTTACAAAATTAAGTAAAAAAAGCCCCTTTTAATTATTTTCTGCTTAATTTGGAATTAGTTTACAACCACAGCGCCCTCTCGCGCCGTCTTCAGGCGTTTCAAGGTGCTGAGGACGCTATGCAATGACGTCATCACTTAGCGACACCGGTGCTCGTTATTGTGTTTACCAGCCGTTCATATTTTTCAAAGATGCTTCGAATATTAACAAGAAAATGAAAGGGGCGCATTTTCTGAGCATTATGGGGTGGTTATTTGTGTAGCGGAGAGTTTTGTTGCTTCTGATCGCGCGAAGATGAACAAAGGTTGGCTTGAATTAGAAAGTGATCCGGGTGAGTCTCACATTTTTTAAATGTCGTTTTAATGTTATCAAGTGTTTATAATTATGCATTATATCGTGCACATACAATTTTACACCTACACGTTATCTTGTAAAATGTATATATATTTTTTTCTCTGCTGGTCTGAATAAATCTAATATATGCGAATAGCATAAATCTACTTCAGTTTTTTTAATACCTCTGTTTTTATTATTTTCAGGGTTGTTCACACTCTTGGTGGAGGACTTTGGTGAGACTATCTTTATTCATTTTAATCAAAACTTAATAACTAATAATATGTAAACACCAAAAAATTTATTTTCCGTTAAGGTTGAGATAATTTTAATAGAGTTTATTTGATTGTTTTATATTTAATTGGTTAGTTGGCTCCAGAGAGGCACAATACGTATGTGTGTTAACCACGCATAAAAAAAGGATTGATTCTGTTTTAAGGGCGGACTTGGGGTAAATTTTGGGGGTAAATAGAGAGCTCAGTTTAAAAAAATCTTAATGATTAATTATATGTACAATTAACTGTTTGTGTTTGAACTCAGGTGTGAAAGGTGTTCAGGTGGAGGAGATCTATGATCTTCAGAGCAAATGCCACAGGTGGGGTTCACATACATTTAGTTGTTTTAAATACAAAATAATGTCCATTATTATGTGAAATAAAGTTAGAAGAACCTATAGAAGAACATATTGAAAATGAAGATTTGTCATCATTAAATTGGTTGCTTCTGACGTGGGTCAAATCAGCCAGATATCGAGGACCGGTTTACAACCGTAATGTTTAACACCCCAGGGATGCAGCAGGTTGCTTTCAAACGTCCATTTAAGGGGAATCTAGGGATAAAGGTCAGTTAGGGAACAGAAACAAATCAAAAGTGGAGGATTGCTCAAATGCTTCTTGAGTTGATTATGGTCTCTGGTGATCATTGTTAACAGTAGGAGCACACTCGTAAAGTATGCTTTAACTGACATCTGTATAAAGCACATCATAGCAGTCCAGGTGGGATTACATTAAAGCATATAAAACTCACTCAAATCAACAGATGTTATTTATATTCATCCTGATATTTAATCTGTATTTTGTCAATGTGGTGTATATTTATTTAAAACAGTCTACGGCAGTAGTTTTAATTTTTACATTTGTCTTCCCAGTCCGGTGTACGGCTTCATCTTTCTTTTTAAGTGGATAGAGGAGAGAAGATCTCGGCGTAAAGTCTCTACGCTGGTGGACGAAACCTCCGTCATCGATGATGAGATTGTTAACGACATGTTTTTTGCTCATCAGGTGAGTTTGGTGTTGTAGGAAAAAACTTTTTTTTCAAATTCACGACTCTTCAGACTGTATGTAAGAACACATGAACAATTGATTAATTTAATTGTGAAACAGATGACTGGCAGCTGCTTTGTATTGTTGGAAATAAGCCATAATTTTGTTTTATTGGCATCTCTTTTGAAGATAAAGTACTAATAAGGCAGATGTCCTGGCCTTACCTTAGCTTTTGATTGAGGAACATTGACCATTGAGATACAATCGAATCCAGCCGTAGCCAGAGAATCTCACTCGGTGTATTGTTGGGTGCAGCTGATCCCGAACTCATGTGCGACTCATGCTCTTCTGAGCGTGCTCCTGAACTGCAGCGGCGTGGAGCTCGGCATCACCCTCAGCCGAATCAAGGCTTTCACCAAGGGCTTCAGTCCGGAGGTCTGCAGGCAATGATAACCAAACATAATCACATACAGCCATGAGCTTCACTACATTTCAACTGCTTTGGCTTTTCAGAGTAAAGGCTACGCCATCGGGAATGCCCCAGAACTGGCGAAAGCTCACAACAGCCATGCCAGGTAGAGTCACGGATCGTTAACTTGGGTTTAACAAGTCTCACTCTGGTAGATTGGATCTAACTAGTGATTGTTTTGATCTTGTCTCCATGGAGACCGGAGCCGAGGCATCTTCCGGAGAAGCAGAACGGCATTAGCGCCGTGAGGACGATGGAGGCATTTCATTTTGTTAGTTACGTCCCTGTTAAAGACCGTCTCTTTGAGCTGGATGGACTCAAGACGTATCCCATCGACCACGGTGAGAAGTCAACCCGCGGTTTCTGTTTTAATGTCAGCGCTGGGTTCCATTAAAAGGTGTTTCTCCCAGGACCATGGGGTGAGGATGAAGAGTGGACGGATAAAGCTCGACGAGTCATCATGGAGAGGATTGGATTGGCCACCGCTGGGTAAGAACTTCCCCCAACAAAAGCTGCTTTGTTTGAGACGTGGTTTTTTGTTTTTATCAACAATAAGATCATGCTTCCCCGTGTCTAAAACTGCTTCATCTTCCCCATCATCAGCGAGCCCTACCATGACATCCGCTTCAACCTCATGGCGGTGGTTCCAGACCGTAGGATAAAATACGAGTCCAAGCTGGACCTCCTAAAGAGAAACCGACAGATCATTCTCGAAGGGCTCCAACAGATCAGGGAGAAAAAGGCACATTTATTTTAATTATTTGTTGGAGTAAATCTGTCTTTTAGAGCCTCGAGCAGTTTGTGAAGGATTTGTTTCTTCAGGTCATTCGGATGAGTCAGCAAGATTCAGCCCAGGATCGCAAGCAGCAAGACTCCTCCTCTTCTGAAGACACACCTCCTGTTAAAAAAGAGGAGGGGCAGGAGACACCAATAAGTTTAGGTGGAGAACAGAACACACCCACAGGTTCTTCTTAAAACGTGACAGATTCATAAAGTTACAGCACATATTATCATGTTTCTTCACATTTCTGGGTAAAACTCACTTTTATTCCAGGAAAAGTTAAATAGCTTTTATATTTTTATAAAATGATTACAAAATTAAAAAATTCTGGATAACTGCTTACATAACGTCATAACGTTTTAAAGGTGTTTTTTGTAATGTTTTCACTTATTTAAACATCAAACAAGATTAATTCTAAAAGAGTGAAGGTTTTTCAATCCGCCATTGGAATGGAAGGGACTCTCCCTCCTGCACAACACAAAAAAAGCGGGTTATTTTACATAAACATTGAATCTCAGATTTGTTTAGACAAAATTGCAGTTTTTGTCTAAATCCTCTATCCTTCATAATATGCTGTTTAGAAGTAGTGTTGTTAGTAATCAGAAACCGATTCTGAAGCCCCTCCAACTATTCTTTAGATGCTCAGGAAGGTGCTACATCGCTATCAAGTCCAGCTGGAAAAGTCAAACCCATGGCGAAACCCTCTCCACCACCAGCAAACCACAGCACCGTCGTGCAGCGCCTGCCAGCGTTCCTCGACAACCACAACTACGCCAAATCCCCCATGCAGGTAAAACCTGATTCAGTTTTGGATGTTTTGATGCTGTCCTATTTGTTTGTTGATCCATATCTTCGTTGATCGACAGGAAGAGGAAGATCTCGCTGCAGGTGTTGCTCGCCCACGGCTTCCTGGTTCCACTAAACGTTATTCTGATGATGAGGATTACTTTGATGATGAAGAGGAGGAGTGTAGCACTGCAGGAGCCTCGAGCAGGTAAAAGTCTGTGCACCCCATCTCCTGTTAGTTTCCTGTCAATAACAAAGGAGGATTTTACATTATTTTTAAAACGCATTTAAGATTTATGATCGTAAGGCAATAACTCCAGAACAC
Organism: Danionella cerebrum; assembly: GCA_007224835.1. Lineage (NCBI taxonomy): Eukaryota > Metazoa > Chordata > Actinopteri > Cypriniformes > Danionidae > Danionella > Danionella cerebrum. The sequence continues at coordinate 204,953 of SRMA01024064.1, read as the reverse complement.
TTTAATGAATTGGCACCAAACTTGGTGTGTGTTCTAACAAACATGATCTTAGGTTGTTTTCACAGTTTCGGCACAGTGCCCCCTAGTGGTCTTTAGATATGAAAAAAATAAAAAGATTATTTTGCCATATATCTCACTACTCGTTCAAAATCATTACATTTTCTCCATCGCCTTCAAATATTAGTGACATTAATTTTAATTGTTATATGTGGATTTTCCAGGACTCGTAGAAAAGTGGGTCTCCGCACTCGTGCAATGGGCCGCACCGGAGGGAGTGGAGTGGAAGGTCAGCTAGCACTCAGCGTTTTAGCTGAGAAACTCAAGAAAGAGGCTCAGCGGAAAGACTGCATCTCCACAGCTGGATCCACACCTCTGAATGTAAGAACTGAGGGTCGCACTGGTGGAATCAGCATCACTTCAGCCTGTCAACCATCCCCCACTCCCAGTAACGAAAGCACAGACACTGCTTCTGAGATCGGGAGCGCATTTAATTCACCACTGCGATCACCTGCCAGATCTCAAGCAGCAACTCGTCCTTCAAGTCCGGTGGCGTCTCATTTGACCCGAGTGCTTTTTGGAGAAGATGAGGGGTTGCTCAGGTTGGATTCACGGCATAATAGAGCCGTTCGGGAATTGGGGGCTCAGGTGAGCTCAACGCTACTGCAACTGCAAGAGGATGGAGTCATCTTTGCACTGCCGCCTACAGGTACAAGACACTACTCCATACATGGTACAGTTGCCAGGATGTGATGCACAAACCGTGCTGTTAACTGGTTTTTACTATATACACGTAGATTGGCAAAGAGTTATGCTTGGATTATCCCATTTAACAGATGCCTTGGAGGATACAAAGAAAGTGGATTGTGTGGCCAAGAAAGAGAAACAAGAAGTGAGTGGTTCTGGAGGAGATGAGAAGGTGAAGGAGGGACCATCGGTGGAGATGACAGCAGAGGATGCGAAAGAGGCAGATGTCAAAGCAAACAAGGAAGCCCCTCTATCGAAGGACTCTGAGACCAGTATCAAACCTCACAGAGAGAAATATTCTCCAAAAGTAAGAGTCCCTCCGTATGTTTTTCACAATAATACCAGTCACAGTAAAATCTAAACCTTCTATTACCAACTCAACTTGTAAGAGCTACATCTCTTGTTCTGAGAGCACAATGTGTCCATTTAGTCAGATGTGGTCGCTGTTGCACTAAAAACCAGTTGATTTTATTTTTTTTTCATCCCGCGGGGGTTGAATGGAATTTTTTAATTTCTCAAAGCAAAACATTTCCCGCGAGACATTTTGTATCTTGGATTTTTCGTAACTTGAGGTTCCACTGTATTCTCTTTCCACTTTCACATCGAATCTTTTTAGGCAGTTTCTCATGTTTGTTCGGTCTATTATTCAGTATCGTGACTTCTCTGTCCAAAAAGAACCGTCATGTCAGTGCTGTTTACTCTGGTCATCTTGTTGTTCAGGAGTTGCTGGCTCTGCTCAAATATGTGGAAGCAGACATCGCCAACTATGAAGTGTTTTTAAAAGAGGAAGTGGAAAAGAGAAAAAAGTACAAGGTAGGCATCAGACTTGTATGGTTATGATGCATATGGAATGTGGAAGCCTTTAGTGGTGTCTTGTTTCTTCTCAGATCGACGACCAGAGGAGGACCCACAACTATGACGAGTTCATCTGTACCTTCATCTCAATGCTGGCACAGGAAGGTAAACAAACCGTACGTAGTATTTGAAATGACTGAAACTGATTGGTGTAGTAATCAAATGTCGATTGCAGGGATGTTGGCGAGTCTGGTTGAACAGAATATCTCAGTGCGGCGGCGTCAAGGTGTTAGCATCGGGCGGCTCCACAAACAACGAAAACCAGACCGTCGGAAACGTTCCCGACCATACAAAGCTAAGCGCCAATGAAGGCTGAGACAAAAACAACATCCTAAAGACCTCAGAAACGAAGAGTTACCCTGGAGGAGACGAGCATCAATACCAATCTTTGACAGTGTTAGTGACCATATTATTGTTGTTTTTATCTTTATAGTTGTCAATCAAATTGCAGTTAACGTTGACATACAAAACAGTTCCAATCTGAAATATTATGCTCGGTGTGTTTTTAGCAACTATGTGCAATCATTCATTTGTACTGTATCATGAAGCAACAATCACAAGTCCTCCAACAGGTAGCTCATATAGAGCAAACATGTCTGTTGTGACCAAGTGGACCTAATGTGGATGGGACTGAATACATTTTTGACATTGTTTATCGTGCATTCATCTTTCTGATCAGGCAAATTAACACTAGGCATTCAAAAAATTGAACGGTCACCTCGGGAAACTGATAGACGATACACTTGAGCTGGTTTATGAACACGTGTCGGCAGATTTCATTGAAATCGTGATTGGAAGAGAATGAAAATGACTGATTTTCAAGAATTGACGTGGGTTTTGTCTCAGATTTGTTCTGTTTGCTTGTAAATATGTGTTTGTGTTATTTCATGTCCATGTGGGGCTTTCTGATATAGACATTAAAATGTGTTTCATGTCACACTTTTGTGCTTTGTTTCATTTTAATAATCAGATTATTCACAACGAGATGTTTTCTCTGACCTCCTCAATGTGGCAATTTGTGGACGAACTGATACACAAAATAACGGGTTTGTTTAAAAAAAAAGTACGAAAGGAGAAGCATCACTTGGCAAGTATCTGTTGCACGCAGCTATACCAATAATGCTAACAAATTAAGGTTTTATTTGTGACAGAAAATACAAATACAATCTCATTTCTGCATACAGAAGTGTCTATGAGTAAAAAGTCATGCTAATAAGGCTAATTCTTTTCATATACAGTCATTTTATGTAAAGTGAGTGAGTGTGAAGCTTAAAGTTATGCTAATAAAACTAATACCTTTCAACTGTTCACAGCAAGAGCACAAACACAGTTTCTTCTTTGTAAACAAGTGAGTGAAAAAATTAAAGCTATGCTACAGAAGCTAACCATAATAACCTCAATATAACCATAATACCTCATATAATAAAATGCTTATAATGCTGCTATTAGACTTTGCTGGAGAGAATAACATACTCCCTATGGAAACTGCTAGAGATTGCTGACTCCAGAGATGTATTTCTGTGCTTCCCATGGGACAACTTCTGTGTTCTCAGACTTCTGTGTTCCTGACCACTTATGATATGTCAAGTGCAGGAAAGGACACAATTATGAGAAGTAAAGTTCAGCATCTATATCATGTGTGTAACCAGCCAATAATATACCATTGACTCGTATAAATAAAGATGGGAGGAAGTGAGAGTTGGTGGTGTCGTCTGTGGTTAACCCCCAGTCAGCAACACGAGCGCTCGCTTGCCGACTTTAGAACTGTATTCTCGTCAGAATTCATTTCAAGGTCTTAACAGGTTGTGGTCTTCTGGGCTGAAAAAATGGGTCTGGGTCCGTCGATCCAACATACCTTACAAATCGTTTCAAAGTTCAGTCACTTCTTTGTAAACAAGTGTATCTCAGAAACGCCGTGCCAGATTTAGAGTCGTGCTAAGATATATACAATTCCAAAACAAACACCCAAATTGTGAAGCATGGAGATGGAAACATCCTGCTTTGGGACTTTTAAAAGGACGACAGCTCTGTATTTAGAGTGGGATGTATAGAGCCATGTTTCCCAGGTAAAAGTTGGAGCGAGGACAACTAAGGAGTAGCTCTGGAAGAAGCTTTCCTAGGTATTGGGATGGTGTGGTCAGTCTCCATGCATGTTAGCAATAGAAAATCTATCAAGGAGCCAAAACAAAAAATGGGATTTCAGTTTTTGTTACATTTTTTATGGTGTCAAATACTTTGCATTAATTATAAATCAGTGAATTACTTATTTTGTGTTTTTTAAATGCATATAACATTGCACAACAGCGTTTTAAGCATAGCCATTCCCCATGATTTACCATATAAGGAAGAATGGGTCAGGAAATGATGCAAGCTTGCAGGAACAATTGCCCAACAAAACCCACACATTTCCACATCACAAACCACACACTTCTGGAGGCTGAAAGCTAATGCCATTTACCTAGGTTCTGAGTAAAACACAACCAATATAATTTTTTATCAATGCCTATACTTTAATATCTGTGCACTATGATTGTTTAAGATATAGATAAAAAGATATAAATAAAATGAGTACAATAATTTATAACTACAAGCTGAGAGCACAAACGTTTAAAAGAAAACGTTGTCACGGTTCCTTTAAATCTGACATGTTTATACAATCTCCGTTTTTCAATCTCAAAGCATGTGTTAAGGGAAAACCTAAATAGACTCATAGTAAATGTACCGCACGATAAAAATGGGGACAATATTCAGCCAAAATTTATAGTTGGGGTAAATTCAGAATATTCCACATGTATTTATTTTAATAATAAACAGTATACATTGTGCTGTTAAACCACAAACCAGTCACAAATAAAATTGTTTATATCTTAGTTGAGATTTATACACATGGAAAAAATTAAATACACTACTTTTGTTTATTTCGCCTATTGCTCCAGGTATACAAATAATTTATATAGACAGATATATAACTATCACTAGTAGGCGTTTATATTAAATAAAGCGAATAATATGTACTGTTTACAATAGAGTGGTGCGTCATAATTATGCAGGACGTAATTTGCATGAACCCAATGAGAAACCCGCTGCAGTCTGAGTGCCTGTGATGGTCCCGCGAAAAAGGCTGCGTTTTCCCTTTAAGTTTCAGAAGTCAGTTAAGTTTCGTTTCTTCTAGGATTTCATTTTTTAAACTATGAGTCACTGAGAGAGAAGGGGGAAGTACAGTTCTTCATGCTCAGACTTGCCATCTTACTTAGACAAGCCTGAAGTCTTTCTCTACCCTATCAGAAGGTTGCGAGATAGCTATGGCTTCCAGCGTGGTTCTTCTTCTGCTCGTGTCTGCAGCAGCATTAAAGACAACTGTGGGTGAGTGGAATAACTTATAAACATCTGAACACAGCTCGTTTAATTTAGTTCTCACAAGTAAAGGGCGAGTAAATGATCCCTAAAGTGGATTTGGATATCCATTGAGCCAAAGACGTCCAGAGGATGTTTAAACAGCTAGTAAAGAACTTGGTAGATGCTCTACAGTAAAATCACAGACACCATGAAATGATAATTTCTAAAATGACAAACTGTGATAAAACCTAAAGACATTTACTGTATCGAAGCACCTCGTCATTTTTGTACCTAGATACGAAAAGTATTTTTTTTCATTAAATATTTTTCAACCGTAAAACGTAAAGGCGTTAAGGCCGTTACAGGCGTCTGCTTTTCCACGTGTGTAAAGGCCTTTATTCTTTAAGAAAAGTTTATACTACAAATTGTTCTTTTTTTATTAGTAGGTTATTACAGTAGTAGTACAAATACGGATTTTTATACCAGTATGAAAATGAATATATTTGCAAAAGAAAAAAAATATATAAAAAAAAGTCCTATACTGCAATTTTAACCTAAACAACAACAACAAAATAATTTAAGAAAACATTTTTTTTTTCTGTAAAAACCTGTGAAAACGTAATTTCTCCTCGTAACATAAATTTAGATTTTTTTAAATCAAAACCGGGAGGGAAGGAACAGCTCAATTAATAAATTCAGATTGTAAAGTAGATAATCCCAAACATATATTTAAGTGCACAATCTGCATCAGGGGTTCAAAATGTATAGAGTGGGAAGAACAAAAATAATAAAAAAAAATGTAATAAAAAAATATATTTTTTACATGGCTAATTCAACTAAATTCTCTTGTTGAGAAGTACACCCTGGACAAGTCACCAGCCCATCGCAGATTTAGACAGATGTTTAGCGGGAATGTACTGTTGTAAAAGTAATCTTTTTAAATAGAAAATGTAAGGAAGTGTGGAAAGAGATGCAACTACACGCACATAAAGTACGGTATGTACACAAACTGATGCTGGCTTGTAAAAGTGCAGTTTACAAGTTTTTTTTATATTCCCGTTGGCACTATGAGTAACATCAACCAACCCTAGTTGCAGTCTAGTTGCTATGGAGGGGTCACATATCACATAATATTCCCTGGGTCAATATGGGTGAAATATACCAACACCTATTTCTCCATGGTTTTCCACAGCTGGTATACATTTTGGTTGCTAGGGAGTTTCTGTGATGTTTCATCTCAGTGACATTTGCCATTAGTTCTCATCAATGACCAATTTAAGCCAATGGTGACCAAGGGAAGGGGCATGACGGTGGCAAAGTGACCTCAACGCACAACCAATAAATTCCATTAAGTTTTGGGTTGTGATTTAGATTTTTTTGTTAAGTTATATGTATATTATGTGCGGTTTTTATTTGTGTTTAGGTGAACAGTGTCGTGCCTATAATCTGCATGGCGTGGATGTACCTGCCATTGACTGCTGGCCACTGTATTGCTGTGGGAGCTGTGACGCAAGGATCTGCTGCCCTTTTGAATCCAAGAGAATATCCGAAGTTGAACAAATGCTCTGTGTATTGTAAGAAACTTCAAGTATATCTCTGGTGATTTTTTTTACTTTTTTTTTAAAGGAATCAGCTCCTAACACAATATTAGTCAATATTAGAAAACACTTTTTTGACATTTAAAAATTTTCACAAACTTGTGCTTTACATTGGTGCATTTTTAGAGTAATAATTGTAATTCTGGAACATGTTCATTCTTTTGTTATTTAGTAAATAGGCAAAAAAAAAAATATATATATATTATTCCTAGGACAAATACTATACTTAAAAAAAAACACAATGAAACATGTTAAAAGTTGCATTTTATCTTTTAATTTAGAAAAAGTTTAGATTGAGTGTAGAAAGAAAGGATCCAACATTTGTTAAAATGTGTGTCACGCCACTGTTTGATACACTGCCGGTCTTATGAAATGATTGTTTCAATGTGTGAGGTGGATTTAAATGATAAAAAACACTGATTACCGCAATAATCGTCTGATCTCCTGCTGAGAATATATTGATTTGATTAGATGCAGTCCGGCCAATCAGGTTTCAGAGATGCTGAGTGTGTACAAAAGTTTATTTTTTTGTTCCTTGTTTATTTAATGGTCTTTTACATATTTGTTTAATGCTTAAAGTGCATCATACAATATTTAGGTTTTATTTTTTAGTTGCACTGATATTCATTAGTTTAATAAGTATCAAGTTGTAGAATTCCAAAATTCTTTTTTTTTTTTTTGAAATATCTATAAAAATCTGCCATCAAATTCTTGCAAAACCAATTCAAATTGGTCAACACATTAAACTTAGCTGTTATTTTAATTCATACAACCTTGTTACTACATAAAATGTTAAAAAAAAACAATAAAAAGTGAGGAAAAAAAGGAGTTCAAGACCAAAGGATTTTGTTGGAGCTATGAATATTACTTTGTTTAAAGATTATTTTTTGGTGCTGTAATGATGTTATAAGTGAATTGGGGCCAACCCACAAATACGCACACACTCAACACATGTGCCAAGGCTGGAAGAAGTGGTTGGTAGACATAATTTTTGTTGACCGGAATCAAGTCAGACTCGATTCCCACTGCAAGAAACATTTAAAATCTCAAACTAACGTGTGTGCATTTACTGCACAGGTTGTTTTCACTGTGGTTACTCACACAAAGGTTTAATGCAGGTGCTTTTGATAAACCAGTTTTACTGAGAGCTGCACTGCAATTCTGGGCATTAGCAACATCCAAAAATATAAATATATACAATTCCTAAAAGTGTTTGTAAAGGTAAAAGTTTCTAGAGCAGCTAGGGTTCGGTAGATTTCATTTATCCATAAAATATTATCAAAATGTTAAGCGTGTGTTCACAGCTGCTTTCAAAAACACTGTGAAACAGATTTGAAGCGTCTTTAGGGAATTGAGACAGATGATTACTCCAGAGCCTTCACACACTTTACTTTGAAATATCTTTATAACATTCATCTAAAATATACCTTTAATTGAAGACTTAACAACACAAACTCAAAAGCTTTTGTGTTCAGTCTTGTTTGACTTGTTAAGGCAGTATGGGGTGTTTTTTTTAGAGATATTTGAAATACTTTGGTATAATACAGGGATTGACGGCAACATCATTATTGGTGTCAGTAACTTTCCAGTGCAGTTCAAAGAACGATGATGTGCAGAGAAAGATCAAAACCGAAACTTAAAAGGGCTGTGGCCTGTGTTTATTTTACTTTGTGCAGTTCTCACTCTCTCTAGTTTCTCAAATGTTTCAATGTAAATTAATTAGGGCTTGGCAACAAATCTATTTTATTGATTATATCAATAAAACTTTTAATGCCAATCAGCAATGTTCAAACTCCGATGAAGAAGCAGAAAGCGAGGGATTTTGTTGAAACCAACAACATTTTCTGCTACAACTGCTAGAAAAATTGTAAGGGATGCAAAGAAAACCCCAAATAAATGCAGGGCTCTGTGAAAAAATGCCATAATATGTTACAATAGGGAAGACACTTGAAGAAAATGGGTTGATGTCGAGTTCCCAGAAGAAAGTCATTACCACTCAAATACCACAAAGTTGGCGCATATAAAATGCCAGAAAGCTCAGAAACAAACTCCAAACTTATGATGAGACCAAAATCATAAAAAAATTCTTTTTTGCCATAGCCACTACATTCAGAAGAGTCACTATCGCCGATATGAAGAACTGAGGTGGTTAACTGATATAATTTGGGGATGTGTCAGCTCCAAACGCGATAATTGATAACTTGGTCAGTTATCGAAGGATACTGAAGGAAAATGTGCAATCATCTGCCTTTTGGAAAGTTTGGCCTAACTATGAAATGGAAAAAAATCACTTCTGTATTTTCTGAAAAATGGCCAAGAAATCACAAAACTTAAAATAAAATTCAACTTATGAGCACAACTGTAAGTCAGCTTCCCGTGGTTCAAACCTCAGGAGCACAGGAGCTGTAACATTTATTCTTGTAACGTCTATTCCTTGTGATGTAAGTCTCTTTGGCAAATGCATGATGTGGTTTTTCTTTTACTGTCCAACAGCCAAAATGGTGACGTTGTGCCGATCCTAATCCTGGTCGCTGTGATTGTGGCTGTTGTGATCATCATCAGCTGTTGCGTCAACTGTATTTGCAGGAGTCGTAGATGTAAGTTGTTTATTAAATGATGAGCACTCACTGCAATACTTTATGATGTAAGTTATTGATCTAACATTATCCTCGTTTTTATAGTGATAACATTTGGTGGTGCTGAAATATCTCCGAAGTGTTTCAGTGTCCACTTGTTGTTTAGTTTCAGCTGCTGGTCGTAAAATAAAAGTATTAACCTGTGTTTTACCTCACAGCGGCAGGTATAGCGACTGTCGTGCACACGATTCCTGCGCACACAGGCTACCAGAACTTGCTGTCGCAACCAGTCGCATTCGGTCAGCAAGGGCCGTATTCACCAGGACCAGCTCCTTCACATCAGTCGATTGGTGAGAAAAACCAGATCTCATCACCTCTGGGTGGGGTCTCGTATGGTGTCTTAAGCCAACAGCTAGCTCTACAGAAGAGAAAGATGTTTTTGATATTCTACCATACAAGTTAAAAAAATGCCTTGCATTTGTCTTTCCAGTGACTCACGGAGAGACCATGCCGCCTGCATACAGCCCCAACTACACACAGCCGGCAAAACCCAGTTACTAAACCATTACCAGCCAGTGGTGGAGTCACCATCTCAAGTTTTATTTCATTTAACACTTTTAGAATAGGCTGAATGGTCGTGCTGTAATGGCTTTCTTATGTACGTTTTTCCTAAAGTTTCAAAATAAAGGTCAGAGCGGAATAGGCTCTTTTTGAGCCACCTTACCTAACGTATATCCATTTCTCTGTTACTTTCTGTACAAGATGGTGCCGCAGATGGCTGCCTCGGTCTGTCACCCAAGCAAATTCCTTGTATGTGCAAACCTACTTGGCAATAAAGCTCATTTTCATTCTAAAGAGCTTGGTGTTTTCATTTGGGGTGTGAGTATACATGTAGTCTGATGTAAACATTTGGTACGGCATCAACAAACACAAACATGTTGATTGTGGATTTTGAGTCCTCAACAACTCCAACTTTAAAGGATCCAAGCTACTTTGTGGTACACAAATTCACTGTTGATTTGGAGACTTGAGCACTGGTTAGGAATGTGGAGTCAGGGAGAACATCAGATCAGTGGAGTTCCAGAGATGAATCCTTTAATTCATTCCAGGAGGTGATGCAGACTGCTTCATATTCAACGACTCACAATTATGCTGAAGTCTACAATTATGAAATGACAAACAAACATGTTTATTTATGTGTTTAGATACACTGGGGTTGGTTAGTGGCACGGAGAACTTTGTATAGTGCCAGTGACCCCTAATAAGCAACCAATCTGGCTAATCTTTTTCTCAACTTAGGAAAACCTATGAGACATTGAAAAAAAAAAAATCAACAATAAAGTGAGTATGCAAACTTAAATAACAGCACATATTAATAACATACATTAACATTAGTTGCTATCTGAGAATTTATAACTAGAAACTTCTGTGCTCAACGTATTTTGATAGACTTAAAAATTATTATAAAGTCTGATTTTGTCCATTTCTTCAGCTCTGAAACAGTGTTTTTTCAAACAAATGAAAAGTGATTTTGTGTTTTCATACGACTTCATTGTTCGAACATCCAAAGATGCACTGAGATGGTTTCTCTTCATTCATCTTTCAGTGAATGTCTTGTAGTAAAACCTTTCCTGCATAAAAACGATACTGATTATCACCAATGTGAATGCTCTCGTGGTTTTTCAATGCGGTTCTGTCTCTGAAACTCTTTTCACACTGTGAGCATTTGAACGGTTTCTCTCCACTGTGAATTCTCTCGTGATACTTTAGTGAATTCAGTGCAGTAAAACTTTTCCAGCATAAAGAGCACTGATGTGGTTTCTCTCCGGTGTGGACCCTCTCGTGTTTTTTCAGCGAGGCTGTGTCTCTGAAACTCTTTTCACACTGTGAACATTTCAAAGGTTTCTCTCCGGTGTGAATCATCATATGTCTTTTTAGGTTAGAATTAACAACAAAACTCTTTTCACACTGTGAGCATTTGTATGATTTATGCCCTGTGTGAATCTTCTTGTGGTTTGTCAGGTGGGCAGTGTGTCTGAAAGACTGTTCACACTCTGAGCATTTGAACGGTTTCTCTCCGGTGTGAATTCTCTTGTGATATTTCAGTGAATTCAGGGCAGAAAAACTTTTTCCACATAAACAGCACTGATATGGTTTCTCTCTGACGTGAATCCTCTCATGTTTTATCAGCGTCGCCGAGTCTCTGAAACTCTTTCCACACTGAGAGCAATTGCAGGGTGTTTTGATTCCAGATTTCCCAGTTCGTTTCTGTGTGAAATTCTCTTCAGTCTCTGGAAGGAATTCTTCTTCTTTTTCCTTTTTGAAATGTGTTTCCTGAGACAATTTCTCTTTGACTTCATTCACTTCTATTGACCCTAAATAGCAAACAAAATATTAGCAATAAGATTATTCCCAAACTAGCAAAAAAAACTATTTGATGCTAATGCTAAGTACATTTTCAAGATTCTTAAAGACAACGAAGAGAAACACAAACCTATTTGTTCCTCGAGTTCTTCTTTAATCTCCGTCTTTATATTTAGTTTACTGTAATCCATCTTTAAGTATTTATCAAGCAATTATTTTGTTCAGCGAAGGGAAATCTCTTCTTCTTCGGTTTTTTACACTCACAGGTTGCAGACATTGTGCATTACCGCCCTCTGCTGGACTGGTGTTTGATCCACTTTCGGGACGCTTTACAAACGTAGATTATATTTGATGAGAATCTAAATAAGTTAAGAAGTGAGACGATCAACAAAACTGAACTTACGTCTCGCTAAAGTGGGGATGACATTAAAAATGCACCCCCCCCCATTCAAACTAATGTGTTTTTTCTGAATTGCTGAATCTGTAAAAGTGATTGAAAATCAGATCGAAAAAGTTTTAGCTGAGTCAGTAGAAATTTTGAACAGAGTTTCTATCTAAAAGTGTGAAGTTATTAAAGCTTTCGTAGAAATTTTGTCGGTTTCCTCATTTTCAATTACGGTAAGTTTTTATGGAAGATCTGATGTAGATATTCAACTCAAATTATCATCTTTATGTATTTCTCAAGCAATTATTTTATTCTGCGAAGGGGAATCTCTTCTTCAGTTGTTTACCTCATATATCTTCTCAGGGTTGACTTACGAGCAAAACTCTTTCCACACTGCGAGGAAGTAGTAGTTTTTTCGTCTCTAGATTTTCCTGGAATTCATTCACTGGTATCGACTCTAAAAGGAACAAATCCATCAGCAATTATATTTAGACCAAACTCAGCAAAAACTATGTCTATGACGTTACCTAGCATGTGATGCCAATGCTATCTACATCTTTAGTTAATAACAACGAAGGGAAACACAAACCTATTTGTTCTTAAAGTTGTCTATTTTTCTATTCCGAGTTTTTCTATTATCTCAACCTTTAGTTTAAGTTTACTAAAGTTTTAAGAAGTTTCCCCGGAATTAAGTTCTATATTCAGCGAGGGACTTCTTCTTCTGTGGAAGTGTGGATTTTCACTGTGTATTACCGCCATCTGCTGGACTGAAGCGTGATACTGCGGTGTATTTCATTTTCTAACATCTCGGTTTTCACTTAGGTTAGCGCTTAAGAACTCAGATTTTTACCCCTGGTTCCACTAGTTTTGTTGATTGAGATTTGACCTTCATGAAAACTTAGAATGGTGTGAATTTAAAAAAAAAATGATGGTTTCAGATTTATTAGAATTAAAGCTTTGTGTAATTTAAAGGTGTGGTTTCTTAGGGGGCAGATTATTTTTTAACTGTCGTGTTTCTCATGATACGCTCCATTTTCTCGTCTTCTATTTTGTCCGAACCATTTGTTCAACCACTTCTTCCGAGCCATTGCTACCACTATCGTTCATCTCAAACTCTTTGAAGGGAAACCTCTTCTTCTTATCAGTTGTTTTTACTCATCAGTTGTTCTTTACCGGATTGTGAGGGATGCAGCAGGAAGCCAAGAGGACACAGAAGAATTCTCCAAAAAAGGGTTTGATTTGTTGGCAAAGAACAATTTTAAAAAAGACAATTTTAAAATGTAAACAATCAAAAAAACCCAAAACAAATAAAGATAAAAAACAGAGGTCAAATAAACAAAAGAATTAAAACTAAGCTACACAGAATAAAACTTACACCTACTGATCTGATCAGAGCGTTATACATAAATCTAAGAATTACAAAAAAAACTGCATTAGTCTGCCTCAAGTACATTTACATTTATGCATTTGGCAGATGCTTTTATCCAAAGCGACTTACATTTTGAATGAACATATTTTTGCTTTCCCTGGGATTTGATCCCACAACCTTTACATTGTTAGCACAATGCTCTACCAACTGAGCCACAGGAAAGTTTAAAAATTAATTAGTAATTCCCAAATTCAACCAAGTCCTGCACCAGCAAACATGACCAGCAGCACCCATGGCCCTAATCGCTCAAAATAATGCATCCGTACTGTGAACCTTCTCATGCTTTTTCAGGTGGGAGGTGTACTGAAACCTCTTGTCACAATGTGAGAATTTATGTGGTTTCTCTCCATGGTTTTTCAGTCTGGTTCTCTCTCTCTGAAACTCTTTCCAGACTGTGAGCATTTGTTCTCTACACTTCCTCATATGTTCTCTAAAGTTTGAATGAAGAGCAAAACTGTTTCCACACTTTGGGCACTTGTGTGGCTTCTCTCCAGTGTGAATCCTCATGAAACTGGTGTGAATGTGTTTTCATATGACCCCATCGGTTAGAAAGAGATCTGAAGGCCTTTTCACACTGTGGGCACTTGTATGGTTTCTCTCCGGTGTGAATCCTCTCATGGTTTCTCAGTTTGGTTCTCTCACGGAAACTCTTTTCACACTGTGAGCATTTGAAAGGTTTCTCTCCAGTGTGAATCATTTTATGGTTTTTCAGGTGGCCGATGTGTCTGAAACACTGTTCACACTCTGAGCATTTGAACGGTTTCTCTCCGGTGTGAATTCTCTTGTGATATTTCAGTGAATTCAGGGCAGAAAAACTTTTTCCACATAAACAGCACTGATATGGTTTCTCTCTGACGTGAATCCTCTCATGATTTATCAGAGTCGCAGAGTCTCTGAAACTCTTTCCACACTGAGAGCAATTGCAGGGTGTTTTGATTCCAGATTTCCCAGTTCGTTTCTGTGTGAAATTCTCTTCAGTCTCTGGAAGGAATTCTTCTTCCTCCTCCTCTTCCTTTTTAAAATGTGTTTCCTGACACAATTTCTCTTTAACTTCATTCACTTCTATTGACCCTAAACAGCAAACAAATTATCAATAAGAAATAGACCCAAATTAGCAAAAAATAAAACACAATTTGATGCTAATGCTAACTACATTTCTTAAATACTGTTTAATTATGGCCTCTGCCAAAAAACATACAGCCATTCTTTCCACAAAACATGCTCATACCAGAACTAGTCTATATTAGGCTCCTCCAGCTGTGAAACATCTGCGTAAAAGCGCTATATAAAAACATTTTACTTAAAGACAACGAAGAGAAATACAAACCTATTTGTTCTTCGAGTTCTTCATCTTTTATTCTGACTTCTTCTTTAATCTCAGTTTTTATACTTAGTTTACTGTAATCCATCTTTAAGTATTTATCAAGCAATTATTTTATTCAGCGAAGGGAAATCTCCTCTTCTTCAGTTGTTTACACTCGCAGGTTGCAGACATTGTGCATTACCGCCCTCTGCTGGACGGGTTAATCTGTAATAGTGATTGAAAACCAGATACGGAAACAGTTATACGGATATACATTAACGTATTTCCTCAAGCATTAATAACTGGCAGAAATTCACCATTTAGGGTTTTGTGTTCGGATGTTTACAAAAGCACAAGATAATTGCATTGAATTAGTAAATGCTTTATTAAATGTAGTAATATGAACATGATTACATTGGAACTCAGTTAACAGACACAGAAATAGTTAACTTAACAATTTTAAAGAACCGCTTATTTTACATGTTTATCTAAAGCTATATTAACATATTAAATTAAAAAATAAACAAATAGAAAGTAGCTGAGAGCTGAATCTTTGTGCATTGTTTCAGCAGAGCAGCTTTGTTCAGAGTTCATTCTTCAGGAGACGGCTGCAGACTCTTCTGGTAGAAGCTGCTTGAGGAGGATCTTGTTTCCCGACAGAAAACCAGTCGATTCTTCACAGCGATGGAACTTTAAACTTGTTCACATTTACATTTACTATTTCTTGATATAAACAGGATGCTTTGCCATGAGTCGAACTAATAACCAGAAGCTTCTGAGCTCAAAATATTTTCGTAGAAATACGAATGTGATGGTCCTGCAGTGACTTACAAATTATTACTTTGTAAATATTTATCTCAATTTCCCTGCAGTTCTGTCTTTTTTATGAGTAAACCTTTAGTTCGATCTGTTAAAAAGTGAGTTTTTTCACCTTTACCTTGATCTTAATCTGGTTCTCAATTGTTTCATATGATGCTGTCGTTTAGAAAAAGATCTGAAGGCCTTTCATTACAAAGTGCACTGATACAGTTACTCTGCATCGTGAATCCGCTCATGTTTTTTAAGATTACGCATGTTAGTGAAACTCTTTTCACAACGTGAGCATTTGTATGGTTTCTCCCCAGTGTGAATCCTTGTATGTCTTGTGAGCTCTGCATTAGTAGTAAAACACTTTTCACACCGCAAGCACTTATATGGTTTCTCTCCGGTATGAATCTTCTTATGGATTGTGAGGTGTGAATTTTGAGTAAAACTTTTTTCACACTGTAAACACTTATATGGTTTCTCTCCAGTGTGAATCATCGTATGTTTTGTTAAGGATGTATCATGAGTAAAACATTTTCCACACTGTAAGCACTTATATGGTTTCTCCCCAGAGTGAATCCTTGTATGTCTTGTGAGCTCTGCATTAGAAGCAAAACACTTTTCACACCGCAAGCACTTATATGGTTTCTCTCCGGTATGAAGCTTCTTATGGTTCGTGAGCTGTGAATTTCGAGTAAAACTTT
Organism: Danionella cerebrum; assembly: GCA_007224835.1. Lineage (NCBI taxonomy): Eukaryota > Metazoa > Chordata > Actinopteri > Cypriniformes > Danionidae > Danionella > Danionella cerebrum. Next base: position 188,855 of record SRMA01024064.1, on the reverse strand, counting down.
TTTCACACTGTAAACACTTATATGGTTTCTCTCCAGTGTGAATCATCGTATGTTTTGTCAAGGATGTATCATGAGTAAAACATTTTCCACACTGTAAGCACTTATATGGTTTCTCTCCCGTGTGAATCCTTGTATGTCTTGTGAGCTCTGCATTAGAAGCAAAACACTTTTCACACCGCAAGCACTTATATGGTTTCTCTCCGGTATGAATCTTCTTATGGTTTGTGAGGTGTGAATTTTGAGTAAAACTTTTTTCGCACTGTAAACACTTATATGGTTTCTCTCCAGTGTGAATCATTGTATGTTTTGTCAAGGATGTATCATGAGTAAAACATTTTCCACACTGTAAGCACTTATATGGTTTCTCTCCCGTGTGAATCATCATATGTGTTTTGAGCTTTGAATTAAAAACAAAACTCTTTCCACACTGTAAACACTTATATGGTTTCTCTCCAGTGTGAATCATCATATGGTTAGTGAGGTTTGAAACTTGAGTAAAACTTTTTCCGCACTGTAAGCACTTATATGGTTTCTCTCCGGTGTGAAATATCAAATGGGTTGTAAGCTGCGAATTCTGAGCAAAACCTTTTCCACACTGAGAGCATTTAAATGGTTTCTCTCCAGTGTGAATCCTCTTATGTTTTGTGAGCTTTGAATTAAAAGCAAAACTCTTTCCACACTGTAAGCATGTATATGGTTTTTCTCCAGTGTGAATCCTCATATGACTTGTGAGGTTCGAATTTTGAGCAAAATTCTTTCCACACTGTAAGCATGTATATGGTTTCTCTCCTGTGTGAATCATCAAATGTTTTGTGAGCTGTGCAATCTGAGTAAAACATGTTCCACATTGGGAGCATTTATATGGTTTCTCTCCAGTGTGAATCCTTGTATGGTTCTTGAGCTTTGAACTAGAAGCAAAACTCTTTCCGCACCGTAAGCACTCATATGGTTTTTCTCCGGTGTGACTCCTCATATGGTTTGTAAGCTGTGCACTTTGGATAAAACTCTTTTCACACTGCGAGCATTGGTACGGTTTCTCTCCTGTATGAATCCTCATATGGCTTGTGAGACTTGAATTATGAGTAAAACTCTTTCCACACTGTGAGCACTTACATGGTTTCTCTCCTGTGTGAATCCGTGTATGGCTTGTGAGGTTTGATTTTTTAATAAAACTCTTTCCACACTGTGAGCACCTGTATGGTTTCTCTCCGGTGTGAGTCATCATATGTCTTCTCAGGGTTGAATTGAGAGTAAAAGTCTTTCCACACTGTAAGCAATTATATGGTTTCTCTCCGGTGTGAATCCTCGTATGTTTTGTCAGAGTTGAATTGAGAGTAAAGCTCTTTCCACACAGTGAGCACCTAAATGGTTTCTCTCCAGTGTGAATCCTTGTATGGTTCGTGAGTTCTGAATTACGAACAAAACTCTTTCCACACTGGGAGCAAGAAAAGGTTTTTTTGCCTCTAGATTTTTCAACATGTTTCGTTGTGAAATTCTCTTCAGTCTTTGGAATAATTTCTTCTTCTTCCTTTTTTAAATGTGTTTCTTGAAGCAATACGTCCTGGAATTCATTCACTGCTATCGACTCTAAAAGGAAACAAATCCATCAGCAATTATATTTAAACCATATTATTAAACGGTTATATTTTAAAACGTTACCTAGCATGTGATGCTAATGCTAACTACAGCTTCAGTTAATAACAACGAAGGGAAACACAAACCTATTTGTTCTTCAAGTTGTTTATTTTCTATCCCGAGTTCTTCTTTAATCTCAACCTTTAGTTTAAGTTTACTGTCGTCCATCTTTAAGAAGTTTCCCCAGCATTGAGTCCTTTATTCAGCGAAGGTCACTCTTTTCTGTGGAAGTATGGATTTTCATTGTGTATTACCGCCATCTGCTGGACTGAAGCGTGATACTGCGGTGTTTTTATTATTATTAAACATTTATCCAAACGTTTTTTTAAGAACATTATAACGCTGGAGAACTCAAAATGTTTTTAAAGCGACGGGTTTGTCATCGGCTCCAGGTATATTTCCCTCACCTTCAATCATTGGATCCTGGGGGTCTCTGTGGGGGATTAGGGGGGCAGATCGGCTTATTGCCGGTCGAGCCCCCAGTCCTACCTCGGGTCCAAGACCCCAGTTTTAATTCTATTAAACACTGAGCTCCAGGCCTGCCTCCTGGAGCGATCAGGAAGACAATAACATCTGGCACTGACCCGCTTCAGGGGCCGGCCTCCCCCCTGGTGCCCCATACATCATTGGCAAGGATACACTACATTTAGGAATGGAGGACTAGTCTCTTGTCCAGGTCTGTTGGGTGGGGCTGCAGATCTGTGGCCCCTCTCTAATTCAAGGACAAAGAAGACTGCCCTCTTATTTTACATACATATTAGACACGTAGGGACTGGGGGGTGGTGCCTGGACATCACTCCCCATTTTTGAAACAGTTTTGATTTTTGTTTTTAGGTCAGAGAAGGGTATTTTATTGTGATTAATGGATTTAGAGAAACACTGTCGAAGGTTTTTGAGAAACAAAACAAAGAATTCATTGTTAACTGATTTCCTCAAGCATTAATAACTGGCAGAAATGCACCATTTAGGGTTTTGTGTTCGGATGTTTACAAAAGCACAAGATAATTGCATTGAATTAGTAAATGCTTTATTAAATGTAGTAATATGAACATGATTACAGAGGAACTCAGTTATTAACAGACACAGAAATAGTTAACTTAACAATTTTAAAGAACTGCTTATTTTACACGTTTATCTAAAGCCATATTAACATATTAAATAAAAAAAATAATAAAAATAGAAAGTAGCTGAGAGCTGAATCTTTGTGCATTGTTTCAGCAGAGCAGCTTTGTTCAGAGTTCATTCTTCAGGAGACGGCTGCAGACTCTTCTGGTAGAAGCTGCTTGAGGAGGATCTTGTTTCCCGACAGAAAACCAGTCGATTCTTCACAGCGATGGAACTTTAAACTTGTTCACATTTACATTTATTATTTCTTGATATAAACAGGATGCTTTGCCATGAGTCAAACTAATAACCAGAAGCTTCTGAGCTCAAAATATTTTCGTAGAAATACGAATGCAATGGTCCTGCAGTGACTTACAAATTATTACTTTGTAAATATTTATCTCAATTTCCCTCCAGTTCTGTGTCTTTTTTATGAGTAAACCTTTAGTTCGATCTGTTAAAAAGTGAGTTTTTTCACCTTTACCTTGATCTTAATCTGGTTCTCAATTGTTTCATATGATGCTGTCGTTTAGAAAAAGATCTGAAGGCCTTTCATTACAAAGTGCACTGATACAGTTACTCTGCATCGTGAATCCGCTCATGTTTTTTAAGATTACGCATGTTAGTGAAACTCTTTTCACAACGTGAGCATTTGTATGGTTTCTCTCCAGTATGGGTCCTCATATGTCTTGTCAGGGTTGAATTGAGAGCAAAACTCTTTCCACACTGTAAGCACTTATATGGTTTCTCCCCAGTGTGAATCCTTGAATGTCTTGTGAGCTCTGCTTTAGAAGGAAAACACTTTTCACACCGCAAGCACTGATATGGTTTCTCTCCGGTATGAATCTTCTTATGGATTGTGAGGTGTGAATTTCGAGTAAAACTCTTTCCACACTGTAAACACTTGTATGGTTTCTCTCCAGTGTGAAACATCATATGTTTTATCAAGGATGTATGAAGAGTAAAACTTTTGCCACACTGTAAGCACTTATATGGTTTCTCTCCACTGTGACTTCTCTCGTGATACTTTAGTGAATTCGGTGCAGTAAAACTTTTCCAGCATAAAGAGCACTGATGTGGTTTCTCTCCAGTGTGAACCCTCTCGTGTTTTTTCAGCGAGGCTGTGTCTCTGAAACTCTTTTCACACTGTGAACATTTCAAAGGTTTCTCTCCAGTGTGAATCATCATATGTCTTTTTAGGTTACATTTAACAACAAAACTCTTTTCACACTGTGAGCATTTGAAAGGTTTCTCTCCAGTGTGAATCTTCTTGTGGTTATTCAGGGAGGTGATTTGTCTGAAACACTGTTCACACTCTGAGCATTTGAACGGTTTCTCTCCGGTGTGAATTCTCTTGTGATATTTGAGTGAATTCAGGGCAGAAAAACTTTTTCCACATAAACAGCACTGATATGGTTTCTCTCTGACGTGAATCCTCTCATGATTTATCAGCGTCGCCGAGTCTCTGAAACTCTTTCCACACTGAGAGCAATTAAAGGGATTTTTGATTCCAGATTTCCCAGTTCGTTTCTGTGTGAAATTCTCTTCAGTCTCTGGAAGGATTTCTTCTTCTTCCTCCTCTTCCTTTTTCAAATGTGTTTCCTGACAGAATTTTTCTTTAACTTCATTCACCTCCATTGACCCTGAACAGAAAAAAATTATATTAGCAATAAGATGTATATACAAATTAGCAAAAATATATATAATTTGATCCAAATGCTAAATACATTTTCAAGATTCTTAAAGACAACGAAGAGAAATACAAACCTATTTGTTCCTCGAGTTCTTCATCTTTTATTCTGACTTCTTCTTTAATCCCAGTCTTTATACTTAGTTTACTGGAATCCATCTTTAAGTATTTATCAAGCAATTATTTTATTCAGCGAAGGGAAATCTCTTCTTCAATTGTTTACCTCGTATGTCTTTTCAGGGTTGAACTCTTTCCACACTGTGAGCAAGTAGTAGTTTTTTTTGTCTTTAGATTTTTCAACATGATTTTTTGTGAAATTCTCTTCTGGGATAATTTCTTCTTCGTCCTTTTCAAAAAGTGTTTCTTGAAGCAATACGTCCTGGAATTCATTCACTGCTATCGACTCTAAAAGGAACAAATCCGTCAGCAATTATATTTAAACCATATTATTAAACGGTTATATTTTAAAACGTTACCTAGCATGTGATGCTAATGCTAACTACAGCTTCAGTTAATAACAACGAAGGGAAACACAAACCTATTTGTTCTTCAAGTTGTTTATTTTCTATTCCGAGTTTTTCTTTAATGCCAACCTTTAGTTTAAGTTCACTAAAGTTTTAAGAAGTTTCCCCAGCATTAAGTTCTATATTCAGCAAAGGGGATTCTTCTTCTGTGGAAGTGTGGATTTTCATTGTGTATTACCGCCATCTGCTGGACTGAAGCGTGATACTGCGGTGTTTTTGTTATTCTGATACATTTATCCAAACGTTTTTTTCAGGAACATTATAACGCTTGAGAACGCAACATGTTTTAAAAGTGACGGGCTTGTCAATTTCGTTTTCTAACTTCTCTCTTTATGCTGAGGGCTGTGTTAGGGGAAATCTCTTCTTTTTCAGTTGTTTTTACTCGTAGTTTGTAGATATTACCGCCCTCTAATGGATTGAGATGGGATCACCTTTAAGAACACTCTAAAACTCTTTTTACTCATTACCATGTAAACATTGGTCACTTATGTTTAAAATCCCATTTTCTTTTCAACATTCTTAACATTTGTTCCCCTCATCCTGGAATATTCTTCATTGTTATGATCACGAACAATGTTGTCTTCCAAATAAATTTCTTTATTAAAAAGGGATTCAAAATCATTTTATGTAATTATTTTAAGAAATAAACTAAAAAAAATATATAGTTTTAACTGAACCGCTCACTATCATGCGGAGCCCCTAAAGGGTCATAGCGGTAGGAAAAAAATGATGGTAAGAAAAAAAAACAATCAGGGTGAGTAAAATAATGAGGCTTGGAGAAAAAAATAACAGAGCCTATGGAGCACTTAAAGGGTCATTTCTCCTACAGCTATGACCGTAATACGAAATCAAATAGTCTTACGAACCTAAAATAAATAGTATGTTTTGAACAATAATGTAGATTGGTGAATTAATCAAATAATCACTGCTGTAAGCTACAGAGTCATGACCCTTTAGGGACTCCGTACTATTTTGGACTGTGAAAGCTATTGAAATGGAATTTCAACAAACCCGCTTCATTATTTTTTGCAAAATAGTTAATTATATTTCTTTTTAAAATAGAACATGAATTATCCTACTGAATATAAAGTCTAACTAAAATATAATTATCTAAAGTTTATTCAAATAATCACTGCCGTAAGCATTTTGCGATTATATTCCTTTATACTTATAGTTATACTTAAAAACAACACAATAGTATATATTTATAGTTTTTTTCCCTACCATCGATTTTTTTTTCTCCTACCGCCAAAAAATGTTTCCAAGTGTATGTGCATTTTTCTTAAAGGATAAACAGTTTATAATGCTAAGTTGTGCGCTAAATTTTTAGGCGAAATTCCAAAAAGCGCATAAAAAGCTGGATGGAAAAGCAGCAAACGAGTCCAGAAAAAAAGGCTGATAGAAAAATTCATATTTATTCAAATATTTACATAAATAGAGATATCCTGTAAGTTATCTGTTGTGTTGCTCTTCTCAGGGATGTGGGGTTTTATTTTGGCTCATCATGGTGAACAGGGTTGCCACCCCTGGTTAAGAGCTAAAGGAACCTTTTTCATTAGCAGCACTCGTTCAGTCCGATGTGAGATGTCCCAGTGATTTCTGATTGATCTCGCATGAAACTTCTGAGAGGTGTGTAGAGGCCTTTAGAAGCCGTCAAGCTTCCATGAGCAGGTCCCAGATAGTCATTAAACCATTTGACCTAAATCAGCTCATTTTAATGACGTTGAGGTCCCGATGCATCAGAATTTCTGAATTATGTCCACATATGAAAGAAGCCTGATTCTGACCTCAAAATATCCGATGTATGCGATTGTTTGAGGTTTACACCACTGAAGAGTCCATGACTGCAACTGGGGACTCTCTGTCGTGAATCCTTGTATGTTTTTTCAGCTTGGCTTTGTCTATGAAACTCTTTTCACATTGTGAGCATTTGAATGGTTTCTCTCCAGTGTGAATCCTCTCATGGACCTTCAGTGAACTCTGTGCAGAAAAAGATTTCCCGCATGAAGAACACTGATATGGTTTCTCTCCAGTGTGAACCCTTGTGTGTTTCTTCAAGTTTTGTGATGTTATAAAACTCTTTCCACAATAGGAGCAGACATGAGGTTGTTTCTCTCCGGTGTGAATCCTCTCATGACATTTCAGTGCATTCAGAGCAGTAAAACTTTTGCCACATACAGAGCACTGATATGGTTTCTCTCCAGCGTGAACCCTCTCATGATATTTAAGTGAATATAGTGCAGTGAAACTTTTGCCACATAAAGAGCACCGGTGCGGTTTCTCTTTGGTGTGAATCCTCTCGTGCTTTTTCAAGAGAGCGGTGTCTCTGAAGCTCCTTTCACACTGTGAGCATTTGTACGGTTTCTCTCCAGTGTGAATTCTCTCATGACATTTCAGTGAATTAAGAGAAGCAAAACTTTTCCCACACAAAGAGCACTGATGCGGTTTCTCTCCAGTGTGAATCCTCTCATGGTTGTTGAGGGAGGTTGTGTCTCTGAAACTCTTTTCACACTGTGAGCATTTGTAAGGTTTCTCTCCCGTGTGAATTCTTTTGTGATATCTCAGCGAACCCAGTGAAGAAAACCTTTTCTGGCAAAAAGAACAGTGATATGGTTTCTCTCCCGTGTGAATCCTCTCATGGTTGTTGCGGGAGCTTGTGTCTCTGAAACTCTTTTCACACTGTGAGCATTTGTAAGGTTTCTCTCCCGTGTGAATTCTTTCGTGATATTTCAGCGAACATAGTAAAACAAAACTTTTCTTGCATAAAGAGCACTGATGCAGTTTCTCTCCGGTGTGAATTCTCTCATGGTAGTTGAGGGAGGTTGTGTCTCTGAAACTCTTTTCACACTGTGAGCATTTGTAAGGTTTCTCTCCCGTGTGAATTCTCTCATGGTAGTTGAGGGAGCTTGTGTCTCTGAAACTCTTTTCACACTGTGAGCATTTGTAAGGTTTCTCTCCCGTGTGAATTCTCTCATGGTTGTTGAGGGAGCTTGTGTCTCTGAAACTCTTTTCACACTGTGAGCATTTGTAAGGTTTCTCTCCCGTGTGAATTCTTTCGTGATATTTCAGCGAACATAGTAGAGCAAAACTTTTCTTGCATAAAGAGCACTGATGCAGTTTCTCTCCAGTGTGAATCCTCTCATGGTTGTTCAATGAGGTTAGGTCTCTGAAACTCATTCCACGTTGAGAGCAAGTTTGAGAAAGATTTTTTATTCCATATTTTCCAGATCGTTTCTTTGTGAAACTCTCTTCGGTCTCTGGAAGAATTTCTTCGTCTTTTTCCTTTTTTAAATGTGTTTCCTGAAATAAATTCTCATGGAATTCATTCACTTCCATCGACTCTAAACAGAACAAAGTAGATATAAAGCATGGCGTTTAGAACAAAGTTAGCAAAACGATGTCAATAACGTCAGCTAGCATTCGATGCTAATGCTACCTGCATCTTCAACGAAGGGAAACACAAACCTATTTGTTCCTCGAGTTCTTCATCTTTTATTCTGCAGAGCTCTACTTTAACCTCTGCCTTTATTTTAAGTTTACTGTAATCCATCTTTTAGAAGTTTCTCTAGCATTAATTATTTTATTCACCAAAGGGACATTTCTTCTTCGATTGTTTTTACTCACAGTTCGCAGAGCTTGTGCATCACCGCCATCTACAGGACAGATACGTGATCACTTTTTTAAAAAGCTGTACAACTTTTTCTGATGGTGTTTATATTTTCTTTTAGCGCATTGCCGCCACCTATTGAGATCTTTTCATTACAGGATTTAAGAAGAAAAAATAAAAATTATAGTGTATTGAAACGTTTGATATTATAAATGCATATCTTTAACTATACCTAAACTATTTTCCCACGTTATAACATTTAATATTAATTTATTAACTTACTAGTAAATTTACTAGCAATTATTTAACATTTTTAGTAATTGGTGGGATGTAAGGTTTCACTCTATAGCTCATGAATTCAATAAAAACTCTATCAGTGAGTGATTCTAGCAAAAACTGAATTATTAAAAGAGAGGCTATCAACTCTTTCTTCATCCCTGTTGTTTTTAATCTTTTTGCTTCTTTTCATTTCTTCCATTGTTACTGTGAACGCAACTCTTGATATCACTCCTCTAGCACATCTAAACTCCCTTGGAATTGAGCTTTTTTAAAGATTACTTAACTTTTCTTGTCCTTACAGATCACTATCAGTCTCCTACATCACAAAAAATGTCATTTCTTTTATCCTTTCATACATCTTTTGCATGCCATTTGTTACCTTTAGTAAATTCCAGTTTTAAAAACGTTCTCCTTCTACTACAAGCTTAATAAATACTTTCTATGTTTATTCGTCGTGAGATATTAGGTTTTTCTGTGCAGTACTTGTTTCTTGCAGCTTCTTCTTTTCTTTGTTCATTTTTTTCTTCCTCCTCTCATATCTACATCGACAGGAAGCCTCTTGCTTTCCCTCTCGATGCAAGTGAGTTCCTTTACCGGCCGCTTGGGACTGGCAGGTTCTCATTCACTCCAACGGCTCTTACATTCCACCTCTGTGGATCTTTTGCACATTTCCACAATTACCAGGAAGTGACGCACTTTCATGAAGGCGATGACTGGCGATGCCCTCTGCCCCTCATTTCACTTTGCCAGAATCCAATGTGTGACATCACTGACGCTTCATCCATGTTATATACAGCTCCATTTCTACCACTATCGTTCATCTTCTGCGTCCTCTAAGCTCCTCATCTAAACCCTTTGAAGGGAAATCTCTTGTTCCTCAGTTGTTTTTACTCATCAGTTGTTCTTTACCGGTCTGTGAGGGATGGAGTAGGAAGCCACGAGGACAAAAATTCTCCAAAAAAGGGTTGTATTTCTTAAAAAAAGAACAATTATAAAAATCAATTCTGAACTGTAAACAGTCAAATTACAAATAAGCAAAAGAATTTAAACTAAGCTACACAGACTCAAACTTACACCTTCTGATCTGAAAACCATAAAAACACTACATTAGTCAACCTCAAGTTTAAACATAAATGAATAATTTCCAAGCTCAACCAAGTTCTGCCCCAGCAAACACGACCAGCAGCACCCACGGCCCTGATCGCTCAAAATAATCCATCAGCACAATATATCACACAACAAAACTCAAAGTGAAGTATACGTGTATGTGCCACAAGTAAGGGATAATCGACCGTCAGTTGTGGTTTTTAACAACACGAGGTGAATGAAGAGAGGTCTGTGATCTTTTATTGCTAGCTGCTCATGGAAGATCACTCCAAGGTTCCAGGCTGAGGTAGAGGGGGGATTGTCGAGGACTCTAGTTGTAGTCTCGTCTGGACAGTGGGGTTAGCAGGGAGGACCAGCAGTTCCATCTTTGCCATGTTGACTTGTAGAACATGGACCCTGATCCATGTCCAAGATGTTCCTCAGACAGTCTGTTATGTGGGTTCTAAAAGTAGAGTCATCAGAATGGAAAGACGGGTGGAGTTGAGTGTCTGTGTATGATGGAACCCAGGGAAGGTCAAGAGCTGAGGTCCATAAACTGAACCATGTGGAACTCCTGCGAGCAGCTGCTGCGTCTTGAAGACCTCGTCTGACGGGCTGACTCTGAGACATATGGCAACATTCCAGAATGCTGGAAAATCCATTGAACGTGTGCAGCAATTCCAGATCAAGAGGTCTTTCACATAAAGAGCACTAATACGGTCTCTCCCTGCAGTGAAACCTCTTGTGTCTTTTCAGCTGGAAGGAGGCACGAAACCTCTTTCCGCACTGTGAGCACTTGTATGGTTTCTCTCCAGTGTGAATCCTCATATGTACTGTGAGGTTTGACTTATTATTAAAACTTTTTTCACAGCACGAGCATTGGAATGGTTTCTCTCCGGTATGAATCCTCATATGCATTGTGAGCTTTGAAATACTAATAAAACTTTTTCCACACTGTGAGCACTGATAAGGTTTGCCTCTGGTATAAATCCTCAAATGTTCTGTGAGACGTGATTGACAAGCAAACCTCTTTCCACACTGTGAGCACTTGTATGGTTTCTCTCCAGTGTGACTCCTCATATGTACTGTGAGGTTTGCCTTATTATTAAAACTTTTTTCACAGCACGAGCATTGGAATGGTTTCTCTCCGGTATGAATCCTCAAATGCGTTGTGAGGCTTGAATTACAAGTAAAACTCTTTCCACACTGAGAGCACTGATAAGGTTTGCCTCCGGTGTGAATCCTCAAATGTTCTGTGAGACGTGATTTACAAGCAAAACTCTTTCCACACTGTGAGCACTTGTATGGTTTCTCTCCAGTGTGACTCCTCATATGTACTGTGATGTATGTATTACTTGTAAAACACTTTCCACACACAGAGCATTTGTACGGTTTCTCTCCAGTGTGAACATTATTATGTGTTGTGAGGCTTGAATTACTAGTAAAACGCTTTCCACACAGCAAGCACTGGAATGGTTTCTCTCCAGTGTGAATCCTCATATGAGCTGTGAGGCTTGAACTACAAGTAAAACTCTTTCCACACTGAGAGCACGTGACGGGTTTTCTGACTCCGGTTTTTCCAGCTCGTTTCATTATGAATTTCTCTGGAAGGATTTCTTCTTCTTCTTCTTCCTTTTTACATTTATTCAGCACATCATTAACTCGTATTAACCCTAAGTAGAAGAAATTGAATAGAATAAATTACAGTTAGGGTTTTCATAACGTTCACTAGCATGTGATGCTAATGCTATCTAAATCTTAAAGTTTCCTATCAGCAGTTAACGACAACGAAGGGAAACACAAACCTACTGGTTCCTCGAGTTCTTCATCTTTTATTCTACGGAGTTCTACTTTAATCTCCGCCTTTGTTTTAAAATTACTGTGAACCATCTTTGAGAAGTTTCTCCAGCGTTTGTTCTTCTAGTCAGCGAAAGTAAATCTTCTTCAGTTGTTTTTAGTCACAGTTCGGAGATCTTGTGCTTCACTGCCATCTACTGGACTGATACGTGAGTACCTTTGGGGGTATATTTTTTAAAGCTTACTACTTGTGTTTTATGGCGGATCTTTGCTTACAAGACGAAAGAAGATAAAATAAGAAGTGTATAAAAACATGTGACATTATAAATGCATACTTTTATATTCACAAATATCAAACAATTCATATTAGTTGATTAATTTACTACCTAACTACAATTATTATTTTCCTTAACTAAAAACTTCATAGAACGTTTTTTTTCTATCTCCTCTCTGCAGTTTAAAAAAAAGTAAACGATGGGAAATTAACCCAACAGCTGAGTTACTACACTTAACCCAGGAAGCTGGTTGTTTTTTTGACCCAACCCACAGGTTAATTTAAATAGTGTGCTGTGTTAAACAAAACCCATGTTTTGGCTTACATTTTAGCCCAACCATTTGGATTATTTTTACACGTTTTATTGGGTTAATTATTATGTATAATTTATGTTTGGTTATCAATAAAATCACATACAGTTTGGTAACAAAAATAATTTATTTTAACATACAAAATATTACACATATAACATGCTTGTTTTCTAAAAAAAACACAATTTTAATACATAAACATTTAAGAGATTCGTTTCCATCTATGCAATACACAGCATTTTGGAAAAACTCTCAATTCCTTGTGTAATTAAAACAAAGTTTGATGGCTACCGTCAAAGAGTTCATGTCAAATGCCTGGCCTTGATTTACGAAGATGTTCCTCAGACAGTTTTTTATGTGGGTTCTAACAGTAGAGTCATCAGAATGGAAAGACGGGTGGAGTTGAGCATCTGTGTATGATGGAACCCAGGGAAGTGGTGAAGGTCAAAAGCTGAGGACCAAGAACTGAACCCTGTGGAACTCCTGAGAGCAGCTGCTGCGTCTTGAACACCCAGTCCCTCCACCCGACTCTGAAAGATATGGGAGTATTCCGGAATGCTGGAAAATCCATTGAGAAAATCCAAGGCCTTTCCACACTGTGAGCGTTTGTATGGCTGCTCTCCAGTGTGAGTCCTCATATGTATTAAGAAGCTGTGAGCACTTGAATGGTTTCTCTCCGGTGTGAATCTTCATATTTGGTGAGTTGTGAATTAGTAGTAAAACCAAACCCCTACTACACTTTGAGGAATTTTACGGTTTCTCTCAGGTATGAATCCTCATAAGGTTTGAATTACAAGTGAAACTTTTCCACACTATGAGCACTGAAAAGTCTTCTCTTCAGTGTGAATCCTCAAATGTTCTATTTAGAATTATGAGGAAAACACTTTCAACACAGTGAGCATTTGTGAGGTTTCTTTCCAGTATGAATAATCATTGTATAAATAAGAAATATTCTACTTAAAATATATTAAGCATCAGGAAGAAAAGAAGCGTAAAACTGCCTGTATGCGCGTCTGTATCGTATAAATATAACCAATGGCTGTAAAAAAAAAAAAGGAAACTCGACTGTAGGCGTTTTCTCTTCTCAAATTACAGCATCCGGGATCCGCAGGGTTCCGAAAGGAGAAGAGCGGCACGATGGCGTCCACCGCCCCGGCCCTTCTGCTGCTGTTCGCGGGGTTATTTACGACATCGACGCTTGGTAAGTGTTTCAAAAATGTCAAAAACGGTTTCTTAATGATTACATCTGTCCTTCTTTAAGTAGGTTTGGGTGTCTGTGAAGCGCACAGCGGGATCTAAACTGATAAACAACACTAGCATTCTCAGCGGCTTGTCTTTAACGTCAAAACGTGCCTGTTTGTAGCTGATAAACATGTTTAATGTAAAAAAACGTTTACGTCATATGTCCCTTTTGAGCAATTTCTTTTCGAGTTAGCTATTTTTATTTTATTTTCTGGTAGCTACGTTAATTAAGTCGAAATTTAAACACACCTCATTTTAGTGTAAATAATTGGCTCAAAACAATGGTTTGTTCTCTACTGAAGAGAATAAAAATCCAATATTTAAAAACCCAATCCAAAAAACATGATCAGCTTATTTACTAGAATATTTCAAACACATCAAATGGTTGGTTTCCAGTTAAAAATAAATTAGTTCATCGTTTAAAGCATAATAACGGTGGCTTGAAAAAAACATTTACACAAACAAGTTTGACGATTCAGTTAATCCGTAAATGTGTAAATATATATGTAATGAAGGGATTTCATTATACATTCTCATTATACATTCTCATTAGTTTCAATATGTTAAATTTAATTTTGATATCCTGGATTTAAAATAGTTAATCAGCTTTTTTATAAGGGTAAATATCTAAAGGTTAAATGAATATACAATTTTAATTGTGAAAAAGTGAATAAAATCTTTATCTACATATTTTAGTGTTATTTTTTTTTAGGCAAAACATGGTAATTCATTATTGATTGCTATATCAAAAAGGGAAAATTAATTGTTAATACATAAAATGGAAAACGTTAGATTTTTTTTACTCAAAAAGAAAATTGTTAAATTAACATTTTGTTGCCGTTTTCTTTTATCAGCAGTCTTGCAAAAATATATTTTTTAATAGTGTGTTCAATGTCAAAAAAAACCCACTAACAAACTGGAAACTGATTTTCAGATTTGTTATGGTAGCCGTGTTTGCTGGCTATTTTGAAGCCATGTGATCCAAGTTTTTATTTAAACTGGTAAAGTATGAAAACCATCTTTCTGTAGAGAATCTCGAGGCAAATGATCCACCAACATCTTAAACAATCACAATTTCACACATTGCTGGATTGTTCACTACCAAAGTGTGAAACAGTCCTTTGTTTTAAATTTGTTTTAATTTTGACAGTTGTGCTTTGTGTTAAAAAAACTTTTTAATTGGTAAAAATTCTGGTTTGTATTTAATGTCTATTAATTAATGCAGTCGTGCTTTGTGTTTTTAGTTTTAATCAATACAGTTTGGCTTGTGTTATGTACTTTTTAACTAATTCAATTCTGATTTTGTACTTAACTCACTTCAATTAATACACTTTGTGTTAAATTAGTTATTATTCATAAAGTTGTGCTTTGTGGTAAATACATTTAAATGAGTTTCTAATTAATAGGTTCTAATAATAAAGTTGTGCATAGCATCAAAAGCATCAGTATTCTATAGAAAGCTGGTATTTTGTGTTGGAAAACATGCTCCTTGGGGTCAGGAATGTCAGGATGACAAGCACTTGCTCTTCACATAAATGAAGACTGGCTTTTGTCTCACGCATGCGACCCCAAGGGCTGAAAATACTGTGGGTTTAATGAGTTTATTGCACCTTGCCTTACATCTCTCATCGTTCCTGTTTAGCTGACGACGACTGCATCAGCTACATCACCAGCAGCGGTGTATGGAATCCATCCATTGACTGCAGAAATCAGTTCTGTTGTGGGACCTGTGATAAGAGATATTGTTGCTCCAGCTACGCGCAGAGGTTATCGGAGGACGAACAAACGAATTGTTTTTTGTGAGTACTTTTTCTCTTTCCTCCTAGCTGTCAAATCAAAAGGAAGCTGCAATGAAAGTCATGCTTTCCAAAACAATTATCGTTCTATAATAAACAGTCATTGAGCTAATAAATAATTGTGGGTCATTGACGAATAAGGATTGGTTTAATGTCAAAGGGTGTAGCCACAAAATATTGTAAATTTGTAAACGAGATGGTTAAACTTTGCAAACAAACTTTGATGTTTGCTATGTTTAAAAAAAAAAACTACCCAATAGTGATGTGTATTCGTGAGCTGAGCTATAGATCTTTTAAATCGGTTGCTAGGTTAAAAAAAACTTGTTGCTATGGTGGAATCAATGAGGTCATTAGTTACCCTTCTCATTACGAGTGATATATACCAAATCCCATATGTCTAGCATTTTCTGAAGCTGAGATATAGATCTGCTGATTTGGTTGCTAGGGTAAAGAGTTTAGTTGCTCTGGAGGGGTTATTGACATAATGTGCCCCTTGTCGATTTGAGTATCAACGCTCACATCTTTAGAATATTCCTAAGCTGGCTCAGATATCCTAATATATATTGTTTTTTTTGTGGTCATGATGTGCTCCAAAGCATTGAGTACCAGTCGATTGCTGTCGGCATCTCTGTATCGCTATTTGTGCTCTTCATCATCTTCATCATCATCTGCTGCGTTTGTCCTTGCTGCTGCATCTACAAAATGTGCCGGAAACCCAGACGTGAGTTATATTTTTCTTTTTTAAAATGTTAAATGCTATTTAAATTATTTAATTCACCTCGTACATTGAGACATTTTTGGGATATGTTCATGTTTCTTTGTAGAAAAGCTGCAAACATTGGTCTAGAAACACAAATGCATCTTCACAGAAACCGCTTTTTAATGGTTTGGGGTGTTTTTAGCTACTTAAGCTCAGATTTAACAGTGTATATATGGTTTTAGTCAGTGAACACTCCTTTTGAAAACAATGCATTTCAGTTCAACATTTTAGCCAAATTCTAAAAAAAAGATGAATATATTTAAAACGACTTGTTTTAGCGCTGATAGAACCATGAATATTTTAAAATGCCGTAACCTTGTAGTCTGTGATGCGCAGCAGGAATGAGACTTTGCTCAGTGGAAAGTGTGAGTGCTGGTCTGGAACGTTCTGGGATTCCCCTTTCAGTCTGTCTCACTGCCGTCACTGTGTTCATAAGTGACAGGAAGTGGCCTGTAGTTTCGGCCAGAACCGCTATGACTGCATGCACCACAAGCTGCTCACATGACTATGAAACGCATCTCAACTTAGTACCTTTTAATGTTTAATTACACAGGGCACAGTGGAAACTTAGAATGGGTTCGCTTTCTTAAAGTGACTGCGCACCAGAAAATGCTTTCAAAGAGAAACTAAGATAATGTTTTTTATTTAATAAATGTTTCAAATCGAAAGCTTCCTAAACTGGATTCAAATCACCAAAATATAAATGATCGATAAACTAACAGATGCTTAAATGTGATAATCAACATCCCATCACAGCAACCTTGTATTTAACCAAACAAAATGAGTGTAGTGAGTGGAAAATCACACACGTCCATCAGGAGGTAAACAATTCAAATAAAAATAATGGCAACACTAGCTTTACTCTGACTTGTGAGAGCGATATAAAATCCCTGGCTTGCTCAAGCCCTATCTACTACTCGTTTAAAAGCTTCAGATCCTTAACAAAACTCTTTAATGTTCTCTCAATTCTAAATTATGAAAAGATTAAACACTGTTGGGTGAAATTTCTGATGTTGAGACCCCTGATCTATGGCTGATGTACCGTTATAAATGTGCTCTTGGATCACAAATGGATTTAAAATCCTGATCAATAAACTAACCCGACTCACAGCTTGATTTTGCCTTTTCTCCAGCGGTCATGGGTGCAACCACCACCACAGTGGTGACCACTCAGTACCCTCAGCAGCCTATGGTTCAGGGTGGCCAGTACCCCTCATACCAGCCCATTCCACCGCCATCAGGGTACAGTGGCACCCCTGGATATGGAGCCACACCCATGCCAACAGGACCCTACCAGGGCCAGCCCTATGCAGCAGGACCCCCTCCGCCATATCAGGAAGCTGGTAAGTTCTGTAGCCATGTGTTCAAATAGAGGCCTGCATCCAATACAGATCAATGAAATTATCAAAATGATCAATATTCCTCAATCTGGATCACATTTAAGATTGTGTGAAATTATTAAATATTAGCCAGTATAAAAGGAACTTACTGTATTTGTGTTGTGTACAGATAATAACATATCTGCAAAGTAGTGACACCTGGACGAACATTAAGAAGCTAACATGTGATGTGATTTGTAGGCAAAATGAACTAAAAGTACATTCAAATAGTTTGACCATAAAAAGGTATACAAGCTTTGACTTTAAGGTGTCGCTGTTGACAGGTTTTTTTGTGAGGTCAACATTAGCTACTGGTGACGCGCACCAAGTTTGGGGCCAATATGTCAATCCGCTGTCGAGATACTGCTTCAGATTCAACGCGACATGAATTGCCTCCAAATTCTTCCTGCCGTTATGACAATTGTAACTTCTATTGACACAAATTCCAAAACGTTTTGCCATCAAGGTCTGAATTGAATTTGTGACAAATTAGAAAACGGTCTGGGAGGAACTTGATGTGGCAGACAGGAAGTTTAGTCGTCTATGTTTTCGGCTAGACTCTGAAAAAGGCAAAACATCATTATTAACAATTGACTAAAGCTCACAATAATTAAACTTTTTTTTTTTTCATTTTAGACATGATACAAAATGGATGACATGGTAAAAATAGTCAAACTCTGCTTGATGATCCAAACTCGTCTTTTAATGATTATGGGATGGTTTGTTGGGGGAAAAATAAAATACATTTTAGGCCTATAAGTGCCAAATGTAAGCACGCAAACTCAGACCATGATTGTTATAACATACACCAAGTTTGAGGTTGATAGATTAAAGTGTTGCAGAGTTAAAGCCACTTTAGCATTACCTTGAAATTGTTGGTTGGTGGAAAATTGTCCATTTGTCCAGTCCTGAACTTATTTCTACAGTTACTAGCAGAAGCATATGTTTAAATTTAGACCACACGGCTCGCTAGGAGCTGAGCACGGAAGCTGCAAAGACACCAATTTCCTGTTTGTGGCCAGTCTTTTGGACATAATGCACCATTAAAAATGTATTTTGCTGCAGATATCATCATTGAGTGCTCACACTAAAACTGATGTGATGAACTTTATGCTTTGTGTGTCATAATAAAAGTCCCTTGACATTAATTTAAATACATCACACATATACGTTTGTATTTAGTCTGAACCTTGCGAGAGCTGCTCTGGAGCGATCGCATGTGTTTACAGATAATAATGGTGATTATCTTGGAAAGGCTGACGTTGGTTATTATGCCACTTACAAACGTCTTGTGGCTTATGAGTCAAAGGTTTGACTCAGATTAAACTTGTTTAACTGTTTAGTGCCATTTCTGGCAGAGAGTTTAGATTTTTAAAGATATTAAACGAAAACTAAAACACTGCAGCGTTGAGAAGGGCTCTTTCTACTAAATCAATGGAGCTTGACCTGATGTATTTCTGAGAAAGCTCTTGATCCCCTAGATTGGTCATATTTGTGAAAAAATTAACTAAAAGTACACACAATGCACAATTTGACTTTTGGTATTTTGTAGAAAAGGTAATGGCTTATAATTGCTACAGTGAAATATTTAGATTCTGATCATGTTCGCCCCATGGACAGGACAGTAGAGCATTGTGCTAGCAACAAAATATTGAGCCCCTCTAGGACCATAACCCCTCGCTGGCCCTTTTGCGATACCACACACAGTCCTAATTTCGAATTATAATTATTACAATTATTGAGAAATACAGGTAAATTAAATGATAAAAAACATATAATAAAGAGTCCCATCATAAATGACACGCAGGTGGTGCTATTAATTAGAATATACCAAAAACTTCCTGTTTATGGTTTGCACAGTTAGAAAAGCTTTAAAATTTAACATCCCATAAGCCTTAAGACTGGTGGAATTTGGAGTTGAACTGATAAAATCTCAAGGACTATTTCGTCAAAGTACGACATCGATTGGAAATCTGTATTACTTATATGTAAGCTTTGATACCATACATGTGTGCAGAATTTAATTTGCTACGACAAACTGTTTGCGCACTAGAAGCTGAAATGCATTAGGCATTTTTCAACATTCCCATTTAGAACCCCAACCCGACCAAATTTTCACCAGTGCTGTGTAAAATTTTCACACACTGAAAAGTAAAAAAAAAATTCACTGAAAGTCACAAAACAATAACACTCTGAGCCTTAATGAATTCTCCTAAAATACTCGTGTTTGTAGGAGGCCCGGGATATCCTGTTCCCTACAGCCAGGCAGCGTATGACGGCAGGCAGGCCGCGTACCCCATGCAGCCCCCAGCTCAGCCCGGATTCACCCAGCCTCCACCCACAGACTACAGTGCGACTCAACCCGCTTATAACCCTGCTTACAACCCGGCATACGTGGAGCCACCGAAGCAAGGCTACTAAACCTTGATCCTTCTTTTCAGTGACCAGTCGACCTCACGTGTGACTGTACGGCTACAGCATCCTACAGTTGGGTGGAGTTTAAACCTGCGTCATTCTCTCGTTTTATACAATAGTATTTTTTTATATCTTTTCCAGCTACTGTGTGCAGGTTCAAGCCATATTATGTGATCAGTTTGTTTGTTTGCCTCATTTAAAGGGACGGCGATCTCTTTCAGTCAAAGGGAATGTGTTCGAAACACTCGTCAACCTTTTTTTTTGCACAAACTTGACACTTTATTAGTCGTCGAATTCGAGTGACCTGCACCTGCTTGCTTTTAAAGTCACGGATTCTTGGTTGATTCAGGTTTCTGCATCTGTGAATGTTTCGTTAAATTCCAGAATATGCCTTATTTAATGCAGGTTATGCAGCATTTATAGGTGGCCACCTAAATCTAGAAGATTGTCATCGTGTGTTTGGAATCGTAACAGTGTTTGAAGAGTAAGTGCGCTTGTGAAGGAGGTGGTGAAACATTTCACACATTTACATCGATACGTCTGGAGAAGGGAAATACCCAGGCACACTTTAACCATAAAAGTCAAGAACGTTGTGATGTTCTTTGAATGCGTTTGAGTAGTTATCTAGTGACACGTTCGCACTACGGAGGTTATCTTTCCTTTATATAATCTTCCTGATGTTTTGGTTGGGTGTGTTTTGTTTGTTCTTTAATTATTAACTGTGCTAATGTTGCTAACGAATCAGTGTTTACAATGTTAGCATTCAAGCATCTCTGTGTTTCGCTACTGATGGCTAATAAAAACAAATGAAACTGGTTAAAGTACCTCATTCCTTCCTTTCAGAATAAACATTGATTGGAAATTAGGTTTTTGAGGAAAAAACCCTTATTTTTTGTGTTTTTTGATTACAACATTCTGATGATTAGGTGAAAAAAAATGTGGCATTTCATCCTGTCAGCAATGGCTCCCCATGGAAGTGAAATGTCACAATCTGATAAAGAAAAGGGCTACAACATCAGCAGAGCTGAAAGTGATTCAAAAATGAAGAAACTCAGCTGCAAGTTCACCGCAGTTAGCTAAAGCAGTAGAAAGACTGACTGTTTCCCATGAGTTGGCATGCGGGGGGGGGGGGACTCCTGGGACTCTAAACTCTGGAGTGATAAGACAATTATCATTGTTTTTGGCACAAATGGTATTAAAACTGGTGTAAAAGTGATGATATCAAGAGACAAAATGCCCGATGCCTACAGTGAAACATGGTGATGGCAGTGTCCTGATGTGGGGCTGCAGGAGTGCTGCTGGTGCAATAATGTTCTGCTCTAAACTGAAGTGCTGCCACTTTTCCAACACCAAAATTTCAACTCTTTCCCATCCCTCCCCACTGTTCCATCAAACAAACCTAAAAGAAAAAAATTGAGCTCTAACAAAAGCAGCCCCCCTTTTCTCTCAGAAAGGGCTTGGTATACACTTCCGGTGTGTCACATACCCTCCCCCTACTTCCCTTTCCTACTTCATTTCCTTTACTGGGAAATGACCTCTGTTTCCAACAGTCCTCCCATACTAGTGTTGTTCTGTAAAAAAATCATTTTTAATGCTGAAGGCAGCTTCTCGAGAGGTATGCTGCAACAACAGGAACCAACCAACACAAAGAAATGGATTAATAAACATAATGATAATCAATAAACAATCAGAGGAAGATATAGGAAAGCTTCTTTAATTCCCAACCATCCCTTAAAAAAAACAACACAAAATAATAACAACACACTGGTGCTGTTTCCTGGAGATCAGTATCTATACACCCAGTATATTCTTCTGTACCAAAGATTTTACCGTTACGACCCTGTTTCTATTTCCATGTCTTCAGCAAACTCCGTTTCGGACCTGCAGATCTCATCCAGAGCCAGTTCTGCAAGGAATCAGTCAGAAGAGACTCGTTTTAGATCAGGAACTGCATATTAAATATTTGTAATTTGCATCTGATTGATTTCAACAGGAAATGGAAGCAAAAAAAAACTGTACGAGTTGGAATACGACGTGTTTTTTTGTCATTTTATTATCATATACCGTCTCCTAGGATGCCCCCTCTTGCATTTAGGCCTTAAAACATTTAGTCATTATTTTAAACACGCTGACTTTAGATAATTTAGCATTTTTTGTCAGTTGTATCTCACTATACCAAGGTCTATGCATTTTGCTAAATAAACGTGTGTTCTTTCACAGGCGAGTGATCTGGTAGTAAATGCTGCCAATTCCTCAACATCAAGTCACTATTCATTGGCTCAATGACGCCAGATGAGGTCATCACTTAATTTGAATGAGGACCTGTGTGTTAATGAAATGTTTTCCCCAAAATGCTTTTTTTAAATCCCAAACAACAAAATTACACATAGAAAACACACATAGAATTATAAAAACCACAATAAAATGACAAGAGTAATAAATAATGGTAATGGGATGAAGTAGATAACATGAAAATTTACCACATTACTACATAAAAATATTATTTTTGAAGTGAAGCTGGAATCCGTTGGAAGGGTGTAACCAAACAATACATACACATCGATATTATGTCCACATTATGATATGCATCACTATTTTTGCAAAACTATTTTAACCAACTTTTGAAACCATTTATTTAACAAACTGTCGCTGGAAAAAAAATCCTTTTTTCATTTCTAAAGCATATTAATGTTCCTTTACTCAACAAGAAGATAAGATAAAGAGGTTTCAGAAGTAACTGGAATCAATCACAGCAAGAAGCAGATACAATTTAGCTCCTAGACTCCACAATACGTATTGTGACAATTTTGTATTGCGATATATGGTTAAAACAAAATTGTTGTTTTAAAAAGCAATTGATGTGTGAGATCGATAACTTATAATGCTAACTGTTCTTGTGAACACATGTTACATTTTCCAGTATTCCTAGTTTTAATTATCGAAAGCCACAAGCTCACATTCCTTTTCTCCACCTGATTGCATCACAATATAATTCTCATTTTATATCAAAGGACAGATTGCACCAGTAGAATGGTCCATGAGAGAGAGATAACAGTTGCTAAAAGTCTCAAAAAAACAACAACATTAGGGGCATTAAGGGATAAGAAAGCTGATTGGGTGACATTTGTTTTTTTTGTAGACCAATAATTTGTGGACACCTTACATTTTTAAAACATATAAGTAAACAACAATAATTTCTGTATATTAATCCCTTACAAGGTTTCATAATGTCCAATTTAAAACTTGTTAAGATCTTTTTAAGACCATTAGAATCAAAAAGACATACACCCCCCCAAAAAAAAAAAAAACATGTATTGCAATTGTAATGTTTAACTTGTTTTTTTTACCTATAGGAGGTATGCTTTAAATGTATTGTTAGGCACTGGCCTCAGCTAATACCTCATTGGTGCCAGAGGTCAGAGGAGAATGGTACAGTGACTCAAATAAGTTTGCGAGCAAAACAATCAAATAAGACGCAGTGCATTTACCTTCACTCTCTGACAGATCTGGAACCAGTCTGAAAGTGTCCCTGATGGCAGGAATCACCTGATCGTACATATGCAGGACCTCCAGACAATGTTCGGAGAACGCCGGATCCTTCAACAGCAGCCAGTGGAGTAACATCAGGGCTTCTCGCAGAACGTGAAAACCAGGAGTCGCCCAAATCTGATCAGGGACCGTTTGACTTCTTCTGCATTTGGTTTTCAGCCACTGTCTGTGCAAGAGTACAACCACCGTCCTCACCACCTGAAAACGGAAGCATTTGTAAAAAAAAAAAAAAAACAAGCGGAAACACCCGTCGTCCTGGAGCAAACCTCATGAACACACTGGCAGGACGTTTCACACAGAGCAAGCCATGCTCCTGGTTTCAGCGTGAAGAGCTTCGTCAGCAAGCGGATGACCTGCCGATGGAACAACCGTTTTATTGTGACCTTAGATCTCGACACTGAAGCACCATCAGGATGCAGCTCACCTCAAGCTCAAGACGACTCCATGACAGCTCAGGTATGGATTTGTCAGGTCTGGACGTGACGTAATGAAACATCTTGAGGAACAGACATTGATCTGGAGGAAGCGGATGCCTTTGGGGTTAAATCGAACTGATAAAGAGTCACAAAACGAAACCTTGAGAGACTTACATTCATGTGAGCACACTTTGGTGGTGATGTCATCATTAGAGACGATAAACGACAGAAATCGCACACACTGACGGACGACTGTGAGCGACGTCTCCTGAGCGAGGTTCTTCGTGAGCACCTGACTCGACAAGACAAGTTGAAGTCTACAAACCACAGACGAGACAGGGTTTCAGTGAACAAATCATGGAAACCCTGACAACTACCCAATCAGAATATGGAAAATATTTATTTTCCCCCAAAACACATACTTTCCATCAGTTTAGTCATTTATTTAATTTTTTTTTTTTACATTTAAGGGTGAAATATAATCTCTCAGCCTGCAGAGGTTTGCAGAGAAGGGGTGTGGCCAATGGTGTTGAAATAATGAACAAATACAGAAAGCCCTGAAGCAGAAAATGAGGATTGATCCACCTGTGGATGTGCTTTTCCTCTGCTCTTGAAGCTAACACGTTGAGAACCATCAGACTGGAGCTCACCAGCACCTCCTTGTGGCCACCAGCAGCGCTAAACTCTGGGTCTGCGAGCTGAAGAAGCCTCTTGAGCAGAGGCGGCTGGGGTTGAGCATCTGCTGAGGTGCTTGGGAGATGTGATTGGGAAGCCTCCACATGATTCAGAATGGTCTCCAGAGCCTCGTTGCTACAGTTCAGGATGTGATACAGTGCTTTCAGCGCAGCCAGAGTCAACGCCTCCTGAGTGCTGAGGGTCTCCTCCAGACTGGACGCCAGGCTGCCGTCTGAGGCCCCCGAAAGAGATCCGCTGTGGAGAGGAGCCTTGGCTGAGCTCTCGATGGACTCGAGGGAATGGCAGAAGGTGTGGATGTGGAAGCTAAGCAGGGGTAGGAAGTGGACTGCTGGAGGACAGGAGCGTGCAGGGGATTCTGGGTAGTGTAGTGATAATGAGGTAAGCGCAGACAGGGCCAGACTCTGGAGCTGATAGATCCGAGATGGAGGACAAGAAGACGAGAGGAACTCTGCAGAGGAGCTGGTGGTCAACAAGGATCCTCTGAAGGAAAGGGAACATGTAAGAAATGTGTTTATTACACACTTCAACTGAAATTGTGAATGATTTGTTTATTATATTTCATAATAAATGGTCATTTTAAATTTCTCAATTCATCAGAAAAAAACTAATTCATTTTAAAACATCTTTTCTGCTTTGATGTCACATGTTTTCGAACGCTTACCATTTAAGTTGAATATACAAAGGTTCAAAAGAACATTTTAATTGTTCCTTTATAAGTCATTGATTGTCTGGAGAAGAAACTTCTGTTGAATATTTAATACAGAATCCAAACACAGTAAAATTAGAGAGGTGAAATGTAATTTATCAATACCTTTGGCACTAAATATTAAAACTCAACATTGGTTTGGTAACCTCAGTGACCCCTGACATCCACACAGGTGAACCCAATCATGAGAAAGTATCCTCACTGCTCTAAAGAGTGGCTCAAAACAATGAAAACAATGACTGTTGAGCATCACGGTTAAGGGGAAGAATACAGAAAGCTCTCAGAGATTCAGAGATTCTCAGTTTCAACTGTGAGGAACAACATGCAGAGGAATTGGAAGACCAGAATTACAGTTATAGTTATGGTGGGCCACAACAGCGGACCAAGAAAAATCTCATATAAGCAGGTGAGAGGTGAGAACGGTCACACTCAACCCACAGACCAGCTCCAGAGACCCACATCATCATCCTGCTGCAGATGGCGCCACTGTGCATCGTTTAACTAGTCAGAGCACTTTACACAAGGAGATTTGTAGAAACCTTGTGAATTATTTTAAGAATAAGGTGCTGTGGACTGATAACACTAGAGTGGCGTTACACATAAAAACACAGCAATCACACTTGCTCCCCACAGTTAAGTCTGATGGTGGTTCTATTATGCTGTGGGGCTAGGGAATCTAGTTAAAGCTAAGGAATTCAATAACCAGATTCTGGAGAACGTCCAGGAATCAGAGACAAAGTTGATGAAGACAATGACCCAGGCATCATGGAGAGGAACAAGTCCAGCATTCTGGCATGGCCGTCTCAGACCTGAATATTACTGAACATACGTGGTGTGGTTGAAAGCGGGCAGTCCATGCTTTAAAGCCATCAAACCTGACTGAACTGGAGACGTTTCATACTTTCGCCAGAACCAGACGCTTATTTTGTGGCGCTTAAATTTATGCACATACCCAAGTTTGTTTAAATAATTCTTGCACACGTTCCATAAATCACATAAACTTATAAAATATCACTGTCGTTGTCTCTTATGTGATATATTTCACTGGAATTTCTGATGGAGACAAATAACGATTTATAAAGGAAACTTGTGAAAATATACAGGGTTTGTACTGTTTAACAACAATAAATACAAGTTTATGGTCATATACACCCGTCTTTCCCAAAATGCTGGATGTTGGTATACTGCCATCTGCTGGACACAACAAAAATCAAACCATTTTGCTGTGGAGAACTGATTCCCTTTATCTGTCATAAATAAAATGTTTAGGAAAGAAACAGCAAAAACATTTGATAATGAGTCTGTTGTGAAGTATGAGAGATGTGCTGACGACTTTCAGATGTTCCACTGGAAAATACCAACAGATGAGAATCAGAGTTTACATGCGCAACATTGGGACTTTCCATGTTTACAACACCGCTGATGATTAACGTCGTAAAGTTTGCCGAATGATTTCCCCAACACAAACAGAAGGCTTCAATGAGAGCCGGTGTTTACAAGATACGACCAGATGCACAACAAATCCAGGAGTCACGCTAAACGTATAGCTTATTTTCAACAGAACAGGCTGCAGATGATGATGATGAAGATGAGAGGAGGATGGGTCCTCACACGGGTACTCACGGGCTGTTGTAGCCATGCTGTGGAAGAGCATCTGAGCTGATGGACAGTAGGTGACACAGACCCAAAGGGCTGGGATCCAAAGGCTGCTGCAGCAACAGCTTCAGCAACACACACCCTGCAAAAAACACGTTTCATAATTTACGGAAGCTTAGGTGAGAAATCACTGATGATTGGCGACTAAATTCCAATAAACTGTACGTGTGGAGGTTATCGTGGAAAGCTTCTTCAGCAAAACAAATTGAACTGCAACTGAACAGCTTCAAAATTGGACTTCATTCAAGAATCTGTGATGAGCAAATCTTAACTGATATTTTATTACATTTGGAATAAAACTGCATGAAATATAGGCCGATGTAGTGTCAGCGTTAGGTCTTGTATGTTTTTTAAAATGAAAACAAGTCCGAGATGAGGGCTACCTTCAGGGCTGAAGGTTCGGTCAGATTTTGGCTGTTCCAACAGGAAATTCTCGCTCTGCGCTGATTTTGCATCTGAAACCAAAGACTACTGCTTGAAATCAACTGTTTAAAAACTTCAGGAATCTACAAAAAAGAAAGAACAGATGCAGACTGCCTGAGGAGCTTCCTTTTCTACCCGGAGACGTTCTCCTGGAGATTTCAGCGCAGAAGTCTTCCTTCATCAAGAACGATCGACTCACAGGAGACTGAGCGCTGAAAACACAAAGGGTTTACTTTAACGTTCTGAAAAGTACAACTAACTATTGAGAAATGTTTCTTTGATTGAAACCGAAAGAGGCGCAGCAGGTACCTGCTCCGTGCAGGAGTCCCTGGCTGCTTCGATCCGCGCTCCATACTCTGGAGTTTCCCTCTCATCTCGTTGATCTCCGCCTCTTTAAAGTGAAGCTCAGACTGCAGCGACTGCACCTAAAAAAATTATCAAAATTAATTTGAATTAAATTTTTTTTACATTTTTTTCAATTTTCCAAGACTAGCATTAGCTAGAGCTTCACGGCTACCAAGGAAAGATGGAGATCAGGCACTTGGCTTTCGTACTTTGAGACGTAATGCTGAGGTAAATGGTGATGAGTATTCAGCATTGATTAGTTTCAGCAAATGCTAATGTAAAAAAATTACATAAAATGAAATGATTACACTACAGCTCTAACTGTCTATAACAGAAAAAACAAGTTTGGTTTTATAAGGTCTTCCACAGATGTCTCAAATACATAAATTTGTGATGATTACATCACATTTACGCCACCTTTTCAGTGTGTTTGATAATTGGGGTCAACGATTAACTCAATATCCAGATACAAGACAAAATTTTTAATTTCAAAAGCATTATTTTGTTTACCTGGCAGAAAATGGCTTCCGTAAGTAACAACTTTACCCTGTTGCTTTTTTTAAAAAATCCAGTTTGCGTATTACATTTTTAAAGATGCTCTTTTAGTTCTTTTGCTTAGTGCGGCTTTTTTTCTTACATAAAATGATGAAAGAATTATTTATTAACTGAAAATAAAGCATGAAACAATATTATGCACTTGACTTACAGTGCTTTAGTCATCTTGAATTTCTTCTATTTTCTATTCTACTATATTCTTAAAAAAAAAAAAGAAAAGAATCTCATTATGCTGTTTGCTATCGTCCCAGCTTTGTGCTGGTCTACAATTTTTTCCCTAGTGTCCATGGACAGATCTTTGTTGTTAATTTAGGAGAGGTTTGAGGTTGATTGAGTTGTGGACAGGTGTTCAGGTAATGAGTGGGGTATAAGAAGATTATTAATAAATATAAATCATTTTAAATAACTGGTTTATGTAAGCAATAAAAATGTAAATTGATTTTTTAAAATGGTGTGATATTTGTAGTTCTGGATTTTAATGATTATTAAGTCTCTTTACAATTGGAAAACTTGAAAAATCAGCTCCCGTCAATTATAATAATGCAAATTTTCAATTTTTTTAACTGTTTGCTTTATCATTTCACTGGTACAATATAGCTTTGAGGACTGACATGCACTTTGACAAGTTTCCCTAACTGAGCAAATTGATCTGAAATGGTAATATTTTCAAAGTATGTTGCATGAGACTGAAAAGCAGCAGTGCATTCATCATGAACAGCAACAGCTTTGTTTATTGAGAGAAGCTCTGAACACTGACGCAAAACAAGGCTGACGAGAAGATCTCTCCGATCAGAACCAGCGTGAACATGACAAACACTGAAACAATACTATTCCAATAGAAAAGTATGTGAACTAAAGAGCGATGGAAAAAGAGATTTGTTTCTGTTCCGACTACATTTGATTCTAGATGTCTCCCATGCAAAGAGTAATCTAACCTTCTTGGAGAACTCCTTCTTTCGCTCACTCTGAGCCTGAGTTTTCTCCCTCTCCACCACCATGTGGGTCTGCCTCTGCTGCTCTCGCTCCTGATTGGCCAGTTTCAGCGAGTCACGGAGGACACGGATCTCTCCATTCTTCATCAGGATCTCATCCTCCACCTCCTTCAGCTGAGATTAGGATGGAAAACTAACAGAGTTAGTTGCTTTTCGTTTGTCATAAGTGTCATCGAGTCCCAAAGGTCTTATTATTATTATTAATATTACTTTGAGTACAAAACAACTTTAATCAAGTTCAAGCAGAACTAGTGATTTGGAGAACAGTTAAAGTAAAACTCAAATGAAATGCATTTAATCAATAAACTCAAACCTTTCTCTTCAGCTCCACTTGCTGTTCCTCCAACTGCCTGAAGTGAAGATCGTCCCCATCCTTACTAGAGTGCCCTTCTGCTGTTTAAACACAAACGGTAGATCACTTGATGCAATCCTTCATTTTCCACCCTGGATGGATGGGATGCGTACATTAACTAATGTTATAGCCTCTAAAACTCATGCTGCTCTCCACCAGCCAGTTTTGTAACAGCGCGGCTAAACTTGCCATACTTTTGGGGGCTTTTCCACCATGCTCTGTACACTGATTTCGCACAGATTAAGTTTTATCACGTCTTTGATCTTTTCTTACTGTTTAATTGTCTCTGACCAATCAGATCTTTCCTCTGAGCTTCTATACAGTTGGACGTCGTACTGGTTCCATCTCCAATGGCGAATGTTTTCCGTCCAGACCTCTGCGGTGCTTTGGTTTCCTCCATGCAGCCAAACACTGAGTCGAATGATCTCTTGGGGTTACTGACAGCTGTGCTGATGGCTTGTGAAGCGATGATGTCGATTTGCTCAAGGTCTTCCTGCGTGAAATCAAAATCATCATCGAAGGGGTCTGTTCCGGTCGAGACCGGCTGAGCCTTTAGTCTCTTGCTCGGAGGAAAATCCATGTTATAGAGAGGCTGTTGGAAACATAAGAGAATTTTAAAAACAGCAAAAAGAATCAATGCAATACAAATCACCCGAAATCAGATGACAATACATTTGAAAAGGACGTTACACAGATTAATAAAATTACTTTTTTGGCTGCTTATATAAATAATTTAGCTTTATGTTATCTGTCTTTTATAATTACCTAACCTAGAAACACAAAATGTAGCTTTTTTTAGTCTTATGCCATTAGCATGAACACAATTGTATGTGTATCACACACACTTTTGAGTGTAAATAGCAAAATAATCAAACACAAAAATAAAAA
The DNA here is from genome assembly GCA_007224835.1 of Danionella cerebrum. Lineage (NCBI taxonomy): Eukaryota > Metazoa > Chordata > Actinopteri > Cypriniformes > Danionidae > Danionella > Danionella cerebrum. The sequence goes on along the minus strand of SRMA01024064.1, from coordinate 158,378 downwards.
TCATGTTGACAAACTTGCTACTTTTAAAATATCATTATTTAGTTAAAAAAAACTGTTATTTTACCTGCTTCTCTAGTTTTTTCAGAATCCTGCATTAACGTAAGTTTCTATGGAACGTAATACTCCAGGAACAAAGGACCCCATGTTGTAAACATCCACATAAAGTGCTATTCCTGACTCTCAACATTTAATTAATGAACAGAATAAATAAATTACTGCATTCATTAAGAGTTTTAACGGTTTCTTCAGCTCGAGTTCGAGCACAAGTATGGAGTGTCGATACAGCAGAGCAAGACCCTGTAGTAAAACCTCCACTGATTGGTCAAAGCGCTGAGCTACTGAGCTCTGATTGGTTAATAGAGTACGCACGTACTACGGAAACCCTTTAGAGACAAATCACTTATTATTCTCCACAGAAGTCACAAAGGAAGTGTTCAGGAAGTTTTAAAGTTACTATGTAAACAAGTTTGACTCGATATTGTTTATCAAATGTAAAGCTGTCACACTAACTTTCAATATGTCCGAATACGTTTTCACCACGGCCATATAAAAGCAAAATACATTTACTTTCTTAAATGATAGGAATTTACAACTCAAAGCAACAGTTTACAAAGGTCTTAGATTGTGAACGTAGGTTACAGTTATTCTAACTCGTGTTAATCGTGTAAATAAAGATAACTGCAATAATAAGTTATTGATTAATTGAGCACTTGTATGAAATGCTAAAGCTTTGAAACAGTGAAATAATAAGATATTTGTTGTCTGCTTTAGCGCGTGAGCTAGATGTTAACATTTCGATGAATGTAACGAACTGACAACATGGAAAAATTACAATGAAATAGACTGAGGTAATAGATGAAATGTTACTTTTATGTGTGCACTTCTTTTAAAATGCGTCGCATGGTTTAAATGCAAAAGTCCTTTGTTGCAGAAACTGTAATTTACGGATTTGATACGTGATACAATTATTGTTTATGGAAATTAATCATTCATGACGTCACTGTAAACTCGCTCCCTGATTGGCTGAGGTGCCTGGCCGCAGAGTGTTTACCATCTGAGCTCAGTCCTGAAGCTGCACGTATCTCGAAGCACATCCGCAGAAGGAAGTCCTCTGTCGAAAATCGCGATTTATTTACACATTTTCGCAGTTGGATCGATTCAAGCACTCGCAGGCGCTGTGGAAACCTTCCGTGTTTCTTATCCGATTCACTGGAGAAGGTAAGAGGAATTTGAGGGTCGATTTTTCGCGTTGTTTTGAACAAAGGAACATGGCAAAGACTCGACCCAGGCCTGTTGAGCTGAGCTCTGCTCGGGTTAATTCAATAGAAAAACACGAGCGACAGAAACAAATACTGTGTGTTTACGTTTTATTCGTTTTTCTCTTTCAGCTCATGCTAAAATCTCACGATGAAAACCGAAGTCTCCACTGCTGCGAACTTTGTTACGCGTCTGTTGAGAGCTACGGGATTGCTTTCAGAAGAACAGCTGCAACAGTTCAGCTTCTCTCTGGAGGAGGCTTTGGGAGGTAAGAACTTAATCTTTTTGTGTTTGGAAGAGCGTTTAAAGGAACAGCTCGCCCAAAAATAGTAATTTACTCACTCTAGTTGTTTCAAGTCATTTTGAGATGTTTCAAGTCATTTTGAGATGTTTAATGGTGAGGAAACCCATAGAGATTTAGATGAAGACCACCTTTCGCATGGGTCTGATAAGCTCAATTAAAATGAAACCAACTAGTGTTTGTGTTGAACGGAGCAGACATGTTTTATGACCCCACCAAAGTCCAATGTACATCTTGTTTATCTGTTCCCATTCTCTTTCATCCTAGATCACTATCGGCACCACTGGTTCCCAAACGCACCCTTCCGAGGTTCGGGTTACAGGTGCATCCGGATCAACCACAAGATGGACCCCCTGATAGGCAAAGCAGCCTGCACCATCGGAATCACAAAGGAGCGTCTTTTCTCTCTCTTGCCGAGCGAGCTCACCATGTGGGTCGACCCCTATGAAGTGTGCTACCGGATCGGGGAGGACGGGTCCATCTGTGTTCTGTACGAGTCCACACCTCCACCAGAGTCGACTCCGACCGACAGCTGCAAAGACGAACTGAGACTTGGACAGCCGAGCCCCACCAAAACCTTCAACATGATGACTTGCTCTAGCTGAGGAGCGATGAACGTAGAAAGTCAAGCACTGCCCACTGTCAGCTTCTTTGAAACCTTTTGTTTTATCAAATCAGTGGTGAAATACTTATCCGATCGAACTCATGGTGAAAATAGATGTATTTTGATTAAATGTTTAAGCTTCCTGTACAGTGTTGTTGAAATGTTTTTTTAAATTTCTATTAAAAATGTTTTCTATGAATTTTTAGAAAAATAAAACTGTCTCTTGTTTTTTTTCTCCTTTTACCAGCATATTATATATATATATATATATATATATATATTTTTTTTTTTTTTCTTCGGGTAAATCAGTTGTTGTTTCCTCCTCAATTCCCCCAGTTTTTGTACGTTACCCTAACAAATTCCACTGTTATGCAAAGAAATATATATTTCTAAAAATATTTGTTTTTTTACACTAAGACTTTTGGGCCTCACTAAATGCATGCCTTGTGCAGTCGACTGCTCATCAATGAATTGAAATATTCATAATAAATTGGAAGTTTCATGTTCAGACTGGTGCAGGTGCTCAGCATGAAAGAAATGATTGTATTTGGTGGAGAACTTGTTGAAGGGCTCTTTAGATGGTTGGAGACCCCTGTTCTCAACAATCCAGCATTACAATAGGCCAAAGATCCAGCCAATCAGAGGCTGCTACATTCCGCTAAGTTCTGATTGGCTGGCTTGATAACCCATCACTAGATTTCTTTGCTATACAGATGATTAATTCTGTCATATCAGTCTATCCTATTTTTATAAGCTTATTGTTATTAAATGACTAACTGTAGTGTTTCCTTCACATCGGTTTTATTTCTAGCTTCATGCTGAACAGAGACAAATGTGTTATATGTAATGTAGCACACTCACAAATATAAAACTGTCTGAGCAAATTCTATTTAATTTTAAAATACTAATCAAAAGTTAATGACTCTTTAGCTAGTTTTGGAGACCATCTAATTTTTATAAGTTCCAAAAATTGTGCTAACTTTCTTTAATTTGTTTTTCTTTACAGAGAGCTAATTCAAGACTGAGAATTCTTATTAAGACTTCATTGTATCATTGATATAACACCTGACCCATAGTTCAAATGTATAGTTATAATTTAAAAAATGAGTTATATTACACGTCAATCCAATTCTCATCAATCCACCCGGGTGGCTGGAACACATTCCTAATAAAATAGTTTATATACTTAGTTTCCGTGATACATCACAAATTTCTTAATATACCGGTAGTTCACTTGCTCATGCTCCTTAAATCTGGGTAAAGTAATATAAATAATCCAAATAACTCCTGGTTCTGGAGTTGTAACTCTAAAGTTCACCACTGCAAAGAGTTTTGTATTAAACTCTAAATATGTGTCCAAAATAACTAATCTTCCTCGCACGCACACACACATAAAAAACTAATTAACAGTAATCTTGATTCTGATTAAATCTATGTGTTAATTGGTAATATGAAGTTAATGTAGCTTTTCATAAAGGTCTTTAATAACTGTGTAACTTTACAAATACAAGTATTCAAAACTACAAAAACTTTTTAAAATATTATTCAAACCTAATTTATTGTAAATATATGTATTGTTCTATATTAATAGATAATGATGACTTGTTTGTTATATTGACTTGTTTTCTTTGTCTGTAATTAAAGTCATATTTCATAAAAATGTATTAACTTTGATTAAATTTGAGATTACAATTTTTGAATATTTGTTAAAATCCCAATTTTTAAGGCTTTATATCTTCGTTTTTGTCAGAAGTTGCAAGCCAAGAGGGAAGAAAACAACATCATGCGTTCATGACATCATTTTATATCAGCTATTACTTTGATTCGGAACACGTTGGATTGACACCAACGAAATCCAATCAGCGAACGCTGATAGTCACAACGAACTCTCCTGACCAATGAAAAGCCGCTCTGTTTGCTAGCACCAATGAGAGCACAAAGAAGGTGTGTCTTAAGAAAGCGGTAGTACCAGCCCTAGAGCCATCGGTGTGTCAGACGCGGATCTCCACAAAGTTTTTCCGCCTGACCCTGATCATCTCGCCAGACTTTAACATCGGCATTCACTTTTGGCTTCCTCTGGGTTATGGAACTGGATAAAATGGACGAAAACGACTGGAAATATCACGGGGAAGGCAACAAAAGCCTGGTCGTGTCTCATTTGCAGGTGAGTTCATGAGTTACTAGCGTTTTAGCTTAGCTAGGATGTCAAAAAACTCAATTTAATTTGATTTAGCTCACGAAAAATGCACGAAAACTTCTAGAACATGACCCAATCTTTAAGTGTAACATTTTTCCAGAGCATTGCGGATAAAACGTTTATTAATTCGTTATTGAAGAGTGCTGATCGGGCTTTAAAGCTATTAGCCTCATAAGCAGCTAAGTCAAATCAGGATTCATTAAAAAAGTAATAACGTTTGTATGACACGTGTGTTTGAAGCGGCACACCCACTTTACAAGATATAAAGTTATTAAAGTCCCTGTGAAGTGTGGGATTTATAATGCCGAGGTCATTGTGCAAGGCAAGCTGAATGAATGGGGAGGGGTGATCTTGAGTTTGGTAGCTTTGTGACTCTGACATTGGGAATAATTGCGATATTAATTGATAATTTCACGATATAGTTTTTGTTATCGTTGAGCAGTGGTATCAGAAAGCCTTGAGTTGATGGTAAGAAGTTATGGGGAGGTTTGACTACTTTTTTTTACTGATGATTTATTGTTCTGCCTGAAATTGTGGACTTTTCATAATTTTTTTTTGTTTGTTTCTTGGTTCACAATCTTTTTAATTTGTGCTTTCCATTCCATGCCAGGGCACGGAATGAACAAGGGGCGAGTGCTTTAGTTTTGAAAGCTCCGTAGAGTTTTTGCACATGATGTCACTGCACCCGGAAGTCTCGGACTGAGTGGCAAAAGGCCTATTTTTTGTGAGCGGCTAATGTGAGTTTGACCTGAGTAAAACGATAGACGTGGGGGAGAGCGATTTGCTCAAAAGATTTTCAAAGGCTTCAGGGACACATTTCTACATTCTGCCGAAATCTTAAAAAAGGAGAAGCAAAGTGATTGCTGCAATTCCAAGAAATAACGGGAATCTAGAAGCTGAAACTTTGATTTGGATTAAATTCTTTTCGCTAATCATAAACTAACCGGGCTATTCAAAATATGATGGAATCAGGAAATCCAGTTTCTGGCCAGATCTCTGTCCCCGGAAAGCTGGTCATCTGGTAAGTTGTGGGTTGAGTCGAGTCTTGGGCGTGTAACGATCAGAATAATTGTATATGTTTAATTTTAAGTCTCTTAGCACTTATTTTGTCTCTGGTGTGGAACTGGTGGGCATGTGAACTCAATGCATACCCTCTATAGTTAGAGTTGAAGGTTTATTGGTGGAGTTTGTGACATCACAAACATAAATCAAGTCAAATTTTTAGAGGGCATTAAAAAAGCCTGGATAAATTCTAATCAGGGTGGTTATTAATCAGAGGTCTCTTTAAACTTATAATGAATGAAAGAAATAAACAAACAGTGATTTCTCTTTGGAATTAAGTCAATTTAAGATTACTTGTATTTTTGCTAAGGTTGCGGTATCAAGGACTATTTTAAGCTCAAGGATACGTTCTTGTAAAACAGGAACAGCTTAACCTTTATCAGAATTTCCAGCTCATTTGTGCCGGAACAAACATTTGGAATCATAAACCTGCAGAGCTTCGTCCAATCACAGGAAGCTGACAACACTGGCCACTATCTTCTCACGTCAAACCGTGTTTGAGGAGCGCAAAGCATGTTTTTGGGATTCCTGCAAAGGCTTGCCCGCCTCCGTTGGCTGTTTGCTGACATTCTATCATGTTCCCACATCGCCGTGTGGATTTTTGTCAAGCCGACTGACCTGTTTTCTCTCTCTGAGCCGAATGAAAGCTTCGTGTTGAAATCTAGATGAATGAGAAAGCTTATGAAACAGGTTTAAAAGCATGGAACAGTGGAATCTATTGAGTGGGATAAGTAGATTTGATGGGGAATTTCATTAGATTGAAATCACGCTCAGGCCTCTACAAAAACTAGTTTTAGCTGGAAAATGCTTTAATATTTACAAAACGATGCATATTATTGAAAGGATGCAAGGTATATCTATATATCCGTGATTCTGCCTAATCAATATACCTCTGTTAAATAGAATATCTGTTATGTTTTGAAAATCTTTGGTCAAATTGAAAGATTTAGCAAAAAAGTAATTCATACAAATGTTTCCAAAGAAAGTCCATTGTTTCACATTCCATTTCAATCAGGAGGCTGTTTTCTTCTCTTATCAACATGTAAACAAATTTTCTTTTAGTAGAAACATTGTATCCCCTTTGTAAATCTAAAAAAAGTAATTGTATTAAAGTATTCGATTTAGTCAAAATATTTTTCTCACAGGAGAAAATCGTTGAAGCTAATGTTTTCAATGCAAAACACCATAGACTTGTGCTACAATATTAGCATTTTGTAAACAATGCTCTTTATATCTAAATAATGATGTTTTATGGCCATATAGTCACATTGATTAAATTATTTTGTGTTTTTTGAAAAGATATGTGAGTGTGTGTGAGGAACTTTGATAAATTCACCTTTGAGGGGATATAGTGGTCATGGCGTTCTATTTGTGATCAACATGTCACTTCCTGTTTCAGCACTGTCAAGTTCTCCGTCTGCTGAAGTTTCCCTCGGAGGACTCTGCACACACGCGGCAGGTAAATCTTCCCTCATTATATATCTATATATAATATAATTATACGCAGAATCAGATAAAATGAGGAAAATACAGTGGTAGAATTGGTTCAATCAAAGACTAGAAGGAGTGAGTGAATTTGGATCGAAGGGAATGTGAGCACTACTTGGATGTATAACTATATAATGACGCTTGGCCGTTCATGTTGGTATTGAAGCTAAACATGAAAATATGAACCGTTCAAACTTTGAAAGTCTCATTAGTCTTCTATTGTTGCACTACTGATTAATTTTGGAATCTTTGTCAGCAAAACTAATCTTGTGCAGGTGCCTCAAAAGTCAGATTGTGTGATTTGTAAATAATTAGCCTTAATTTTATTGCATAAAAGCTCATAGACATCAGGGACAAAATTGGAGACCTGGGCAGTTGTCCCCAAACTTTTTTTTTTTGCACCGTGGGCTTGTGTTCGTGGAGTGGTGTTCTAACAGATTTGGCAACTTTTACATTCCAGAAAGGTCTGCGTACATAGGCCTACACTTTTTTTTTTTTTTTTTAATCAAAGTTTACTGCAGAATTGTAAGATACAATATTTTTACAATTGTCTTCTTTATATTTCTAATATAAATAGGTTGACTTGTGTATTATTGGTATTGTTGCATTTACAATAAAAGAAAAATAAGTGAATAGAATTGTTTTTGATGCACATTTTTGCGGTATGTTGCGTCATTAATCAGACATTTAGAAATGTGCACCCCTGGCTTTCTTTGTCCACGTCTTTTAGAAGAGAACACTTGTGCCATTGTTTAGAGTGAAACATTAAACTCGTTTTCCTCGCTCTTCCCCAGCAGACCGCAGAACAAGCTTTTCGACACATCCTCAACATCATGGATTACAGCAAATACATCATGAAGCCGCTGCTCGGGGAGAAATACGTTCATAGTGGAGTGAGTCAGAGCTTATTTAGATTATTTTGACAATTAGCAATCGGAGGATATTTATAGTCATACTAATAACTTGGATGTTTGCAGGAGGTTGTCAGATTACCACTGGACTTTGTGAGGGAGCTTTCTTTGAAGGTGCAACAAGAGCGACCAGGTAGAAACGATTACTTCCTGTTCGGAATCTTCTAAAGAGAACTCTTGCTTCTGTAACAGTGCTGTGATCTCTTCCTGCAGAGCTGCGCTGTGACAAGGTCATGGACACGTTCAGCGGCTGCGGCTTGTGCCTTCCCAACCTCACCCAGCTGCCCCTTCAGCATCTCAGAGACCACCGACCTCCAATCTGCGTTGAGATCAAGGTGCGTCCGTACGTTTCAGGATTTTAGATTGAGTTCTGTACTGTGTGGGTCACTGCGGATGGAGGCCGAGACGTGGTTTGGTTTATGGTCGCCGTTTGGTAGAGAGTGTTTGGGTTTGTTTTGGGAGCTGCATGTTTCGTTCTGTAAGGTTTGTTTCCATTTCGATTAGAATTGGTATATTCAGTGTATTATAAACAAGGGCAGAGTAGTTTTGCGTCACCTCTACTACGATCTCTCTGGTCACTCAAGGAAAGCAATGTTTGCACCTTTTCATTGTGTACTTGGAAAAACGTCGCCTCCCCTTTACAGGTGCCCAGCTGTTGTTACCAGATCTTTCAGTTGTTTTGAGTGTGAGTATCGTGGAAGCTTTAAACCTTGTATTACGCAAGAAGATTTCACAGTGTTGAGTGACTCACTGAGAGGAATTTAATCACATGGCTGCCCAAACAAACAGGAAAGAGCAGGGAATCTGATCTCAGCCTCGTAATAACAAACGTTCTCCACAAACAAAACAGTGATTGAACCAATTATCTTCCCTTCTTTCCATTCCTCAGCCAAAATGTGGATTCCTCCCCTGGTCGAGACAAATCACGAAGGAGTGCAAGCGGAAAGTGTGCAGGTTCTGCATGCATCAGCATTACAAGGTACGGTATGTGCATCATGAGAAGTCGTCACCGTCGAGTGATTTCCAAAGCAAACTTCTTCTTGCTCTACTAGAACTAGTTCAAAGCTTCTTGTAGAAGTAGAAATGACTTGTTCTGTTAATGACTGATGATGCAGATCTCGTCCGTGTAGCCTCACGAGTCGCACAGGTCTCAGATTCCTAACGTGTGTTTGATCTGCTGCAGCTAGCCAATGGCAAGTGGAAGCGGCTGAGTCGATATTGTCCTCTGGATCTCTTCTCGGGGTGAGTCAGAGCTTTATCTGATGCTATGACCTCTAGCCTACATCCTTATCAACCCGCAGCGATTGTGACAATGGGATCCGAGCGGCAGCTTGCGTAACGTTCTATTCTATGCTAAGAATGTTTTACGTGGAAAAATTCTAGTCAGAATTTCTAGAAAGTTAGTGACTCACCTTTTTACTACGAGCACTGCCCGATTTGTCTAAATGATGAGGAATGTCCCGATCAAAAGTCTCTTCCCCGCTAGCATCAAAAACAGCCTGAAGTTTCTTGAGGTAGTTGTCGATGAGGTTCTTTATCTTCTCTGTTGGAAAGCAGCACATTCTTTTTTTAGACTCTTGTAAATTCTGCATGATTGAGTTCCCCTTCAGAACCTTTACTTTGTTGTGGTGGAACCAATGGCAAGTGGGCGTGTTTTTGATCGTTGTTGTGTTGGAATGTCCCATGCGCAGAACCCTGTATTTCACCCCATATATTTGTTGGGTTTTTTCTTGGCATCCCTTACAATTTTTCTGGCTGTTGTAGCAATCAGAAAAAGTGCTAGGAGCACAACTGTATGTGTTTCATAGTTATTCGTTTTGCTCGGTTGTGTTTTGATCTTTGGACGCTAAATGAACCTAGTATTTCACATCTAATTGCAGCAAAATGTTCTTTCTGTGTAAGTTATGACTTATTATTTAAATTGTTTAAATATTATGAATTATTTGCATCAGTTTCAACGTTCTTTTTTTTTAAATTCAACATGAAAATCGACGTGTACTTGAATGATCGTCTTGATTAGGAAAAATGCATGTTCTAAAATAAGAGCTGATAAAATGATTGATTCTAACCAAGTGGATGTTTTCCAGGAGCAAACAGAGGATGTACGTTGCTTTGAAGAATCTGCTAGAGGAACCCCAAAACAACTTGAAAATCTTTAAGGTAAATATTAACTCGAGGCCAGATTACAGAAGAAAACAGTGCAGGGATCTCCTCTAATAAAATATAAAGTTAAGTGTGAGCATTGAAGTCCTCAATGTTGACGTTTCTCTTGATGCTTTCAAAGTAATTAAAAAAACTTTACTTATATTTTGAAATGGCAATAGCAGGTAAACAACTAGCTTAGATTATATTATCATGACGTCGATGCATCTGTAAAGTGTTAACAGCGCAGCAGTTTTCCCACATTTATGTTGCATCTTTAATTAGAAATGTCGTCACGAGGCATTGATCTGGAAATTGAAAGAGGTTTTAAAAGAACTAAAGCACCTTGTGGCCTCAACTTTGTTTGTTCTATTTCGGGCAGTTCGGCTCATTCCTCTTTGCGGTTCCTCTCAAGTTCCATCAGCCATTTTCAGATCTCTCTAGAGATGTTCAGTAGAAGGCTTCCTGATATCTTGGCGGTGTGCTTAGGGCCGTTGTCCTGCTGAATGTCTCTGTACAATCACTCCTCGTCCTGTTTCAGGGCGGAGACTTGATATTCAGCTGTAAAGATGATGCCAAGCAGCAGCCCGACTTGAGCGAACTCATCCAGCACCTCAGGCCTTACTTCCTGCACACGAACGGATTGTTTAACGGTCACCAACCCGGCAAAGCCGTGCTCAGCGAGTTCGTTCAGCTCATCTGCTCGGCTCTGCTCAGTGGAGGAGACTCGAACCGCTCGGGGGAACCCAGGAAGATGCACATCTCCGAGGGCCGGGTACACTGTGAGGCTAGTCCCTTTCCTAGGGAACTCATCCGGAACGGTGAGGGTTTTGAATCTTACAGGAAACGAAACTGGTCGTAGATGTAGTTCCTCAAGCTCCTGTGTCCACAGGTAACCCTGGCCTCCCTAAGGAGAGTGTCCTCTCTAAAATCCTCCAAGTTCAGATGCTGGATAACCTGGACATCGAAGGAGTTTACCCTCTGTATAAACGTGTGGAGCAGTATCTAGAAGAGTTCCCCAAGGAGAGGTGACTATGCAACATCTTCGATGGGTCAGATTTCTACAGGAGAATCAAAAATGTGATTAGGTTGAAGTAGCTGCAAATAGCTAAAATCAATCGAAACAAAGGTTTCGATGAGGCGTAAAGCTGCAGGGGTAATACGAGTTTTTCAAGCTGCTATCAACATGAGCATCTTGGACGCTTGATAAGATGTGCTGTGTTGCTAGCGTAGATTAGATTCTTGCTCGCCTGATGCATGTTAATGATCTGGTAGCAAAGACGAACATGGCACCAGCAGGAACTACCTTCTCATTAACAAGAGTTAACATATTATTGTGCTGGTAATAGGTGCTAATGTGGTACTTGTGTGTGGCAGGAGCTAATATGGCACTCGTGGTGCTAGCATAACTTAGCATAAGGTTATTTGCAAAGGTTCCCAGGCTGTCAGATTTTAATCTTCTTTAAAAATCTGTGTTCTCTAGATTTGTCCTAAAAACTACAACCTATTGTTTATCTGATAGATTATATCATTAATATGTTCAGATGTTCTTTTGAGACCAAACCTTAACTCAAGGTGGTGCTCACAGCTCATTTTGCATGTAAATGTCCCTGGAGTCTTGTAATACCACATTTTGGCCACATGGGGGACTCGTGCGACTAATGAAAATGTATTTGTAGCAAATAATCATCCTTAGAGATTTATCTTTTTCTAATCAAGGTTTGTTTGCATCTGTAGAAACCGACTGCAGGTAGACGGACCCTACAACGAGAGTTTCATGGACACGGTGAAAAACGGTCTTAAAGAGGACGATGGCTCTGTGGAGTATGCGGTGGGGAAGGCAAGTTTAGTTTCTAATTATTAAAAACAATTCTTTTATAACCAATGTTCCATACTGAATATCTATGTGCTGGTTAATAGCACTTGAAGAATATCAATAATTACTGGAAACCTTTATTTATAAATGCGTTGCTTATTTTGCATCAGTTTCAGCAGATTTATTAGAAGTCAAGTTTTAAATGGCAAAAAAAATACATTTGAATAAAAAGTATATCAGATTCAGCGATCTAAGGCTAGCAATGCTAAAAGTTTAGACCCGCAGAATAGATTTAAAAAAATTGTTTAACAGTTTAAAAACAACTACGAAAACATAAAATGGAGTACAATAAAAACCTCTAATCCAGAAAGTGAGCACTCCAGACACGGAACAATCAGAAACAAACCCCAAAACTCCTTAAATGTCCTTACATTTTTTTTTTAACCTTGTGTGCACCGTCTACTGTACATAAGTGAACAGAGAGACGAGAGATTATCTAATGACACTATTAAAAAAATACACAAAAAAAAAGTCATGAACTGAAACCTAAAAGGCAAACTTTGAGGTTGAGAAATTTAGTTCCTTGTCACGGCGAGCACAGGAACGAGGTAGTTCTACTGCATCAATAAGGTCTCTCCCAGACAAAGCTTTCAAAGCAGACTGGGGTTTCAAGATGTGCAGCTCAAGCTCTTTTGAAGAAGCACAAACAAATGGGCAACGTTGAGGATCGCAGATGTGGTGGACGGCCGAGGAAACTTGACTAATACTCGAGCTAATAACCCTTAAAAAACCACTGTCCAGCAGTGCCATCAGCTCAGAACGCCCGGAACCCAGAGGCACCCATCTACGGTTCAGAGAATTCTGGCCGGAAGTGGTTTTCATGGAAAAAAGCTCTGGGATTACGTGAAGAGACAGCTACATACAGAGAACATCTGTGCATAGTTCTCCAAGATGCTGGGAACATCTACCAGCAGAGTTCCTTCAGAAACCATGTGCAAGTGTAGCTAGAGGAATTGCTTCTGCTTTGAAGGCGAAGGGTGGTTCTTCCTCTGCATTTTGTTCATGGATGAAAATGTTTGTTCCAAATGTATTTATAACTTTTTTTTTCTCTCTCCAGGTTCATCAATACCGAGTCGCAATGACTGCCAAAGACTGCTCCATCATGATCACGTTTGCCCCCTGTGACGAAGATGAAGAGTAGGTTCATTTCATCATGATCAATCCCAACTCCTGACGGAGACGTTTCTGTTCATCGATTGCTTTCTTCTCTTTCAGAAACGAGTTAAACTTGGAGAACCCTGGATTTACCTACTCCGTCTCCATCCTGGACCTGGACCCCAAACCGTACGAAGGTGTCCCGCACCAGTACAAGCTGGACTCCAAAATAGTCAACTACTACCTTCGGAGCACACAAGCCCTGCCCCCCAGCAGCCTTTATAAGGAAAGGCAGGAGTGTACGCTGCTCTTCCATGCTGTATGAGATGCCTCCTCCGGTGCTGCTCTGGAAATCTTAGTAGTGAAATGATTTAAACTGGTGAAAATTGTAGTTTTGTTGGTTGGAACAACCATATGGGGCGTTTTTTTTGCGGAGGATGTTCACACTGGGGCTGGTCTCCTAAAAGCACAGAATATCTAAAGGAGTGGAAGCTAAAAAGGGAGGTTGTTATAGTTTATTTTTCTGAGCAAGTGCCAATTTCCGTATTGACCGTTTTACCGTGAATCAGCTCAGCTGAGTCTGCAGTTACCGTTAAGGCAGTCTGAGGTTAAAAACGCATCAATACTTGAGATTTTACTGTGTCTTTCTGCTTTGTAATGCCCCTGAACTCCTTGAACCACTATCACTAGGCAAGCTACATTATCCCTCTGTCGAGCACAGACCTGCTGCATGTTAGTGAGCGCGGTTGCGCTAACGATGTTGCTACCGGTTGGGATTACGTTTTGTACATTAGGAGTAAATCTAATGGAAGTATTTTTCTAACAAGCAGTTGCCTAGCAGAAGAGTTTACTGCGATCTAAGTGTCTTATTAACCAAGTCCACAACAAATGAAATAAAGCATTGTTTACCTACCGTGATGTCATTACAAACCCCTGGGATCGTAATGTTGTGATGGCGAACGAATGGCTGTGCTATCTCTAAGTGCTAAGTGTTATTAGCGTTTTTAAGATTACACTTCCGGTGCTTTCTTTAGAGCCTTTATTTCAGCGGACTTTCACCTCATTCAGACGGTTATTTCATAGCACACCTGGGCTACAAACTAACACGTCATGTATGTTCATTGCTTCAAAACAAAACCAAAATTTCTACAGAATTCACAACTACACCCAGAGTTGAGAAGTTTTAACATCTGAAATCTATTTAATCATAGCATAGGTTAGCAAATATTATTTGGAACTCTCCAATAGGTGATAAATTTGACCATTTGCTTGTAATTCAATCAGTCATTTTTGGGGTTTGTTGTGTTAGCATAGCTTAGCATAAACCATTGGGAATCCTGCAGTTAATACGTTTTAACGTTTGGAATTACTTCAAGCATTGTCTGGTTAGCATAGCATAAATCATTGATAAGCTTTACCATTTAGAAAAAGTTAAACTCTACGTCTGTCATTAGCGCTGTTAGCATTTACACCATTAAACATTCTGGTGTTAACCCATAAACTAAAGCGAAGAATGAAAAGCTTTTATCCAGACAAATTCGGCTGCTGTAACACGACCCAGCACCAAGAGAGTGAACGTTGTGAAATGAAAAATTAACGAACAAACAACGGCATTGTCTGAATGCCAACAATCTGCCTGTAAAACACTTAACCGGTTAAAAACATCCAGAACACAATTTAACATCACGTTTCGTTTGTAGATTTGAACAAATGACTGAATGGCATAGACATAAAATACCCTAGTAAACTGCGATAACTGATTTTGACTCTCGAATGCCAAAACGATTCAGGGGAATCTGAGGTTTTTGTTGAATTAAATACTACTCCGCTACCTTGTTATTGTTTGTTTTTTTGTGATTTGTAAAGTAAGACGTATATCTTAGTCCTCCAAAGATGGTTGCGTTTACCAACCACTGAGGAGCTTTTCAGAGGTTCTGTGACCGTGATGTGTAAATATGACTTTGATGAACACTACAGATGGTAACTAGGGGCTGCCTTTCTCCGTTACAGTTATTTTACTGTAGGCGAGTGTCATTTTAGGAACTTGTTTCAATTCAAAGCTGTACAATGCTTTCATCAACTCCAGTGATTTCAATCAATCTCTCTCTGGAAGATTTAACCATCCTTACGACACCTATGTGCACTCAAAAATAATGATGTGTTTCGTCATTAAACCTGCGTTAGGTTCAGGTTTAGTCCCAACGAAGGAACTCAAATGTGGATTCAAACAGCTTGATTAGGGCAAATAAATGTTTCTGATTGGTTCTTTGGTTCTACATTTTAAATGATGGGATCTTTGTGAGAAACTCTAAAACTCCTCGAAGTAGCAGAAGTTTACCTTTTGATGGTTGTCTTCTCCCAAACATTTTATAAAAGCAACAGCTACAACATGAAACCAGCAACAATAGAAGGACGAGTTAATTAGACTCCATGCGATAAACCAAAGACTAGCATCTGGAACAGCGCTCACGAGAACTCTGAACTTCACGTCAATGAATTCTGAGCTTTGTCAAACTGAGTTTGCCTCAAGTGTTCAGTGAAGTATTGTACGCTCTACCTGTATGTGTTGGTCAGCACCAGACGTACAAATATTCCCCATCTGAACTGATGAACCAGAGATACTGCGACTCTGAGATGTCAAGGTTGTGTTATTGTAATAAAAGTCTGATCTTAATCACTAAGTTTGAATGAATGGTTGTAATTCTGTGCCAGAAAAGAAAGAAATGGGGGGAACTCTTTGTAAAAGTAGATTTTGCTGTTGGACGTTTTCTATTGTAAATTATTTATTTTTTTAAGCTCTTGTCTAGCGATGTACATTTCCAGACAGTGGGCGTAACCTACACACGGTTGGCATCAGTCACTCATGAGCGATTGTACAGGTGTTTATATCAAATAAAACTGACTAGATATGAAGTTCCCGTGGTGTGTTGGCTTGTGATTCACACCTCCTCACAAACACATGCTTCTTATCAGGCCTTCGATTGATGCTTCCACCCCGAGAATCCGCAAGAGGCTCTGAAAACTCTCCGAGCCGTTTTCCAGCTTGTTCTTGGTGTCCAACGCCAAAGCTACAGAACAAAAGGAACGTTTCAGATCCTTGTGCCGCGTTATTATTAATACATGTTAATTATTACTCTGTTGGTAAACAAACTGCATTAGATTTGATTAGAAACCTTTTTCAGTAGGTTTTTGTGCATGTTATCAGGTCAAAATAACCAGGGTTTTCTGTCGTCATTATGATTTAAAAAGAGTAAACAGTTGTTTGACAAGAAATAGCTTCACCTAACCTCTAACTACGAGTGGGGAAAAAGCTTTTGTGATTCATATTTTATGAAAAATGCCTTCTGAGGTAAAAGTCTCAAGCCCTAAACATTAGACAGATAATATGGCCAATCATAATCTATTTTAAGCCGGCACGCCTCACCCTGATCTGGTATTTTCATCAAGAGATCAATCAACGGCTTGACCACTCCATCCTTGGAGACCTCGATCTTCCAGAAAATAGTCATGGAGATCCTGCAAACATCACATCAACGGAGCATTGTTTAAAGCTGATACGGTTGAGATGTCGCCAGTGCACCAATCACTTTGTTTGTTTTCCATTTGTTTACGAATCTCGCCTACCCTGGGAGTCGTGGACTTTGTATAGTCATGATTTCCGATCTGGATCCTTCAGGAAGCCTGACCACCTCTGGGTACTTCTCCTGCCAAATAAAACCAACTCAATTAGGAAAAAACCTTGAAGCAACTTGGATTTAAAGCACTGGCTCATAGCGTTCATAAACAACAAAAACACAGAGAACTTTATATAGGAAAAGTTGCACAAGACCAAGACAAAATAAAAGACTTCTCAAATAAATAAATCTAATCAACACAATGTAAACTACACAACAATCACACTTCTGTGAAATCACACCGAGCGCCACATTAATTAGTTCATGGAATAACCGGGTTTGTAAATTTTAATCAATCCTCTGCTTTCTAGCTGATGTCTAGGTCACTTTTAAATGCTGGTGGTGCAGCTCACTCAGGATGCACATGAATGCAAGAAGATTTCTGTCCAGAGT
This sequence comes from Danionella cerebrum, assembly GCA_007224835.1. Classification (NCBI taxonomy): domain Eukaryota; kingdom Metazoa; phylum Chordata; class Actinopteri; order Cypriniformes; family Danionidae; genus Danionella; species Danionella cerebrum. The sequence continues at coordinate 141,378 of SRMA01024064.1, read as the reverse complement.
TTGGAGGAACTACCAGGAAACAGCCCAAAACTTGAGGAGGAGGGTCACAACTCAGCAGCAGGACTGCAAACTCCTCGATGGTGCAAGGAGGAACACTTCCAGAGAGCCTTATAAAGTGACCTCAAACAGGCAACAAACGTGCATGTGTCTGCTCAAACGTTCAAAAACAGACTCCACGAGGGGGGTTACAGGCCGACACTGTGCAGGACGTTTGGCATTTGTGACCTGTAGGAACACACACACTACAGAGCCCCATTTTAACTTGGTTTAAGAACATTGCATCAAAGTTGGATCAGCCACCAGTGCGACTCCACATCCAGACCTCCACGTGTGAGTTTCCATCGAAGTAAAAACAGAATATCCCATTCATTCAGATCCACGATGTGTTACTTTAGTGTTTCCCTTTTTTTTGTATATTTGACTTGACTTCAATGTTTTAAAAGAAAACTTATGAACATAATCAATATTGCAAGTGTTACTTCCTAATCAGGCCCTGCCTTCAGGACCACCCAAGATAAGTTTTAACAAGTGCAACCGCTTAAAATCTTAAAAAATCGTTGCCAGCGTTCGGTCTTTAGCCCAAAACCACAAATTACAATAAAAGCCAGCCTTACCGCGACACTTTGCTAAGCATTAAACATTCATCATCTCTGTATACTTTCACAAGTACTTAAAGAACATTAAGTAAAGATACATTTTCAAATAACCTCGGAATTTCCAATTAGATAATAAAACTTTCCCTCAATAAAATATTTCCCTCAAGACTCAGTGAAACACTGTCAGTCGCACCACCAACCAAAAATTTTCTCCTAAGACTTTTGAAAGTGCGACTAAACACCAACAGACCTGTTATTTTCAGTCCACCTGAAAGCTGTATGAACACTTTACAAATGAAACAACACAAGGAGGAAGAAATGGTAGGAAAGGAACCAACTGAGCAGAATCGAAAACTGGGATTTTTTTCTCTCAGTTTGTTGATTCAGCAACATAGCAAACAGAATGTGTTGATCGCTGTGGTTAAAAGTTCACGATTCACGTTCTGTGTGTTCGGATGAAAAATTAAAAGCTCACAATCCAATGGTTTTCTTCACAGTGACCTCCATCTTGATCCCAATTGAGAATTTTAAAACTGAAGAAAGAAAAGCAACACTTCTACAAACAAGTTATCAATTCTTTTCTTCAGACAGAGCAGCACATGGACCATTTATGAGTAAAGGCAAGTCAAAAATAAGGTTTTGTGCTTTTTTTGGGGTTATTTATTAAACTTATAACACTCACCTATATGTTGTACTTGTTGCTTACTGCACTTCAGATAGACCTAAACTGCATTCTGCCTTGAACATGTGTAGACACTAAATTGTAATATAATTTAATCTAATTGCTAACTTTTAAAATAAAATGCAAAGGAAAAAACATCTGCGTTTTTCTTCTGAATGTAGTTTCGTAGTAGCATTCTTGTGAGAGTATAAAACATTCATTAAAATAGTTTTCAGTCGCTTAAAAAAATTAATATTTATTGAATAAAATATCAGAAGTGACTTTTGCTTCGTGATGACCAAAGTTTCACGTCGTTTCTGTTTGTATAAGCTCAGTTTGAGAGGTTGACCTTGGATTCTACTGGAACTGCGATTCATTGACTTGCCACTAGAGGCACATTTCAGAACGTAGTTGAACCCATAGAGACCCTTTGTTAAAGTAGTCAATTTAACAAAAAAATTAGGTATTGGCTGGTCTTTATGGACTTATAGAAAATTTTGTCCATATATAATCTACTGAAACTGCAATAACTTAACTCAGTGAAACGGATCCAACGTTTTTACTGAAATTTAATGTATTCTTTGAAAAATGCTGAAAATTTTAACACCTTTACATATCTTCTACCTGATAATCTTAGAGGGTCCCAAAACCTTTAACCTCGGTTCACATAGCAATTTCTGGCAGTTACATGAATGTTTCCAGTTACAGTGATACCAGTCTAACCAGAGCTTTGAAGTAAGCCATTAATTTAGCATCCTTCGCCCAACCCATCATTATAAACACCTCTATTGTCTGATTCTGAAGGGCATGTTATGGTAGATGTAGATCCCCGTCAACACTTATTAAAGCGTTAGAGCGGTCTAATCTTGATCTAGAATCCAGATGACAATATATGAAGATTTATCTGCTAAACGATCGAAACTAAAGAGAACATCAAGTGCCTCTAAGGGGATTCTGAGGTGCCTGGTTTGGAGGAAAGACACATAAAACTGCTGACTGCACACATGCCGCGGCCGAGCACTCAAGCTCTGTTACACAACATCAAATCTTCCATTATGTTAAAGTTCCATGAGGAAATGTAGTGAAGCCGATGCTGAAGCCGACCAAGATTACCGCAGTGGAAATATATGACAGAATACGCCATTAAAACAAGACGACCCTTTAGACGGACATTAAGCAAGTGTGAGATGGATTCTTCTGAGTAAAAGAAAGTGAGCACAGCGTTTGAGTCCAAATGTCCTAAACCAAGATTGCAATGCACACGAATCTGTGAACAAAATAAAAACGAGAGGTTGTTGAGAAGACGTCTGTGATTAATGATATTGGAGAATGTTCTTTTCTTCTCCTTGAATGAATCGTGCCGTTAAGACGAGGGATGAGTAAAAGAAAGCAGGGAAGAGCTGCAGCTGCTCGTTCCAGTCGGCTGAGTCACAGAGCTCCGGACATTAGCTTGCAGCAAGCCCAAACATCTCTGTGGTGAACGATTGAACAGCATTAATCTCTCTTTGATCTGGATCTCGGGGTTTATCCCTGAACACGGCTGCTGATGTCAAAACATTTGTGCTTCTTTGCACTGCTCTGGGGCAGAGTCATCTAGGATGGGGTGGTCCTGGGTGTTGCAAGACCAAATCCAAAACTTACAAATCTTTCATTTTCCACTGGTCTCACAACATGATTTAACTCATACGAGTGCTTCAGTGATATGAAGAATTATTCCCTCACAATTTCCTTTGGTCTAGTGTCTTTATAAGCTTTTTTATAATCATTTGAGTATTCTTTCTTTTTATTAGCCGAGTAAATAAAGAATTGTGATCAGTGTGTGTTTCCTTTCGGGTTATATATTCCTCCCAGTGCTTATCAGAAGACCACCATTGGAAAAGTGGATTGCACACATTTCAAACACAACACCGGCAAGATGTGAACCCCAAACAGAGAAACTCCGCCCCCAAGAATGTGTGTTTTTTTAAAAAGGTTAAAAATTGACCTGGTCACCAGGGGGCAGTTTGAAACGTCATGTTTTGTAATTCCAGAGATTTATTATTCATGAATGTATGATAAATATTTGGATCTCATGTCCTCTCGTTTCTATTGAATATACATTTTTCTATTTACATATAAACTTTTAAACGTTTATAAAATGACAGAAGAGTTGGAGTTACTCAGAAAGATGATCCATAAAGCAGCATAACTGATATAAATATAATAAACCAGTATTTACAGCAGCAGGGGAACATGAATTTATCCATAAATATCCCTAAAACTCATGAACACACTTCCCTTTTCTTTGTTTTTTGGCAAATGACGACTGTTACGTGCACACCGCCATCTAAAATACACATTAAACATTTGTACAAGAAAATAAATACCACAGAAAATGATCTTAAACATTTTAAACATATTTGAGGGATACCGCTAGATTGAACTACGAGATTGATCTGTGTCACCTAGAGATAAAAAAGTAACATTTTAATTGAAATATATATAACTTTTAATTGAAATATATGTAAACGTTGTTCCTCTGACGACGAGATGTAGTAAAATACTTCCAAAGGTATTTTGTGTAGATTTCTACTTTTTGATCGAGCTCTCAGCTCCAATAGCATTCTTTCTTTTTTTTCTGACCAATGTAAATATTTAATCTTTGGGTTTGAAAGGTTTAAATGCGAAAAGCTCTTGAACCTTCATAAATCTTCTTCCACAACTATTAGCGCTGCACGCAGCCTGAGGAGCGTCCCAAAATGTTGCCATTGGCAGAAGAAAGAAACGCAAGCCTCCAAAATTTGGATTGATTTTTAAAAACAAGTTAATTAAAACTGAAAATTTATTGAGTTTTTCAGTGCTTTTGTGCTCAGTGAGATCTGTAAAGATGAGATCTTTTTACAACATCTCGTCCGTCCTCTGAAACTAGAGATGGAGGCGTCTCATTGGCCGGTTGGGGGTCGACAAAAGCCAAGAACCCGTCCAGACGTCCCCAGATCAGCTAATTTGAGCTGAAACCATGCACTTACTGCCCATTTTCTTCACTTACACAGTGTTTTTGCAAAGTCGGTAATGACAAGCCAGATGCCCCCTCTTTGTTCGAGTACCGCAGCCTTCCTCAGTAATTAAGATGCACCAAATCACCAAGTTCATCCGCCTGAGAGAGGCAGTGTCTTGTCTCTGGCTTCAACGGGTGCTTCGCTTTGGAGTTCTGCCCGAGCGAGTCCCGACTAAACGCTAGAGCAGCCTCTGTCTGTTTTTCACATTTATCAGCGGTCTTGCAGCGGAGCGGACACACACACTCACACACCTCTTGCATTGCTGGCAAACCCCAGAGCTTTTGGGGGAAAGAGGGGAAATATTTGGTCTCACAAAACCAGTGGTAAAGTACCAACAGCTCTCTGCCTCTCGTCTCTTTCTTTCTGTTGTAGCACTTTCATCTGTGTCGCATGTGTTTTCGTCGGGTTTGGAGATTAAAACTTCGCTTTCATCTCACGTGATGATGAATGTGTTTGGAAATGTTGGCTCCTCGCCGTACTCTACCTGTTTTCCATTACAGCACCGAGAGAGGGGGACCCTGAATCCTGCTACGCCCCTCCTGGATGTTTTTACTCAGCCCTCTAGGTTTTATAGATTCTTTCCATCTGAGCCTGGGCATCCTAAAAAGCTTAATTAAAATGATTCCCCCCACCCCACGTCTACACTCTTGATGTATTCTCGCCACAGTTCTGATTTAATGCTAACCGTATGGCTCTGCCTCAGGCATGGAGTGACGTTTGGAGACGCCTTCTGGACACACATCATCCCTCAGCTGTTGATCTTGCTCTTGTTTCCAATTACTGTACGTCTGGTAATCTGTTTCTATTACAGTTTGGCTTTTCTACAGCAGGAAAACCAAACGTGTGGCATTCAAGGACAATAAAAACCTCTGTAACAAGGCTATGCATCACCTCAGAATTACTTACGATAGATAGTAGTCACTGTTTTTAGTCTTGTTTTGATAGAAAGCTCATGTGGGTATAGCAATGGACAAGAGGCCGAACAGTCCCCCTTTTGTCCGGTTTAATGTAGAGACCCCCAACAAACACCCCATTGATGCTAGTCCAAATAGAAAAACAATTTTAGAATGCAAATGAATCAATAAAGGCACTTTCCATTTCACAATTGTGGCAGCAAAGCTTCCGTTTGTAAGCGAAGGGGTAAAACATAAAATGCTTAAAAATACGTAATTAAAATGTAATAGTTTCAATGTAATTTAGCATTCTTCTGTTTACGCCATTTCTGCACAGCTATCTAAAACTTTTTACCAAATACTGAATATTAACACTAATACCGAACAACTGGCGCGCAACAGTTATTAAAAAAAAACATTGAATTCCTTGGAATTCATAAGACGTTTGATCGGATGCCAAGATGACAGCTGTCAATCATTCTCCCTCCCCCCCTCTGTTGAACTGGGAGTGGTGAACACGCACATGTCACGAGAGCTCTGTACATTATTTTATTTCCTGATATTTACTGAGGGAACCCCTCTTGCACACAATCCCTTGCACCCAAGTAACAGTCATTGTGGTTACTGCTTATGAAATTACAATAAAATACGAAACTGACAGCTGTTCTCATATCATTGCCACCTTTAACAAAAAAAAAAAGTAGTTTGTGTCAATATTTCCCACTGATACAATCTGGGAGTTTGTTAGACGTCCGCTATAGTAAACGCTCTGTGATTGGTACATTTGCACATAACACTTAAACCCACCTGCTGTCCTCAAAACAGCAGCCATCACTCGACTAAATACCAGTCTGTCTCTTTTACAGTAAAGGTGTAGCTGTGGAGATCACCAGGAACGCTGCACCTTCTCATTATGGAAGTGTGACACAGAGCGCGTTCATCACCAGAGTTAAACGAGCGCTGTGTTTGATTCCGCAGAGTTCAGCCATGAGACTAAACCTGATTCTGGCGCTGTCACTCTTGGCCTGTCTAACGCTGAGCCTCGCAGACGGACAGAAACGTCCCTTGGCTCATGGAAAAAGACAAGGTGTCGAACCAAAACGAAGAAAACAGACGGCTAATATCACCCCGCAGCAGGGAAGGACGCCAGATGGTAAGACTTCATTGACTCTCACAAGGAGCTGCAGCCAAACTTTTCGAGACTTCAGGTCAGTGTTGGGAAAGACTGTAATTTCACCCCACTGTACCTAAAACCCCGTTTGCATGCATTGAAATATTTGTGTGTATTACCAAATGCCTCTCTAGCATTAGAATATTTGTAAAAATGGCATTGATTTGTTAACATGTAGAAATGTTGAGTATTTGCATTCTCGAAACTGGTTCACAGTGAGTCTCAATGGTTTTTTTGGAGCCGGGTGGTTTGTTTATATGGTTTGCTTCATGACCAAACTTCCCACAGTGGTAAAGCTCTGGTCTGAACACTGACCACATGATTACACACTGGCAATATGCGGCCATGACACAAACTACCGCATGCACCATAGTGCGACACATGGATGCCACCAGTGATACTGAAGAGTAAAAACAACCATGTGTCTATGTGTAAAAATGTTTTAAAATATTTAAATTTATTTATATACATATATATATATATATATATATATATATATACATACATACATACATACATACATATATATATAGAGAGAGAGAGAGAGAGAGAGAGAGAGAGAGAGAGAGAGAGAGAGAGAGAGAGAGTAGAACTGTATGATGTTACAGCTGCAAATCCCCAAAATAACCAAGTCACTTCTGGTTTCCAAGCAGTAGAGAACTTTCAGTGACTGGATGTTTTTATTGAATTGGGATAAAGTGCAACCTCCCTTCAAGTGCTAAAAATTCTGCTACAACTGCCAGAAAACTTGTAAGGGATACAAAGAAAAACCCACAAATAAGTCTCCTGAGATCTCAGTCTCCTGGCCTCAATATCAATGAAGCACTAGCTCTAAGGAAAACTCAAACGTGTAGTTCATGAAAGAGCCCAAGAATTTAAAAGAGTTGGAGGCTTTTTGCTTGGAAGAATGTGCTGCTTTACCAACAGAGAAGATAAAGAACCTCCTCAACAAATATCTCAAGAAACTTCAGGCTGTATGTTAAAGGGGGAAATACATTTCATATTTTCAGAAAAATGGCCAACAAATCCAAAATTTTTTCCAAGGTATGTAACCTTATGAGCACGAGTGTACACCACATCAGGGATGCGCAGAAAGCACATTCTAACACCAGCAGGCTGTAGAGAATTACATCTCTACTTATAAAATGCAAAACAAAGAACTTCTAACATTGCCTTTGCAGTTGTACCAAATGTAATTGTTCTGAAATGCTTATCTGTTATTTTTCCAGTAAAATCAGAGAACTGTGTATTTCGAGGAATCACCATGTACGATAAAACAGCCTGGTCTCCAAAACCATGTGTGAGTTGCCTGTGTTCCAAAGGTGAGGTGGTCTGTGACCAAATGTTATGTCCCACACTGAAGTGCCAACTCAAGTTTCAACCAATCGGAGAATGCTGCCCAGTTTGCATTGACCAAGGTTTGGAAAAGAGCTGAAGTTGAACCAAATAAAACCCTTAACAAATATTGAAACCGAATTATACTTTTCCCTGCTGCAGAAGAATTTTCTGGTGACCCTCCACCTCCCAATGACCCTGCAGATCCTTATGTAGAAGCCTCACGGAAAAAGAAAGACAAAGAAAAACTAAAAAAGGATGAAGAGGAGCGGGTGCGCAAAAAAGATGCAGAACGCAAAAAGAGAAAGAAAGAGAAGAAAGCTTCGGAGAAACAGAGGAAGTTAAAACAAGCAAAACACGCAAGGAAAAAAGAAGAGACTCGACTTAAACTGCTAGAGGAGGAAGAGGAGAGAGCAGCAGCGGAGGAAAGGAAGAGAAAGATGGAAGAACAGCGGCAGGCGGAGGAGGAAAGGGCACGTAAGCTAGAGATGGATCACAGAGAGATGATCAGTGCTTTGGAGGAAGCAGCCGAGCGTCTCAAGGAAGGACTCCACTCAGACGAGGCAACCAAAGATGAAGATATGGTTTGGTTGAGGGGAGATGTTTTCGAAATGCCACAAGCCCAACCAACAAAAGAAGTCAGTCCAATGCCTCTCATAGAGCCCACAGAACCAGCTGAAGAGGACTCTGGACCAGGAGAAGTACCAGAATTAGTCATCGCAGAGTCTGAGATGGTTACCACACCGTTGCCTCAAGGCTGTACCATCTCTGATGTCATTGTAACCTGCGAAAATGCCAAACTACTGGGAATCCCTCCACTCTCCATCCCTGAGCTCAAATCTCTGAACCTACAGGGTGAGGAACACTCATTTTCATGTAGTCAGCACATGAGCAAGGGTTTGCAGAGCCCAGGCTGATGGCTTCACTTGTATTATGACATTTCAGGCAATGAAATTCAAACCATCCCTGCTGGAGCGTTCAATGGCATCCCCAACCTTGAGTGGATAGATTTGGGGAAAAACAAGATCTCATCATCTGGAATTGACCCACAAGCTTTTAAAGTGAGTATCATCAGAATGTTGTGGCTGTGGTGTCATCCACAGGTTCCTGATCAAGTTGTGGGAGTCTGAACACAGACACAAGAAACTTGGAAAGCGCCCTCTGGAGGTTCAACATTACACATTGCACTTTCAAATTTTGAGTAAAAGCAACCCATGCATGAAAACCATGCTCACATATAGCCATGATTTATTTTTAACTACTACTAAAAACAAAATTCTATGGCGTTCGATCCACAGAAACATGCTGTGCTAGCTTTTCCTATTTAAACTGGACTCAGACGTGTTGGAATATGAGCATCAGCTAGTAATAATTCTGAAATCATAATTCATGCAGTTTTAGATCAAAATACACCAACTTTCCACTTTCTGATGGATTTTTGTAAAACACTTGAGAGAAGTGCCAGAAAACGAGTGAAAAACATCCAAAATGACATTGTGTTTAACCTTTATTTTTAGCACCTACAGTTTAATGATGTGATTTTTATGTAAGGGTCTTAAATTCCTGTCTCGCCTGTACATGGACGGAAACCTTCTGGAACAAATTCCCCCTGAACTGCCACCAACACTTCAGGAGCTAAAGATAAACGAGAACACGCTCAAAGTAATTGAAGAACGTAGTTTCGAAGGTAACACTGGAACGATTTAGAATCAGCCTAACGAGAACATCGAGGTAATTCTAGCATGATGTGTTCTGAACATGTTTCTTCACAATTTGTGGAAGGTCTCAGCAGTCTTGTTACTTTGGAACTGGAGGGGAACTTGCTCAGTGAAGGTAATGTGAATCCAAACGCCTTTAAGCCTCTTAAAGAGCTGAATTACCTTCGGCTGAACAGAAACCACTTCCGGACCATTCCTCAGGGTCTACCTGAATCACTGCTGGTAAGTTTCGACAAGGTAAAACCTCCTCCTGACTTTGCATGTGAGTTTGTTAGCACAGGTTTTAAAGATCCTGTGGGAAACCAGTTTGCACAAACATCCATTACCTTGAGCACCGAGCTGTTCAAGCCAAATGAAATGTTTTGTCTGGAACGGCTGTGGTTTATTCTTTCCGTTGTACTGTTTAGGAGCTGTACTTGGAAAGCAATCTGATTGAAGACATCTCTGAAATAGCTTTCAATCACACCACAAACATCAACGTCGTCGTGCTACGACATAATAAACTCGACGAGTCAGGGATTGCGCCCCTGGCTTGGATCAACAACAGGTGTGTCCAAAACTGTACATTTTATCAAATATTAGGTAAATAATTTTAAAATGCAGCCCGTCTGAAATAGCGGACATATTAAAGGATTGGTAACAGTACGATTTTTCTAATATCTAAGATCATTTGAAGAGTTTGGTTCTGAAATGCTATAAATCCATAAATGTGTCCAAAGAAAGAGATAATGTCTTCAAAAATGTAATCTAATGGCTGAAAGCCACATTTTCTCCCACCTAATATTGAAAAACAGTGAAAACAGTTAAGTTACGTTTTTTTTTTTTTTAAATTGATGTTGATCGCATTTGGAGCTAAACTCTTTGTTTTCACGGTTTAATCTCCGATTTGGAGTTACTAAACTCACGCATAGTTTTCAATGCAAAGCTCTACAATTTCGCATTTAAAGAGCCACAACACTTCTGAGACTCATCAGGGGGCTTCCACATATGAATTAATGAGATGCCAGGGAGCGCTTTTGCTTAAAAAATTGTCGAGTATAGACCACTGTCCATTTTCTCACTGACTGTATTTGTGCTTCAGAGAGCAGCCTAGAAGTAGAGGATTGCTCAATTGTTTCTCAACTTTGTTAATGGCAGTCTCTGATGATCATTGTCGACAATGGGAACACAATCAAACAGCTACATATATTGTTTTATCAAAATAAGGCCATGTATAACACAGCCTGTTACTACCATTGAACAAATAAATTATAGCAGCCAGCAAACTTACCAAGTTTCACATTTATTCAACAATAGATTGTGGTTATGAATATTGTTTGCAAAATTGGTTCGTAAATGCACTCTCTCGTTTCCAAAAGGAACTTGGAGTCAATCGACCTCTCCTACAACAACTTGTACTTGGTTCCATCCTTTCTACCAAAGTCCCTAGTTCACCTGGTTTTGGTCGGGAATCAGATCGAACGAATCCCGGGGTATGTGTTCGCACACATGGAGCCAGGCTTGGAGTACCTCTACCTCTCTTACAACAAGCTAGACGGTGATGGAATCGAGCCAGAGTCATTTTTTGGCACCCTCAATACCATGACTGAACTCTGTATCGACCACAATCAGCTTACAGCTATTCCCATGGGAATCAACGAGATGACGACGCTACATTTCCTACGACTCAACAACAATAAAATAAGGTACACAGCTTCGGAGGGTTTAGAGTTTCCTGTAAATAAACCAGAACGATCTATTGCCACAAAACTCAAACTTTAGCAAAACCACAAAACACTTTGATCTGAGCGTTGCTTGCCCAATTGTTTTTCCAAAGTCTAAACCTCAAAATATGGTCTCAATTTACCAACGAAGGCGGGCGCAAATCTGCCTTTGCTTTGGTTGGTTATTGGCTTATTACGTAAAACTACAACAAATTTTTTTTTCCTTTCAGTGAAAATTCTGTGGTTCCCTAATCTGAAAACATTGAGCCATGACAGACAACAGGGAATGGGGTGGTTTTTTGGTAAAATGTGCCAAAATGCAACTCCAAGCCTAATATCAATGCTTTTGATAAGAAAATGGTGCCGTGACCCAGAAGTAGAGATCCTTTGGCAAATAAAGGGCAGAATCTTCAGGGTCAAATTCACAAGTTGTGGATTATGAGAATTTACCATCCTCAGTCTCCCATTGTGGGCGGCAGGGGATGTGCAGTGAGTAGCACGGTGGCCTTCCAGTTAGAAGATTGTCGGTTCGAGGCTCGCCAGGGTGACCTTCCTGGAAGGAGTTTGCATGTTCTCCCCGTGCTTGCGTGGGTTTCCTCCGGCTACTCCGGTTTCCCCCACAATTCCAAAAACATGCGGTTAGGGTAACTGAATAATCAAAATTCCCCTTATGTGTGAATGTGTGAGTGAATGTTGCCCTGGCGACCTGTCCATGGTATACCCCAACCTCTCGCCTAATGTGTGCTGGAGATAGGCAACAGCAGACCCCTGTGACCCCGAAAGGGAATAAGCGGGTTGGAAAATGAATGAATGAATGAGTCTCCCATTAGACATATATCAGTGCTGCCAATGACCTAATATACGAAAAATAAAGTGGCAAGAAAAATGATGCAAACCTTTTCTTATTATTTATGATCTTCTGTATTGAGACGCCCTCTCTGTAGCAATAGCCATGACAGATCTTCCTTTATCTGGTCCATCTAGAGCTCGATGGACTGATGAAAATGTTTTGCAAGACATTCAGAAGAAGCACCATTATAACTAAGAGGAGTGAGGCGTCTTGAGTCACATTTCTATAACAAACCCAATCAGAGCTGATACTGGAAGTCAGTTTAAAAAGGAAAGGCAAACCATAGCGAGTAGAGCTGAGCCAAACCAAGCCGAGTCAAGTCACGCATTAGAAAAATCCAGCAAAAAAGTGGTACAACATTGAAATTTATCTCTCCAAACAAATTGGATTTCACAGACTGTGCTTTATATCCCACAGGCACGTACAAGAAGAGTCCATCTGTGACTCCTCTAATGACAGTGACTCTCATCTTGTAGCCCTACGCCTTGAAAACAACTTCCTCGACCCTCGAAAAATCCCACCAAGTGCTTTCTCCTGCGTCCGCTCCTACTCCAGTGTGGTTCTAAAGCCTCAGAGAATTTAGGACCGGTTGGCCAGTCTACAACTGCTCGAAACCACTAAAGACAGCCATGTTGATTCCTGTGTAATGTGCAGTGTAATGTTTTCTTGGACTGAATCTGTTTGAATCTGAATCGCCTAAAGGAGAACGCCACAATCTTCTCCATCTGTTGAGACATGTTTAGGTCAGGATCAATGCTGCGCTGTAGTGAGATGTATCTTGTTCAGTATTACGTTCGTCTGTGTTTGCAGCCAGAATCAACCGCTGAGATGATGGATATTTTTATCTGGACAGGAGCAGAAAGAATGAAAGAGAATTCTGGAAACCGAAGGACACGATCCGAATCGTTTACATTTGTAATGTGTCTGATTTAGAACACAATGTAGCTTCATTAAAACAAATCAGTTTCCATTCCTTCATTCACGCTCATTTAATTTCCTCACTTTTCTTACAGTGTGTAAGTACGAACACGTCCAGATCGATTGCTCAAAAGGAACCACTGAAGGGAAGAGCACATTATTGAGCTGTAAATGATCTGACTATAACGTCATGCAGCTCTATTCCTACTTCAATTGTTCATAAATTGTGAGTTACAGCTCCATCTTTGCCAAAGAACTGTAGACGATTACTGAAAAGTACTGAAAAGTTCTGGTTTCAGATGGCAGACGACGTTTAATAAGTCTGGAAGGTAATTGATTCCCCATCCACTAGAGTATTTGCTCAAGTACCAGTCACACGGGTTTTGTTTATTTACTTTGGGGTGTAAATATTGAACAGCTGAGCAACCCCCTCTCAAGGGCACAGTTAATCGTCGCTCTATATTTTGAGAAAAAGCAAAGCTGTGGAAAGCTTATCTCAAGCCTGAACAAATGTTTCAGCGTTTACAACACGGCCAGCACATTACTAGTCTGAAGCTTTTAAAGAATAAAGGAGAAGTATTGAGAAAATAAGATATCATCAGCTTTCCTTGTTTCCAAACGACAGCAGAAAAACAAGACAAAACCTGCAGCCGTAGAACCAAGTCCTCCAGAAAAACGAGTTTTCTCCATGTTTCTCTGGGGACATTTTAACTATCCATACACCAATACAAACCTTATATTTCAAGGATATATATATATATATATATATATATATATATATATATATATATATAGAGAGAGAGAGAGAGAGAGAGAGTGTTATGTGAAGGCAATATTATGTGAAGAAAATAGAATAAACACAAAAAACAAAACACAAAAAAATGTACTCTACAATATTCTAAATCCAAAAGCAAAACGCATGCACTTTGTGCATAATTTGCAGAAAGCAAAACTTATCATACACACGTACATACATTATAGGGTGTTAACTTGATAAGCATAATGATAATGCGGGGGTGTCAAACTAATTTGAGCTCAAAGAACCATATTCTGAAAGTAAAACATTTTGATGAACAAAGAATTCCACAAAAAATGTTTTGAAAAACAATGTATAATGTGCTTCAGAAGTCAGGAACAACCCTTTACTTCATATTAAAACTCTTCACAATGAGTTTAACTACTAAACTAAACAGTGGGTTAGATGGAATAATGCACTCGTAATGTTTTTTTTTTTTTAATTACACTGCAGTTTTAAACATACATAGCACAAAATAAACAATTCTCCTGAACTTACTGATTTACTGTTTTACGCTTGGCCCCACATCACTGCTTGCTGTTAAACTTATTATTTAATGGGCTTTTGTTGGTATTTTGGAACATTCTTCTTCGTCATCCTCCAGAGTTTGTTTTGGAGAGAGGTTCAAGGTTTGGTTCTACATAGCTTCAGTTGTTTATGAATGAAACAAATACTTTTGCAATGAAGAAATTAGAGAAGTTTATGATGCAAAGATGCGTTCAATGTGGCTCTCCACATCTCAGGCTATCACAGATACGATTGAATGGTGCTCAAAGGAAACTATTAGCATTTCACTGCGGTCTGTGAAACATGCCCTCAACAATTCTTTCTTTCCTAGAGCCTCATTCGTAATATTATCTACATCCTTTAATTTACAGCACCAGCTCAATATCCCACAAACATTTACTGGTCTGAGGTCGGTTATCGTTTCGGAAGGAATGTTGTCTCCAGAGACTTAGCGGAGAAACCATGAGACATAGGAACTTCCATAATCTCTGAATCCCCAGCCAAACCCAAGCATGTGTGGCGCCACCAGTACTGCCCCGTGAAGAAAGGGGGCTCACGTTTGTGCTGCTGTAAGCAAAGAGCACTGGAACGTCTGGAAAAGCAATTATATAACATTTCACTTCAGGTTAAAGGCCCCCTGTTACTCGAGAGTTACTAGATTTTGTCCCTTGAACACGATATAGTCACAATAACATCCACTGTGCTTGCTAAGCAACAGAATGATGTAATATGTGAACACAAGATACTTCTGGACTTGAAAGAGGCAATCTTTGAAAAATCATTCAGAAATCATTGATAAATCTGACGATTTCATTTGAAATACAATTAAAATTTAGATATTTTAGTTAGTGCCATTTGGATGTGAGATAAATGTTCAGTAAAGTACATTGTGTGTTTCATTTTTTTGCATGCAGGTTTTTTCTAGCCACAATCTAATTTCTATTGGCCATAAAGTTGTAAGAAATTTAATCTACAAGTGCAAACTTTGTGTAATAACCTCACAAGTTATTTTGCAAGTAGAAAAATCTGAATACATCAAAACACAGTGCTCAGAAATATATAAATAATTAAGTTTTGTTAAGTAACAAAAAATCTTTTTCCAGTTTAGAGGGAATCCTCTATTGTTTTGTTAATAAGTCCAAACATAATTATTTTGTCTGAAGAAAATTAAAGATAATTGTCACAAACTCCCAAGTTATATAAATATGAGCTGGCCATCACATTATGAATATTATGTTTTCCACATCCTGCACAGGTCTGATTTAATTTGGAGGACAACTTTAAAGCTCCACCACACAACTTTCTTTCTTCATTAGTTTTATACGTCTAATAACGTTTGCTTTGGATAAACCTGGATCTAACATGAAATTTTAACTTGTGTGAGAATATTCAGTTTCATTACGGTCCGTCATAAAGTTTTTGGATGACTACCTTACATTTTTACAATTTGAAATCAATTAGTTTTACATATACAAGAATATTATTTATTTGACTCATTTTAAGTTATTTTGCTAAGTTGAAAAGCCCCACAAAAACTGTTTTAAATGTTTTTGTGGGTTTTTTTTCATATAATCTGTAAATCTAATGTCAGCTGTTACTTACGAATTATGTGTGACCTAAAAATAGAAACGCAGAAATGTCCTCATTCACATTTAGCACAGTGAATTATCTGAATACATCAAGTCTCCGACTCGCAGCGCCCACCCACTGCCAAAGTAAAGACTGAGAGCCTCCCAGACTGCCCATTGAAAAGTTCGGGTGAACAGAACTGGCAGAAATTCAAGTGCTGATGAGAAACATACGTCGAGCAACAATGAATGTTCAGAGCTAGCGAAGCATCCAGCCGAGCTTCATCCAGTGCCTTCCCCTTTTCCGAATGTGCTCCTTGAACCTGCAGCATCTTTTCCATCCCCATTCATTCAGCGATCTCCAGCTTTGACGAGCGGGGTCTCCACCTTTTCTGCATGTTGCATTTAAGGACTTTTTAAAAACAGATTCCATCTCTGGGGGATTACTTGAACAAGGATTTGTAAGAATCATCAGGTAAGACGTTTGGGTGATACCTTGGTGTGTGATCTTCAGATATAAGATGCATTTCTAATGCAAATTTCTGACAGATTCTTACCTGAAAACTTAATTAAAATGCATTTCTTTGATTTCCTTGTGATTAGCATCGAGGAAACAATGAGCAACATGAACTATTCATGGTCGATATCGTTGGGCCATTCGCTTGACTTAGCAACTGCAAACTATTTAATTTAATCACTAACATTCAATACCACAATAATTGTAATTTAGAGGCTACAAAACAATTAATATTAATGACGGGAACTTTAAAAGGAATTTAAAGCGACGGAACTGTTGAACATTTCACTTTAAAAACCCCATCTAAGAAAGTCTACAATGACTTCCAACATTTTCAGAAAACAACAGTTTAGTGTGATGCCGTGGTTTACGTCCGACCCGGGGGTCTTCGAAATGTTCCAGTGAACTTTACAATGTCCTTTACGTAACATACAGAAAGCCTGAGAAGCGGAGACCACTTTTCATATTTTCCCTTCAAATTCTTAATTTGCAGGACAGAATAATTAATGAGATTAAAATGAGGCTAATGCTAAAGTTGTTTGTAAATGTTGAGGGACGAGAAATTCGTTTTATCATGGAATAATAAATCACAAAACAAAAATGTTAACATATGTATCTTCTAGGAGCTACAACTCGCTTAAGAAACACCTGTAATTAAAAGAGTACATAAGAGTTAGTGCTGCCCCCTAGCGGTTGGATGACATTACATGCTCTAATAAACTAGCCCTTTTTTAGCTACACCATGTGGAAAGGCATTCAATTTGTTATAAAAAAAACAAGAGGAACTTCATAAAAGTATGTTGAAAAAAGCTCTTTCACAGAGAGACATCTTTCTCGAAGTTTTATTTATCGAATGCAAAAAACAATCGCTGCCTCCTAGAGGCTGGATGATATTACACACTCTAATACCGATCAAACTAGAGCTTAAAGAGCGTCTAATACGAACGGTTGCGCGAACAGTAGCGTTTGGCATTTTAAACACAGACTCACAGAGAACGATAGAGCAACTGTTATCATCGTACTTGCTGGTTGTGATTTGGAGGAAAAGATCCAAATAAACTGAGAACTGACCCATTCTTTACTAAAAGCAGATTACATAACTGATTCTACACTGTACGCATGTAGAACATCGGTTTTTCAGATTTAGAGAGGGGAGCAGTACATTCAACACATTGAATAGTGTTAAACACAACAGGAAAATAATGGGTATCTTAGTGTAAACTGGATTGGGAAGGGAGGATTTGTACTATACTAAAATCATCCAAAAAATATTAATGTTGATCGTGTTCCCAGGACTACGCCATGAAGGTGCTTTATCTTCTCGCCCTGGTAACGTTATGTCACACGAAACCTTACAAGCCCATCAACGTCATGGAATTCATCGAGCACAATGAGATCATGCAACAAGACGTGGGTGGCTTTGATGATGACGATGATGATTATGATGATGATGATGGCAACAATTATGATGATTATGAAGATAATTTTGTTTCGGATTGTCCTGAAGGATGTCGCTGCTCAAAGAAGGTTCTCCAATGCTCCGATCAAGGTACGAACTTTACAGCAACCCCAGTGACGTTTCATGACTATGGTTTTCTTGAGTTCATATATTTTGATAACATCACGCTCTGCATATGGATTTAAAATATCCAAGACCATCATGTTTTACACCCATCATGTGTTTAAATAACCATCATGTGAAAAATAACTGAAGGAAAAGGTTTTACAGTTTTTTTCCTGCGAATAGGTTTCGTAAAACAAGACTCTCGTCTCTACAGGTCTGATGAAAGTGCCAAAAAACATCCCGGCAAACACACTTCTCGTCGACCTCCAAAACAATGACATCACGGAAATCAAGGAAGATGACTTCAAAGGCCTGGACAATCTCTACGTGAGCAGCCATCACTCTTTCTTTTACTGCAGCACAGTGTGCTTCTGTACTGAGTTTATTCAAGAGCATCTGCTCATGGTTTACTGACAGATTAACACTTTAAATGTTGTTCTTCCAATGTCTATTTTAAATGATAATAACTACCAGAATATTCAGACATTGTAGATAATGTACTAGAGGTATAACGATATATCTTGACAAAAATGTCACAATATTGTAGAGTTACTGGGAGACACCAAACAAGCTTCAGAAACAATGGACAACTTTAAATTGTCATTATAATTATAAATATGAACAATAAATAATATGGATATTTATTGGAAATATCTTTTGTAGTAGATTGTAGGTTCAGGTATCAAAGTGACAGTGGTAACAAGGAAGAGATATTGTAGGTACTGCAAATCTTTGATGAATATTGGATGAAGAGGAGGTGAAGATTGGAAACTGCCCGGAGGTGATGAGGTAGACAGGTGCAGTCAGTGATGAGTGACGAGAAGGCAAAAGGGAAATATTCGGCCAAGGTGGATGGAGACGGAGACAGTTTCACAGCTTTATTAACAACGACTTGCTTTAACGAGCCACCAAATTATTCAATGGAGGTATGTTTAACCTGAAAGCATCTACATCTTGTGTCTTCTACAGGCTCTGTTTCTGCTGAATAACAGGATATCAAAGATCCATCCAAAGGCCTTTGAGAAGACGAACAAACTCAAGATCCTCCACTTGTCATACAACTTGTTGACACAGATGCCTGAAAATCTCCCGGTCAGCGTGCAGTCACTGCGACTACATGACAACCAGATCAGCAAGCTGCCGAAGGGGGCCTTCCGGGGAATGCATGACCTAAATGTCTTGGGTTGGTGATGTTCTATAACCACAGTTCTCGATTTCCTGCACTCATCTTCCGCTCCCTTCTCTTTCATCACAGCCAACCTTTTTTAAACCTTGCTCATCAACCTTCTGCCTATCCCCATCTCTTAACAATGGATAATGGAGCTTCTGCTAGCTCTTTCTGGAACTCCACCTTTAGTTTCCTTCTCCTCCATTTACTCCCACTTTTTGGTCGACCACCACTGGTTTCCCTCTCCCCCTTATGGACCATTTTCTACCTCTTTTTGGGATACAACATCTGGTTTCCTTCCCTAGATTCGTGGTCTTTTGTTACTGCTACCCTGGAACTTCCACCACTTTTTGTATTAAAATATTTAATGTCTCATGAGACTTTATCTAAACACATCCGAAGCCTAAGTCATCTTTGCTACCCATTCTTCCAACTTCCACCTCTGGCCTGGAAACTTCTAGCAACCGCTGTAATCTGAACAGGCCATGGGTACAGCGGTGTTAATGGCAGCAGGAAAATGTCGGCTGTTGACTGCAGTGGTTCCACCACCTTCCCTGACCCTACCCCCTCCTGCAATGTTTTTTTTTCCCCAGTATTATGTCTATATGTGCTTGGTTGCAATGGCTTTTTTAAATAGGCTCTTTTTGAGCTACCTTACCCAATGCACACCCATTTCTCTGTTTCTTTCTTAAATGCTACCTCTCAACATTGGCCTGTCCTCACCTTGTCTATGTTTGTGGCCAGAGGTGTCTTATTTCACTGCATGTAACAGTGTATGTGACACATAAAGGCTACTTACTGATGTTTAGGAACGTTTGGATTTGTTATTCATTTGGAGACCATTCAGATTAAATTGTGAAATTTTTGCACCAAAATTATTCACAATGAAATTAAACTGGCTTGTCAATCAAACTGATGAGCAGTGCACAGTAACAACACACTAACTGTTAGTTCATTTAGTCAGTTATTTGTTCAATAAGCCCAAAAATTGGTAAATAATATTGTCTTTGTTTTTATTTGTAGAACTGAGTGCAAATCCAATTGCAAACAGTGGGATTGATCCAGAAGCTTTTGATGGCATGGCGACTCTGTATCTGAGAATAGCGGAATCAAAGCTTACAGCCATCCCTAAAAGTAAGTACCGGCTGCTTTAGTAAAACAAAATGTAAAAATTATAAAGAACCCTTGGTTGAATCCATCTGATTAAAAGATATAACAACCACGTTGTCGTAACATCATCAAATAACAAACTTGTGTAAAATAATTCTAAAAAAGTATCTTATTGTGAAGAAAAGAGACTTGAAAAGTACCATTGACAAGAATATTTCACAGCATAAAGGTGAAATAATGGTCCAAAGTCTTTCTACCAAATGTGTCCAAAATCTAAGTCTTGCCTAGCCCTAACCCAATTAAATGCCACCTTAAATGCTAGATTATTAGAAAAGCAGGGGATTTCTCAGAACTGCAAGGTAATGAAGTTACAGGTTCTTCTTGAAAATGTTTTAACAATGAAGCTCACAAAGCTAAATCAAATACATCTCTTTCAGATCTTCCACCATCGCTCAATGAACTCCACTTGGACTACAACAAGATTGACCGGGTGGAGTCCGAGGACTTTCTGAGACTGAAAAATCTACAGCGGTAAGAAACACACTCCCCCTTGTGGACAAGTATCAGAACACGTCTCAAAGCCTTGTGTCCTGCAGGCTGTGGCTGGACTTCAATCAGATCAAGAGCGTTGAGAACGGGAGCTTTGCACCCATTCCCAGGATCAGAGAGGTTCACTTGAACAACAACAACCTGAAAAAAGTTCCTCCGGGTTTGAACACGCTCAAATATCTACAGGTGAAGCTCTAATCCATTTTGCTAATGTCTCGTTATTGTGCATCACAAATAAATGGCAAATAATGTTGAGTTTTTAAGTAAATGTCATAATTTTGAGACACAATATTTGGAAATCTCCGGTTGTTAACTGCACTGAAATGTTGACAAAACGGCACATTATTTTGAATTCAAATACATTGAATTTGTTGAAAATATTTAAATTAAAAAGTGATTAATCTAAGAAAAAAAGAAAAAAGCTTATAGTAATTGCTGCATTTATAATGTATTGTAATAAATTTTAAGATAGAAAAAACATTTTGAGTTACCGGTAATATTTGACAAAGTATGTTGGAATGTTCAGAAAAGTTTATTAGACATATTTTATTTTAAGTCAGTAAGACTTATAATCTATTTATTTTGAAAATGCTTAGCCAATTAGAATTGGTACGCTCAAATATTCAGACATAATATTGTTAGTTTATATTAACTCATTATTTTGTTGAATATTTTCTAACTACTGACATCTGATCACCTCTATTTCTTCCCTCAGGTGATGTACTTGCACGCCAACAGCATCGGCTCCATTGGAGTGAATGACTTTTGTCCTTCTAGAACCCGGGCGAAGAAAGCACTCTACACCAGAATCAGTTTATATTCGAATCCGGTGAAATACTGGCACATCCCGCCTCCTGCTTTCCGATGCGTTTCCAGCCACAACTCAGTGCAGCTCGGAAACCACCGGAAGTGAGCGCGATGCTTCCACAGTGAGCCAGGCTTCAGCTGGTCATGGCATAAGTTATCGACACTTGACATATGGATATATATCACGAGAGCATTCGCCATGGCTTTTAACCCATTACTTGAACTTGAGGAATTTAAAGATAAGAAGAGTTAAGAAGAAATAACTACTCTGTGTGCAATATTTGCATATGGCTTCATTGTGTTTACAGTTTTGAACGCCAAATAAAAGATTTAAGGTTGTGGTTTCATATCAGGTGTTTAACAGAGGTCCACACATTAAAACAAAAGGAAGCATTATAAAATGGTTTGGTACAAAGGGCATTTCTCATTGGTGCTTTTAAGTTCCAGATTTAACGATATTACTGCATGCTAAGTTATAATTTTACCATGTGTTATTCAGTGACTTGGACTATTATTCAAACGTTGAAATATTGATCTGTATGTAGTTCTTTGACTTTTGTAAAGCTGTGTTTTCACAGTCAGCGACGTTTCTTTAGATCAATGGTTCCCAACCTGAGGGTGATAAAGGGTTCGCAGGAGCTGATGTGATTTGGGGTCAAATAAAGAAGAATGAAATGTGCCACTAAAATTTTGAGACTTGTTATTAAAGGTGAAATGTCATTTCACAAACGAAGATTTGTCAAAAAAAAGTAATTGTTTATTTTAGCATCTTAATATAAGCACTTGCAATTACACTTTTGACCTCCACAGTGCTCTGGGGCTAGAGAGCACTCTCCGCTTCCTGTAGAGCAGAGAAGAAGAGCACATGAAGCTGCCGGACCTGAATTCATTGTAGTGACAACTCGCTAATAAACACTTTACTAATTTCCACCATTTTTTTATTATCTTTATAATTAGCAATTAATCAAGTCCTCTAGAGGGACCTAGAGACCAGAACCGCATGAAGAAGAGGGTTCAACCAGAAAGGTACTGGTGTGTACAGCAAAGGGAAATAAAAGACTCAGTGATTTTGCATGAATTATGCAAGTAAGAATTTTCCAAAATCCTTTTTTGTTGACATTTTGGGTAGCGTAAATGTTATGAGTAGCAAACATTACTAGCGCCCTCTTAAGGACTGACTGAAGTATTATTCATAAAGAATATTTTAAATGGTTAAAAATATTTAAGTTTATTTATTACAATGTAACGCACAGAGATCAAAGGGTATTGGCCAATAAATGCAAAAATGGTTTCCCATTTTAATATAGAATGCATCAAAGAAAACAACATTAACACTGTATTTATATCTGTATTTTAAAAATGTTTTATTAAGTGTCGTGACTGTCACATAATCAGATATTAATGTTGAAATTTATAAAAGAAAATACAAAATTGCTAAAAAAAAAAAAAAAAAAAAAAATAGCGGCCACCAAAGTTAACATAACTATTAGCATCATCACTAATGAATTTTCAGGTACAGTTAGTATTTTATTCACACGTTTAGGTACTAGAAAATTATTTAGTAGTAGTCAACTGTCCTTTCTAGCAGGAATTATAAATATCGTAATGATTTTCATGTAATAATCCCAGTATTCATGTAATAATCTGACAATAAAAGAGGGAAATGGTTTATATCCATGCTACGTTTAATCCAATTTGTTATTTGCATTAATGATATGAATGTTCACTCTAGCAGTGTTTTATATTATACATACACTCATATAAATATATAAACACATAAGCTGAGGGCATCTTCAAGGGGACATAAAAATGAGTAGGGGGCCCAAGGAAAAATCTTTGGATAAATCAAAACCAGTAGAGGGAGACACCCGCAAAGTAATCAAGTTGAACATCCACAAGATGCTTGCGAGGCTTTATTAAAGTATGCTTATTTATATTTACTACTGCATGCTGTTTCATAACAAATCTTTGAAAACTTTTCACTATTCCTAAAAAGTATTTGTTTCAGAAAATCTGCTAACGAAATTCTGAGTAACTGTGCATTTCACAGCTTCTGCGAATCCTACATGTCTGTAAAGGGTCACAAGGTTCTGCTGGAAAACCTCCAGCTCTCATTGGGGCACATTCTGAATGGGTTACCAGTTCATCCAGTCTTTCTCTGGGATTGACACGCAGACACTACTGGAGGTGTATAGGGCATCTTCAACTTTAAGATTCAGCTTTAATGGATTTTTTTAAGTTTATTGTTCTAAACACATTTCCGGTGTTAATCACATGGACCTAATGTAAACCGAATAAATACTGTGTTTATTAAATCCAGGGAAAACGCAATGTTATTAAGAGTTTTAAAAATTTTAAAACTGTGAGTTCAAAAAAACACTGTTGCTATGTTGTGTAACACTATGAAGTTAAAAAACGGCCCCATTTAATACTGTGAGTTAAATAAACACTGCTCCAGTGTAAAATGTAACACTTTGTGAGTTAAAAAATTATCCAGTGTTAAATTTCCACTGTGAATTGAATTAACACTGTTCTAGTGTTAGCTGTAACACTGAGTTGAAAAAAAAAAACACTCTTCTGGTGTTTACTGTGACACTGCATTAAATAAACACAGCTCCAGAGAAAAAAAAGAACACTACATATGGTAAAAAAATATGGCTCCGGTGTTAATTGTAACACTCTGTGAACTGAATAAATACTGTTCTGGTTTGTATGTAACACTATGTGAGTTTAAACACTGGCCCAGTGTTGAGTGCAACATTGTTGAGTTCAGTTTGAACACCAATCAAGTGCTGATTCCACTGGGCCAATGTTCACAGGTCTGCACCAGTGACAGTGAATTTTTCATCTATCATCATCTAAATCTGTTCTTGCAGTGAATTTGACTAAGGATGACAATGGTGTTTTGTGTCTACATTTTTTGTGTGGCGAATAGATTTAATCGAGGAACAGATATGACTTTCTTCTTGGGACGGAATTGCCGTCTAAATAGAGGAAAATACGATGGGAAAACAACATGAGGAGTGGAGGCTAGAGAGAGACTCTGCTCAGGAAACATATGGAACAAATCTTCAGGTTGGCCTGATCTGCTGCTGCCACGTCTTGCATACCGGCGTCTCCCAAAAAACCCTCACAACAGGTTTGGATCGTTTCGGAACTCACAGAAAACACCTGAGGGAGTTGGACTCTACATTTCCACTATTGTATACCCTTAGCTTTCCAGGACGAAGGCTAATTTACTGCTAATTATTTGAACATACACCTCAACCAGTGCAAGAAAGAGAAACTAACGTTATAATATAAATAATTTCACAAAGAACTAATTATTCCGAAATCAATGAAGCTTCTATTACATTCCACTTTGACAAAAACGTAACAGTCCTGGAGGTTCTTGTGTTTCTCAAGCTGCTGCAGCTCTCATGCTGTAGACTACTCAGCTTCTGGCATATGAGCTGCAGCAAAAACAAATCTTTCAGCTGACAGAATGAGTGCTGAAGGCTGTCTAGCCAAGCTGATGAAAAACACACAACCAAAAAAAGTATGCTCCTTAGACGGCTCAGTCATTAGGGACTGTCTGTGGTTTAACTCTGATGCAGTACAAGCTCTTGGAAAAAGCAGCCATGGTGCAGAAGGCCTCCGTCAAAAGTGCTGAAAACGTCGAGCCTCATTAAAACGGAACCCTGTTAATTATCAACGAGGCCTTTTAATAAAGCATCGTCTTACTCTGCAGAAAATGTAAAAACAAAGCTATGGACAAATAGTGAAGCCAGCCATCGGTCTCTGAAGAGCAGCATTGAAGCTAAACAGGGACATAGGGTTATAGAAAACAATTATAGAAAACAGTTTATTTAGTGTAACAAAATGTTTATTTTATCATATGAAGTCATTGGCAGCCAGCCTCTAGTGGCCAGTAGATGAAACGCGGGTGTAGTAATATCCACATTAGCAGTAAATATGGAGTTTGCCGATTGGTTTAGATCCTAGCAAACATTATTATTTTTATTTACTTACCAGCACTTTACCAGCAACATTCAACCTGCAAACAAAGCCTTTCCCTTGAAGGAATATATTTTATATACCAATAATTCAAGATTCAGCCAGCTATTCTCCAAAAAGTTTTCCTTTCACAATAAAAGACTAATTAGAAAACACAAAACACACCTCGACATTCCTGGAGATTCCCATGCATCCATTATTTAATTTCCAGCCAGCCCGTTTTCCTTGCCTCCTGCTTTCTTTTACTTGTATTATTTCCCAGCACACCACTAAAACGGCCAGGCCCTGAAGGCTCGGATGGGAACGTGAAGGGTTAAGGTCTGTTCCATAAACTCCCACTTAAGGATCTCCTCTGGCAGCCTGTGGTGGGGCTTAAAGTCCTGATTTGACAGATCACATTTTACTCACAGGCTCTGAGAAAACATCCAACCGCAGGCTGCAGTGCTCTTCTTCTCTTTAGCACGGCAGAAAACATCCCGGAGGCTTGAGATACAATGGAAACGAGGCTGAGAATGCTCCTTTCAGTGCTCATACTTGAATCATGGGTGCTCTCAGCATCCGAGGGTCACTTTTACACTCACAAACTGCACAGACCGGAGTATGCGGAGGAAACTGATGAGCGCATGCAGAGGAACAAGGTACTTTTTAAAAATGCATTTTGAGTTCTATATATTTACATCTAAAAAAATTATTGGTGAAAAATTTACAAATTGTTGGTGAAATGGCTGCATCTTCTCACTATTGGGGAGTATTGAAAGTATTACATAATTTATTTACGGTTTAAATAAGGCAAAAAAGGCTTAAAGACTTAAAATATTCCCAGAAGGTGCATGTAAACTCGATGGACCAAAACTAGTTTGATGATGTAAATTGTATTCAAATATATTTAATTCAACAATTTATATTTTCTGGATTCATGGCCAGTGTAAAATCAAGCAGGTTTGGATCAGGACTCATCCAACATCTGAATTGTTCATTATGTTTGTTGTTCAATGTGCTGGACGTCCCAGGGATTCCCAAACAGAGCGTGTAAAGCAGCGAATGCACCTGTCGTTTCAGCTCACTGGTTTGGGATCATGCTGAACAATTACTGACCGTTTCTTTCGTGAGGTGGCACAGGATTCGCTTGGAGATCGATGTTTAGCTCAAAGTAGCTTCAGTCGAATTCTGATGTCTGATAATATACGATCATTCCATGGTCTATTTAAATACTGTTCTCTGATTGGCTGACAGTTGATTGATTTTGCCATCTATAGGTCAGCAATGGTTGAGGACTCAAGTGAAAGGTTCTTGAGCGTCATTTAGCATTATTTACACACGTCCCTGTTTTATGGAGCATCTCTGGACTGGAGACCAAAGCGGCACTGGAGAGATGATGTAGGTTTGAGTTATCTGTTGAAGAGGAGAGCATGGAGCGTTGTGGAGCTTGAAGTTTACACCGACTTCCAGCATAGACTCCTCTACATCATTCCAATTCCATTTGGCAATCGCAAGATCAAGGGTCTAGTTCAAAGATATGATGGTGGGAAAAAAGTAGCATTTTATTGTGCCACACTTAAAGCCAAATCAAACAACCAAAATAAAGTGAAAGAACACTAAACAAAACCCAAGTTAATACAAACTGAATGCTCTGTAGGCAAAGTAACAAGTGTTTTTTGATCCTTTTCAGAAAACTCCCATCATACCATAGACATAATCAATCACTTTTGAGCCTACCAATTAGCAGCATCTCCTAATTAATTTCACCAAACACATTGAGCAACTTCATACATGACCTCTTAAATGGTCCAAAAACTCTAACTTAACATGAACTCAATCTCCTAGCCAGGCTTGATCGTACTCCCTCTATAATCAGGAATTTTCTCATGAATCCCTTTCTTTCATTTCCACATAGCATTCACATACAGATCCCTACACAAAAGCACCTGCCTAAAATTGTAACTTAGTGACGCAAAGACGCGGACCGTAAGCTCAGGGATTGGTTGCTTTGGTAGCAGAGTGTCTCCTGTAGTGATGTCATACATATACGAGTGCCTCCACCATGAGGCAAACACCAACACGAACTGAATCGCTGAAAGATTGATGAAACACATTTTAACATCATTGGAGGCTGACAATAAAACATTTTCAGAAAACAATTTTATCAAAGCAAGATCCTGAATGCAATGTTCCTCTTGTGAAACGCATTTCTTATTTAAAAGAGCTATTTTCTCCCTCTTTCTACATTAGGCCAAATACTGTTTCAGACATTTAATTGGTTAAAAAAAAATGTAATTATGACAATACTTTCCCCATAATTGAGCAGCTCTATTAGAAACCTCCATATTTCTACCACCAATCACATAAAGGTCATTTCCTTCTTTTAAAAGATTTTGGTCTAAAAAATGTTTAAAAATAGCATTTTTAACGAGTATTTTTGTTCAAATTAATAACATTCTGAGTCAAGTCTTTGGTAGCTCTATGATTAGTCAGCAGTCAGTTCAGGAGGAGTTTCCTCCAGTTCCCTCTGGCTCTAACCCTCCCAGTAATTCATGGCAGATTTAACAGATGCCTGAGCAGGTCCAGACAGACCCTTATATCCAAGAGCATCTCTGAAACAAAACTTTGAGGTGATAGACCATCAGAACAGGATGTGAGTAGAAGCCGTTCACCTTTTTCCCCTGTGTTTATATAAACCGGTTTTCCGCACTAGAAATATAAACGCAGAGTGCTTTCGTGCTTGTAAATGATCCGGGTCTGGTAATTGCTGCAAAGTGCTTTTCATGAAATCTTTTAGAGACAAAAACTATTATTCTCTTAAATCTCAGTTTAAGCTTCATACCAGGCTTCGTTTCCTGTGGCTCAAATGGCTTGGGTAGACACCAAAATGTCTTTAAATGTGCAGTAGTGGTGGAACTGGTCGTCCTATAACCAAAGGGTTGGCAGTTCAATCCTCACCAGGTGGATTCTGTCATTTTGGCCTTGAGCAAGCCACTTCACCCGCCTTGCCCTGTACGTATGTGTGCCACTGGTGGGGTGTATTTGATTGCGATCCCTAGTACTGCAAACTAATAAGGCTAAAGGCGTCACAAATTCACAGAGATTAATGAATTAATGAGATGGCAGGGAGTGTGTTTGCATAAAAACACTGCTAAAATTCACAAACATATCATTCATTCACTTCAGCGAAAGAGTGTTTAGAAGAGGAGGATCGCTCAGATGCGTCACAACTTTGCTAACTGCTGTCTCTTGAGATCATTGTTAACAGTAGGAGCACAATGTTCACCAATGTTTATCTGCTGCTTATGTAACGGTATGTCTGAATACTGTATTCTCAAGCAGGCGTTAATTAATTTTGTATAACTGCACAGGAAGCCCCTGTTCAGTTTGTTCATGTGTAACATAAATCCACCATTATTAGTAACCATTGCAAATCTCGGGTTCAGTTGAGAGTGAGACGACAACATTAAACTTCTCCAGATTCTACAGAATTAGGATTATTTTAGCATATACAGCCATGTATTACAGAAGCTGGTCTGGAGAGACGAATTATAGAAGAGCACATTTGCAAGTCTGAGACTATAGGTGTAGGTAGACTTTAATTTTATACAAATTTATAGTTTTACGTCCCAGTGTTGATTATAACTAGCATTCCTTACATTAAATGATATTTGACTGATTTTAATGTGCAATAAACACAAATGCTCCAAATATATAGAGTATCTTATTTGTGAACAAAAGTAGAGTTTGAGATTATTTATCCTATTACAGCACTCACCTCTCTCTTAAAATTGGTGTATGTGGCCATTTGAAAATTGCAAAAATGTTCTTTCATTTTTGTTGTGGCCCATTAAGAGTATTTGCCGTTTGATGTTCTTTTTAGCTTCAGGTGAAAAAGAGAAGTCAAAAAGATCAATAACTTTAGCCCAACTCTGGAGTCTGTTCCTCTGCACATGCTGTGGTTGTAGGGCAATGCCTCTTAAGTATGCAGAAGTTAAGGGAGTGGATGGTTTGTTTGGGAAACTTGAGACTTGTGAAGTTCCTTTAAAATCAAAACAAACTGCGTGCAGCATTATTTTCAATGAACTGTGATGTTTCTTTTTTACAGAGAGAGACAAATGCATTGATGCACTCGGATGCACCAGATGACTCCGGACCATTGCAGCCAGCAGGAGACCCTTCAGGTAAGGAATAATGAAGCCCCAGAGAGCCACGAAGCACAGTATATTCTCCAATCCACTCAAGCTCATCGACTAAATTACTTTTTATTTTTCCAGACCTTCCAACGTGTCTCCTGTGTGTGTGTCTGAGTGGCTCGGTGTATTGCGAGGAGGTTGACCCGGTGATGACCGCGGTGCCTGCTCTCCCCAAAGAAACCAACTACCTCTATGCCCGTTACAATAAGATTAACAAGATCGCCGCCAAAGATTTTGGAGATATTGGTGAGTTGTTCCAAATTCAACATGCTCTGGGATTCTCATCGGTCGGTTTGTTTTCTACTGGGAGAACAAATGCACTTTTGGGATAAACCTTGATGAGAGAGAGAGAAAAACAGCTTCTTCTTCTGTAGAAAGGAAATACCTCCACATGGTGTGGTGGAAATCTGTTCCTCCGTTTAGAAACATAGATCATACTCTATGAATCACAAAAGCATATGTGTTTACAAAAGCAAACTCTGCACAAATCAAAAAGGCATAAGCCTCACCCTTGCACTTGCTCCCTGGTCTATGGTTCACACCGCAATCTCTTGAATGACTGCCCCACACAACGAGGAATACTTACCAGCATGCTATTTACCTGACCAATGAAACTGTCTCCAGTAACTTCCTGTTTACAACACTGATTGACAAAGCTCACTGTGAGGATATTCATCTGAAATTTGCATTCCTGAAGCAATAAGATCATCAAGGAGGGGGGAAAGGGAATGTGAAGGAGTCGGCATATAAGCAAACAGTCGCTTTTGCTGCAGTTATAGTATAACGCTGATCCAATCTGCCGCTCACACTGGGAGAGTAGAAGCATGTGGAAGTTTAGTGTCCTTGAGGATGAATGCAGAGCTTCTGGTTATGTTGTTCTCCAAGGTGAGTGGTTTGGACTTCAACAACTGCTTTGTCCGAGGCCATCTTCAAGAGATGAGGAAAAGCCACAAGATAAAGTTCTTGTTTGGTTTTGGTCAATATCTGATAATTTCATCACTGGTCTCATTTTTATCCAACATTTGTTGCATGGCGTCAGTTCTCTCCAATGATGTCCAGTTTGTGAACAAACAGTCCAAACAGCTCTGCCCAGAGCAATCTCAATCCACCGGCTAGATTAGTGGGGTTTTGAGCACTGACCACTTTCGCCAATGAGAACACAATCTCAAGGCCAAACAGCCTCGAAAAGAGAGACTGAGAAAGTGTGTGGAGAAAAGAGGTTTAGTGTTCTGAGGTGGATCAGAGGTTTGGTGCACAGGAGGAAGAGGAGGATAGTGATCAATGTTTCAGGAGACTGGTATGTTACTGAAACTGCTCGGGGGAAAAAAAGCTTTTATTTCATTTTTTAAATGTCTTTCTCTGTAAATAATCTGTTAAAACACGGACAGCTGCAGCTTAAAGTTGAGTATGGTCTATGAAGACATACATTGAAGACATATTTTGTTTCTATTTAAATTCAATTGGTGTGACATATATTCAGTTGCGCCCATTAGTCTGGAAATATCGAAATATCGAAGCACCTGTAAGATGTCCAGAAAGTCATGCTGTGTGATTTCCAATAATTTTAACATCATAGTTTGTCAATGCTGCAGTGGACTGGTGACCTGTCTGCACCAATGTCTCTCACCCAATGTGCGCTGGAGATAGGCACCTGCAGACCCCTTTGACCCCGAAAGGGAATAAGCGGGTTGTAAAATGAATGAATTAATGTTAGTCAATGAAAATTAGTCATTTTTAAAAAGAAATGTGGCATTTTGGATGTTCTCTCTTAAGTCTCTCGCAGCTGAATGCAGCTATATCTCTCCACCTCACAACTCTCCATTCTTTGTAGCGATTTAGCATCGTTAACACATTGATATCTACCCGACAACAGATGCTATGCAATTACATCCCACATGACACATAACATTTACTCATTTAATTTATTTAGATTTACAATTAAATTTTCACATAGTGGTTACAAATGACTAGAAAAGTTTTAGACACGTTGAGTAGAAATAACTGAATGTTCTTCTGTCTCTTTCCATTCGTTCCTGCAGTGACTCTGAAGAGAATTGACTTCACTGGAAACATCATTTCGGAGATTGAAGATGGAGCGTTTGAGAAGCTGACCATGCTGGAAGAGCTCTCACTTGCCGAAAACCAGCTGGTAAAGCTACCAATGCTCCCAGCGAAGTTAATCGCCTTCAACGCTAATCACAACAAACTCAAGACGAAAGGACTCAAGGCGACTGCTTTCAAGGTAAAGCGTTGGTTTGCTCTGGTTACAAATGCAAACCAAAAGGAGTAGACGGATTGCGCTGAATGAAACCTTAAAAATAAAAATGGATTACAGACCTTAAGTGAGGTTCACATAAGGTCTATAGTTATGGGGTTCAACTCCAAAAATAGGCAAGTGCAAGGAGACCATGAGAAGGCCAAACCTACTGCTTTTGTTCACATGAGAACTAACTATCCCACCAGTCTATCAAGAAATAAGGGAAAGTCACCTAATACGCAAATAAGAGCCTTATTGCACGGTAAATGTGCAAATAGGATGTGATTGTTCCTCAGAAATATTACACGTCCACTACTTGATTGGACACAAAGAGGCATGGGTTCTTCCTCCTCCCCCAGATACTCGTATCAAGTTCTGTAGATACCCAAGTGCGCTTGAGAATGGATCAAAAGTCTGTTGGGGTTTAAGGCTTGGGAGCAACTACGCAACAGGCCAACCTTCTCAGCTTGAAAGCACCCTTACTGGTGAAGAGCTCACAACGCTCGACAAGTGGTAGAGAGTTATAGGTAAGTATTGCCATGCATAGAAAGTTACATAAATATTGTATTTTAAAGAGATACCACTTCTACGATGCTCTTAGCATCATATGGTCACAAATCCAATACCGTGGTCTCTAAAAAAAACAAGGAATGATGCAGCACAAGTTTTCTTTTAAAACAGGAAGTCCAAAAATTGTTTAATTCAAAATAGTCGCATCATAATGTAAAAGTTTTTTGGCTCTGAGGTTAAAGTGCTATGTCAGACTAGGCCATATAGAGGAGACGGAGAATGGAACTTGTTTAGTTTGTGTTTACATTATTTTGGTAATTTTTGACACAAATTATCTTTATTTCTTCCAGAAATTAAGCAAGCTGATCAGCCTACAACTTGCACACAACCAGCTGGAGGCTGTTCCTCTCATTCCAGAAACCGTCCGCACACTCCACCTGCAGGTCTGAGTGTTCACTTTTGTCACCAGCTTCTTTTTAGTTTGACAAAGAAACTCAAACCCATCTCTTGCTTTGCTTGCAGAACAATAACATTTCAACCGTGACCACAGACACCTTCTGTAAAACCAACGATACGTATTACATCCGACCAAACATGAATGAGATCCGTATGGATGGAAACCCCATCAACCTCGGCCAGTACCCCAACAGTTTCATCTGCCTGAAGTCTCTGCCGATCGGCAGATACCAATGAAGTATTCATCAGAGTATGAGGTTGTTGAGCAACAAATGAAAAACAGAAATCCCAAACAGTCCAAAACTTTGTATGCTATGTATCTAATCATTTAACTGCTGCCCGAACACTTAGACATTGACTTTTGTAGAAGGACCAGAAATATAACTTATATTCATTGTAAATATTAACGACCGGCTATTGTTTAGAGACTGAAAATCTCCGGCCGAGCTCCTAGAGTTCCTCAAAAACCAAGACCCCTTCTAGTATGTTTTTAGTAAAGCTATTTTTTTGATACTTTATCTGGGATTTGAACCCATGACCTTTGCTTTGTTAGCGAAAATGAGATGCAACCCAACCATTTTTTCATTTGTTTGAGTATTATTTATATGCTTCATCTGTAATTACTACCTATGTGTGAATTAAACCTGTACAGTTCAAGCATTGTATGTAACAATCAGTCTAGTTGTTCAAAATACACTCTTTTTCTAAAAACATTGACTGGTATGCTTTTATCAGCTCTGACACTAAATCCTATAAAACAGAATGAAAGCAGGCACATAAGAGGCTTGATATATTCCATTTCTTTCTACATTGGCACTGGATTCAACACTATGTTGAATAAAAAGGAAATTATTATAATTTGAAGATCTAGCTCTTAAAACATTCACTGCCATTTATTCTTTCGTAATCCTGCATTCGCAGATCTCATCAGGTTTTTCATTGGTTAAAAATAAAAAAGGTCAAAACCACAAGAAGGATGCAATGCTTCCTAATCTCCAGAAAAGCCTCACTGTACCTTTTTCTGATTATCATTATCACTATCCATTCAAAACAGACTCAAATAAGAATGGTGTTCATTTAGAAGTTAAAAAAGTTAAAAATGTTTCTACTCTTCATCATCCCCAATGCAATTCACACGAAAGCTAACACTTATTTACAGAGTAAAGATACGTTCAGTGCGGTTCTGATTACCTGAAAATGCTGAAATGTTCGACGCCTGTCTTCACACTTCTCAGAGAATGTCCTCAATGTCCTGAAGAACAGGAGAAGATCTTTCGTGTCCTCCACTCTGCAAACAAGACAGGGTCAATAAATTAAAGTTCCAACACAAGTGAATGAAAAAGTGAATGAAACATCTTCTGCTAGTACTATGGATGAGCCTCATGATGCACTTCCTTTCAGAAATTGTATGTATTGCCGGTTCTAATATAATCACCGTTCACTCAATCCAAACCAGTCTTAAAATGTGCAAAACAATTTTGGGTTTCAGGGACAGCAGCAGAAGAGAACAGAATCCTCCTGTGTTCCGCCGTGTTTAGAGTCTTGAAATTCAACGGAACATTTTCACAGCTTTCCTGCCAATTTCGACATCCATAAACATCTGACTGAAACTCAAAAAATTGATAATTTAGCTACCTCAATGGCTTTTTAGCTAGTTCTATGCATTTGTAAAAATATATTGAATTTGACAATTATTTT
Source organism: Danionella cerebrum (assembly GCA_007224835.1). Taxonomy (NCBI): domain Eukaryota; kingdom Metazoa; phylum Chordata; class Actinopteri; order Cypriniformes; family Danionidae; genus Danionella; species Danionella cerebrum. Next base: position 106,817 of record SRMA01024064.1, on the reverse strand, counting down.
CATCTTTGATGTGATGATGTGTTGCGGGCCTTCATCAATGTTTTCTGCTGTATTGTATCTGAGAGTGACAGCACTGTGAGGGGCAGAGAGACCCTGCAGCCATGTGTTTTTCACCCTCAACCATTTTAAGACCTTAGAGCTCCAGATATAAGACTTTTTAAATACGACTTTTTTATGGTTTCTGTACCTTAAGAAACAACAGTATGTATGACCTACTCAAAACATTGAATTAGAATTAGAGGTTTGAATGCGAACCTCCATGTTACAACTATTTTATCAATAATTTTGGTCCAAAAAATGAGAGTGTTTTTTGTTACACAAAATTTAAAATTCTCTTGATTGAGTATGAATCCCAGAGTACATTGAAAGCTAAGTGAGCAAATTAGTTTGATTAAATAGTTTCTATTAAAATAAAAGTGCTATTCAATTTATGCAGAAATTTAAGGGTTTGAGTATAGGAGTCCATATTTGGTCTGGTTAAAGGTCAGATTGTGCTCTACCAGCGTGCCAAACTGTAAACCTTGATGGGAAGCAGACTTAGGAGCTTCAATAGACCAGTATGGAAGGCACAACAGTCATTCAGTAAAACATCTGAGACTCTTGAGTTCCCTCTGTGAGGAAGTTTTCTCAATTATTAAACAGTGTACGTTAAAACGTCTGACTGGTTTACCTGTAAATATAGAAGGATAGAGTGTGCATTTGTGTTCAATCCCCATCAGAGGCTGATGTTTCGAGACCTTTTGAGATTTTCCACAAATTTACCAGGGCCCCAGAAGCTGTGGCTCAGGACACAAGTTTCCATGACTCTTTGAGTCTTGTGTGTGAAAGGCCAATGTTGTAACGAGTGATGGAAAAACGGTAAGTCACTCAAAACGAAATGGATCCTCTCCAGCAGTACAAGAGCTTCAGAAAAAGCCTGGGCTGTATTTCATTTACACAAGAAGACATTTGGATTTGGATGAACTTGACAGAAATTAAACTGGGAACGAGCCTAAAGTTTTCACATGTATTTAAACACAGAAGAGTTCTTTATTAGACAAAGCACAATGGGTTTCTGTCTACTCATTAGATCGGAGAGATTGGAGTTAAAAGTTTTGCCTCATTTGGGCAACATTGAATTAATTACTTCAAGATATCAGAGACTAAATAACACAGTTTTATTTAAAATTATAAATGTACTTTACAGTTGTGCTCATTTTTTTCTTGGCCATTTTTCAGAAATTATGAATAATGCAAAACTTTTTCCCCATTCATGGTTAGTGATTGGGTGAAGCCATTTATTGTCAAACAAATGTTTTTAAATCATAAGAAACTTTCCAAATGTATCCGATTAAACATTTACACACCCCAGCTCTTTAATATTTTGTTTTCCCCCTTTAGCATCAATGACAGCTGGAGGTCTCTTGAGGTAGTTGTCAATGAGGTTCTTTATCTTGTCTGTTGGTAAAGCGGTCCATTTTTCTTAGCCAAAAGCCTCAAACTTCATGAACGGCATGTTTGAGTTGATATTGAGGTCAGCAGAGAACCACTCCAGAACCTTCACTTTGTTCTGGTGGAACTAATGACAAGTGGATTTGGGTCGTTGTCTTGTTGGAATGTCCAGTAACGTCCCATGAGCAGCTTCCGGGCTGATGATGCACATTTCTCCCAGGATCCTTTGAGGATCATGCTGCATTCTTCTACCCTTAGTGTTCCGTTCATGTTGACTCCTCTCCAAATGTAGAGTCGATGGTTGTGGCTAAAAAGTTCAAATTTGGTCTCATTGCTCCAAATAACTTTGTTCCAGAAGGTTTGAGCTTGTCTCTGAGCTATTTGGCATATTGTAAACAGTTACTTTGTGGCAATTGCGGAGTAATGGCTTTCTTCTGGAAACTTTTGCAAGGTAATTCATATAAAAATGTGATAAAATGCACGACCTGAAATGTGATCTTGTTTTAGTTTCGTTTTAGACCCCAACTCTGTGTCATAAGTGCTACCTAGTGGTGAAATAAGGGATAACCCTTTGACATGAAAGACCTGTCATAAGGGCTCTTTTTTTCAAAATTGCTGTACAAAACAAAGCAGAATGGAACAAAAAAATGCTTGGACCAGTGCATTAAACAAAAGGCAAAATATACTACTCGGAATTGTACAAATATTTGTAAAAACAAAAAGAAGCTTGGATTGTTCTAAAAAAAAAAATTCAAACATTGGCACAAAACAACAGTTTTCAAGATAAGTTTTTACAGCATTTTGTAAAGTAGTAAAAAAAACACCCCAAAAGGCTCCGGACTTCTAAGGGTTAGTAACTAACCTTTAATTTTTTTATTGAGATTGAGTTATCTAATTTTTAATTGTATACTAGCTGCTCTGCTTCTAATTTCCAGGTACTCATAGTTATAAACACATAAAATAAGTACATTTAGAACATTTTTGAGCCATATTGCGCATCCTTCTTGTACGACTTGTTGAAAATGAAACATTGATCATTCGAAATTATACTTCACTCTAACATAGTATTCAATGATCCTTTCAGCAATTTAAATATTAGATCTGTTTGTAGACTTAAATCTTTTCAAACTTAACAAACTAAACATTGAATTCCATCAACATCCACAGAAAGTTTTCTTTTCCCAGAATTGTAGCATTTAATGTATATGAATGCTTTCTTTCACACACTTTACACAGAATTCAATTTTCCAGAGTATAACAGCTATAAATGATTCAGGAATTATTTAACAAACTAGACTTAAAAACAATCTTCCCAGTCATGCCTGAATCCACTTATGTAGCCAACCACAGGCGAAATTCTTCTACAGTTTACATGGACCATAATGGCTATAAAATGGTCTTCCTGAGACACCGAGACCACTCAGACTTATGCGAGAATCATTATCTCCAGTCATTTTCCAACTCTCTCGTGCCAGGACAAAGTCTCAGACCAGACAATATGATCCAGATGTACGTTCAGCGACCAGGACGCTTTCGAAAAAGACCCAAACAAATCCCAGCCAAAACAGCAGCATTAGTCCAAACTATATTCTCACATTACAGCCAAGAATCCAATAACTGTTACACCCTGAAATGGAAACATGTGCATTGGTAAATCAAAGGTAGAAGCACAACGCACTTATAATGATTAATGTGTTCCAGCACAGGTTCCTTAGCCAAACAACATCTGATCCGGTGATCTCCATCAGTTCATCACCTGCTCCCCAATGAGGACTTGAGCGTTTTGTTGGGCTGAATTTATCAAAATCTGATTTCATTTATGAATATTTGGTACTGTGCTTAAAATGGAACAATATAGCCCCTTCAATCTACACAAACGTTTTCAGAAATCTATCAACACTATCGATGAATTCTTTGTAATACCACAGCTTCAAAAAGGCACAGTTGGCCTGCTGCAAACCCTACTTCCACCTTCAGATCAGTTGACTTTCATTGACTTTAACAAAATTAAGACCTTTCCGAAAAGGGTCACCAGTGAAAACACTCCTTCAAGTTTCAGACTTTCTGCTCAAGAAGCCGCCAAAATAAACATATAGCAGATAGACACTGCAGCCGGAGAAAACCGGATCTATAATCACACTGTTGGAGATACAATCTAAATTCCAAAACCTTCTAATTATCCCTGTCCTCTCATAAGATGACTGGAAACACCAAGATCAAAAGCGGTGAGTCGAAGCACTGAAGGTACCCTTCCATGTAATAACAGGAAGCTTGACTTGCATCCGCAGGAATGTTTAACAGCAGGAGTACAATACCTTTAATCTCAGAGGCGTACTCGTCTGTACAGACCATCTACACAGACCTTCAGGTGGTCCACGTGTTCAGGTTTTACAATCCACACAGATTTGCTGGTGCCATCTGTTGACAGTTTAATGAGCGGGACACGCTACGGGCCGTCAACACAGCACCTTTAAGCATTAAATCCTCATATCATTATGTTGGGCGCAGCGTTCTTCTAAAAGTCAAACGGTGAAATTACAGCAGCCTCCGAGAGTTTTGAAAGAAAGATTTCTCTGTTAACATTCAATCTTAGCTTTGCATCGATGTTGACCCAAAACTGGCCCCATAAAATGAAAATCACCAATAAAAGACTTTCTTTTATAGGGTTCCATTTTTTTTAATGTTTCAGCAGTCATTTTTTTCAGTAATATACCAAACTACATTGGTATTTACCATTAATGAAGCAAAAACATAATGATGCAAAAATTCCTTTTGGCGACTAAATATTCATTGTTTATTTACTGTCTCTTTCCACACTTAAGTTTAGAAGACATTGTTGATATTAAAATAAGTTGATACTGGTTTTTGATATTCAAACTCAACTTCTAGCCACAAATCTTCTTCCACTTAGAAAAAAAAACATTATTTGTATGGCTAAATGGATGGATAGATAAATTGGGTAATTTTTATGTATTTGGCGCAATTCATTCATTCATTCATATTCCCTTTCTGGTCACAGAGACGGGGGTACACCTTGGACAGGGCAACACATACATTCACTCACACCTAAGGGGAATTTAGATTATTCAATTAACCTGACGCATGTTTTTGGGATTGTGGGGGAAACCAGAGTACTCAGAAGAAAACCAAGAAAGCACCGGGAGAACATGAAAACTCCTTCCAGGAAGGTCACCGGTGAGCCTCGAACCGACAACCTTCTAACTGGAAGGCCACAGTGCTACCCACTGCGGCACTATTTGCCATAATTATGGGGATTTTATTATTAAGTTTGAGAACTTATGTAGACACCTCAGGACAAAAATTGGGGTATTTTTTATCTTGAATACTTATGTACTATAGACAATTTACATTGGGGTTGGGCGTTATCATCAACAACAAAAACTCAGTCGACCAGAGGGGTAGGAAAACATGCCTTCAACCATGCTCCAAAAATCCTGAACATAAAACTTAATACATTTAAGATTAGTCACCAACAAGTAACATTTGTTGAAGAACAAGAAGAAAAGGAGGTTAAAAGATAAATGTGAGGATTACTACAGTGATGAAGACAATCATGAGCTTTCCTTGATCCCGTAATGACGGGCTACTGCTCAAAAATGTCAGTAAATCAAGCATCTTTTCCTGTAGAGTCTTGATTTTAGTTTATGTTCCATCACTGCAGAACTGTGCCACACTTTATGTCTTGAATGATGAGAAATACAATCCTGTTAGCTTAAATCGCACCTTTACACCATGGTGATATTTTGAGCATATGTCTATTGCGTTTTACATTATTAGCTTAGCAGCGTTAAAAAATCTCAGCAGCTCAGAGAAAAACATTGATCAATCTTGGACGCATTAAAGTTTAAACTCAAAGAGCATTAGTTGAGATTCAGAAAAATAAGGAAATGGAAAAGAGAAGAATCTCTGCTCATCACTGAAGATGGGAGCAGCTGCTGATTGGTTACAGCTCTAACATTAAATATAGATTGTTTTCAAAAACAGAAGGAACACACAAAGCAGTTAAAGTTTGTATTATTTCAAACCACAAGAAACACCATTAAAGTTTATAGAGGTTTATACAGCGACCTGGACTAGGTTTCTAGGGGGCGGTGATGAGTTGATTTGCTGTGATTTATGCACAAGGAGAAGTGGGGGATATTAAATGGCTACCACTCACCTGCACACAAATGAAGAGAAATCTTTAAATTCCACCCCGTCCACGACGATATTGAGCTCTGTGATCCTCCTGAGAAGATCAGAACCCTCCTGTGGAAAATAGAACAGCCTTCAACATTTATCGATTTATTCAAATCTGCCGTGCACTTCTAGAAAAAAACTTGCTCTGAACAATGAAACCCTATGAGTCCCATGCTGCTTTGGTTAATCTGATACGCCAGGTTAAAATAACCCACGGTTTCCCGCAGAGTGCCATCAATCACACGGCAGACGTTTTATTCAGAGTGATTTAACGCAACTGTATACATTTATGCACGGTGGAGGTCCATCACAGAGCTGGATTTATAGCAAGCTTGTACTGAATCAGGAAGAGCTGCTTAATCTGTAGAGCAGATTCCATTAAAGAGAGGTTAAATACAATGAAACAGCAACACTTCCCCCTAGTGTCAGATAAAGGAAAATGCTCTGGCTTTTTCTTTGTACTGTACTTTAAAAATGTAGGAATCGAGCATAAATCCTTGTAGTGTGAAAGCAACCGAGATCTTCTTATCAAAAAATGTACATCACAACAATTAACATTATTCAATTATCATCCAGCCCTAATAAACAGTATGCTTCAAATAAATACATTGTTAGCAACTGGCCTCAGACCAGCCCTAAATTCATTTTTTCAACCGAAAAATCTCTAAACCTGCATATTCGAAATAATAAAGCTGACAAATGGTGACATTGGTGTGACATGAAGAATATTTCATGTCTTGTTGGTATGTGCGGTTGTCTTCGTACCTGAATCTCCGTCAAAGTAAATTCAATCTGGAACAGAAGTAACCCGCAACACCCTTCCAGTCTGTACTGCTGGACAAGTTTTCTCGCACCTGAAGAAACAAGAGCAGTGCAGCTCAGGTTTAGTACAAATTACAGTCATAGGTAACTGTACAACTCTCACTTTTGTCTACTGTCTTCACAAAACATTTGTTCAAAGCAATCCCGTTGATTTCCGTTTGAAGCCTGAGATCCTTTTCGAGCTCTTTAACCTCTGCGATCAGCTTCGAAAGAGTGTGTCCACCTCCTCTTTCTTCACACATGGTTTTTCTACAAAAGAAAAAAGGTTTGTAAAACATTGCAAGTGATCACCTAATCCGATCGGACTTCGCAGGAACATATAAAACACAATCTAAAAGCCCTGTTTAACACACAGAACAGCATTTTCAAAAGGCCAGTGATGATGTCACTACAACTTCTCACCTATCAGAAAACACCATGGTTCACGGAGTTATCAAGTTTTATCTGGATTTATGTTTAAGTAAAAGGTTGCGTTCGGAGCAGCGCAAGATCAGATCCCATTAAAAGCTATTAAATTCATACTCATTTTATTTACTTTTTCCATTGCATTTTATTGCCTTGTACTTGAACATGTGTAATGACAAAAAAGTTTAATCGAATCTACATTTTGAGAGAAATCTCAAAGTTCCACAGATAACACTTATAATGAACTCTTGGTCTCAAGTGAATTTCTTTTATTTTTCACGAACCATACTCACATTTCCTGCTGAATTCTATCTCCATGCTCAATAAAAATAGCCCGTACATTTTCGTTTTGTTCGGACTCCAACACTTCAATTTCCTTCTGGAGCATCTGGATCTCCTGCTCATATTTCTGCTCCATGTGTCCTAAAGAATTGGAAGAATTTTAAAGAATTTCTATCGAAATTAAATGGTTACAAATAAAGGTTATGTTTTGATTTGCCATTGTATGCCATGTGCTATAAATATCGATGTTATTAATAGCTAGAAATATTAGTTTCAGGCAACTAAATAGTAACTTTTTAACGGCAATCCAGCAGATGACAGTTTGATCAGTTTCAAAACAAACGAATGTTCTTTTCTAAAGTCGGAATAACAATGATGTTCCTGTAAAAACGAGTAGTTACCTCGTGTGTTTATTCAACACGTTATAAACACCTTCAGTCAATAAAAAAATAATGTAGAATTATACTCACGTATGTTATTTTGATGCTAGTGATATCGTTCGATGCTGGGACTCTTCGTCGAACTCCCGCGTCGACTGGATTATTCCAATTATAATCTCCCGGGGGGAACACAGTCATTTTTATATTGTCATTAATAGTATAAAAACTTACAACCTCTCTAACACTGTTCGATGTTATGTTGCACATTATTTCAACCGTAAAGATTTCTTACATTTTATTTTTTGCATCTTCACTTGTTTCTAGTAAATGGAACATTCCACTCGTCTGCGTTTATGCTGGCGGAACCAAGTATGACCACGAAGTATCACCACGGACGTGTTACAGTGTGACATCCGTGTGTACATGTGAATCACTAGCATGATCGTGAGTGTTGAATTTATGTTTTGTATTTACTAAACACACATTTTTGCATATTTTAAAGTAGGGGATTTTATTAGAAATCACATTGAAATTATTCTTTTCGAAATGTCATGCAATACGCGGAATATCTTTGAAGTAACGTATCCACACGTGTTTCAAAAGTAAACTTTTTTCACGCACTTTAGCTATTCTGTTAGTTGTGCTTGAATTATCCCAGATGTCAAGTTTTTTTTTTTGTTTCTTAAAGTTGACATCTCACGTTTAGTAAATATATTGTTTTGTGGATATATCATGGGGCTATAGAATTTGGTACTGTATTGTTTTTGCCATTTTACATTTGCAAATTCTGTAGATCAATTCATAGTCTATGCCCTATCTCCAGTACCTTTCCTATAGTACTTTCATGCATTGTCCATCCTTTCAGCATCCTTCACTTCTTTTTATAATGTTTTTTGTGTGGTTCACTGTGTTACAGAAGTGAAATCTGGCTATGAAGCGCTTGTTTATCGGTGGCCTCGGACACTCTGTGTCTGAGAAGGACCTCAAAGACAGATTTGGGAAATTTGGTGATGTTACAGATGTGGAGATTGTCACAAGGAAAGACGATCAAGGTATACTCTGTAAATTACTAAACTTTACTTCTATCATGTATTGCATTATATAACTGTTTGATGTTTCCCAGGAGCTCCTCTGAAGACCTTTGGTTACATCAACATTAACATCACTGATGATGGATATAAGAGATGTATGTGTAGTCACCTCGCATGGTTCATAAACACTGCTCAAACCAGACACTTAGTTTAATGGAAGATCTAACAGGTGTTGGCTTTGTCATACAGGTGTAGGTGTCTTAAATAAATCCACATGGAAAGGAGGAACCTTGATTATTCAGTTGGCAAAGGAAAGCTTCCTCCATAAGTAAACACTTACGATTGATAGATAACTTATATTTGTTTTTTTCTAATGTTAACATGAATATCTTTGCCAAGACTTAAGGAAGAGCGACAACAGATGCTTGAAAAACGGAGCACCCCTGCAATTGCCCCGAGGGAGACACTGAAAGACTCTTTTAAAGCGGTCGGGGTGGATAACTTCCACATGAAAGCTGCAGTTCCTGGGACTGAAATCCCTGGCCATAAGGTCTGCCCTTCATCCCTCTTTTCATTGGTTTAAACTCATATAAATGCTGATTTCCCATTGTTTCTGTGCATCGTTTTCTTTTCCAGGGTTGGGTCGTGGGTAAATTTGGAAGAGTGCTTCCTGTTTTAAATCTGAAAGGTAAAGGAAAGAAGAAAATATCCTTTTGTGGTGATTTTTAAATCACGCATTACTTTTTTTGTTGATCTATGGGTTGAGCAGTAGAATTGAGACATTAAAGGCTGGATGGTAGATCAGAAACATCTCTTGGGGTAGACAGTGAAACTGAAACATTTGTAAAGGTTCTTCTGCAAACCTGAAACACAGATGGAGGTTTAACTGTGAAACTGAAACACTGGCAGAGGCTAGATGGATAAAAGGAGATGCTTTAGGGGGATTTCTTGTGAAAAATAAACTGAGGTTGACCATGACAACCCAGGTTCTGGTTGCTTTTCTCATTATTCTGTGCATTTCAATATGAAAATCTAATTTGAAGTGTATGATTTACTTTAATCCTGCTCTACTGTACTTTAAATAGTTGGTTAAAATATACATTCATCTTGGGGTTTAGGAAGTTTTTATTTTTATTAATATTATTATTTTTTTACAATCTAACCTTAACTCTTGTGTACATCTTCAAATATGATCCATCAAAACACTGCCACAACATCAAGAGACTGCCAGCTGAGGAAGATTTCACTCCAGTATCCAATCTGACCTGGAAGCTCGAAGCTGGAGATGATGAAATCAGCAGGAAACGAAGAGGAGAGTTTCCGAAGCAGAAACACAGTCCCAAAAAACGCAAAGTGGATGTGAGTTTGTTTCTCAGCAGTGGAATCAATGCTCCAAGAACTGCACCCAAACAAAATGTACTCCCTTCTAATGTAACAGGGAATCAAAGAAAATCAGTTTGTGTTTTCAATAACGACACTGATTCTGAGGATGAACTCAAAATGTTGGTTGCTCAGGAAAAATTAAGGAGCCAAACACTAGCAAACGACAGTGATGACAACCTAGAGGTAGTTGGAGACGACTTCAAATTGAAATCCAACACTTTTTGGGGAGAATGTGGTGTATTGACAAAGAAAGAGGACGAGGAGTATGACTCTGCCGACACTGGTGAAATATTTGTCCAGAAAAAGACTCCAAAACCAAGTGAAAACCTCCAATCACAACCAAATGAAAGCAAATGTTTCTCTGTCTCTGGTGATGATTCTAGCATAGACTCTGATTATGAAGCAATGATGGGCAACTGCTACCGTTTAGACCTGACTCTGGCAGACCTGGAGCAACTGTCGAAAAACACTGAGGAAGAATGTATAGAAAAACCCAAGACCGCAAAAGTGTGCCCCAAGAGACCAGGGAATACTCCAGAAGATATTTTAGCATCGCTTCTCAAGGACAACACTCCTGAGATGGAAAGCAAAAAGAAGAAGAAGATAAGCAGTGCACCGCTTCTTGCTTTCGTTGGAACAAAGGAACTATTTGGAGATCCAAACCCCATCTTGAAAACAGTCAGCCAAAAGGTTGACCGCAATAAGAGACTCAAGCAAGACACGAAATTGAAGAAACAAAGCGTCTCTAGTGATAAAAGTCTACTAAACTCTTCAAATTCTCAATCTAGTCAAGAAGTGACCTCTTCATCTGCACCATCAATGTCGAAAACCCTAGAATCTGAGGAGTCTTTGAGTGGTGAACCTAAAGTGTCTCCAAAAACATTGGTTCCAGCCAAATCTGGAACCAAAGTAAAGCCAAAAGTTCCCACCAATACAACAAACACCCCAATGAAACCCAACCAAATCAAGTCAGCTTCTACCTGCTCTACTTCTCAATTGCAGAAGAAAGAGTTAAGTGCCCTTGATTCCCCTTTGAAAAACTCTAGTCAATCCCCAAGAACTAACTCTGGAACAAAGACAACCAAATCTGTAAAGCTCTCCATTTCCAATGGTGACTTTTCAAGTGAGGAATCAGAAAGTAATGGTGAAGAGGTTCAAAAATTCTCATCTTCAGACAAACCGTTGGTTGAACAAAGCCCTGATGATGTCTCCAAAACCTCACAGGTCAAGCCCTCCATCCCTGATTGTGACTCTTCAAATGAGGAATCAGAAAGCAATGATGAAGAGAATGCAAATCCTGGACAACATCCAACCCTAAAATCTGAGGAGGAGTCTTTGAGTGGTGAGTTTAAAGTGTCTCCAAATACAATGGTACCAACCAAATCTGGAACCAAAATACAGCCGAAAGTTGGCTCAGACACAACAAACACCCCAAGGAAAGCCAAGTCGGTGCCCACTGACTTTCCTTGCAAATACCCTACAATCGAAGATGTTTCTTCGTCAAAAAAGTCGAGAACAATCTCTGAAAACAATATGAAAGATGTCTCAATCAAATCCAAACCAACAAAATCCTCCACTTCCAATAGTGTCTCTTCAAGTGAGGAATCAAAAAGCAAAGATGAAGAGATAAAAAAATGCACATCTCCAGGTGAACAACCAGTTGAAGCCAAACAAAAGCCTGATGATGTCTCCAAAACACAAATCCAATCCTCAAAAGCTAAGCCCTCCATCTCAGAAAGTGACTCTTCTAACGAGGAATCGGAAAGCAATGATGACGAGGATGAAGTTTCAACCTCTGAAGTACTTTCTTCAATGCAATTGATAATAACCAAATCTACAACGAAAATACAGCCGAAAGTTGGCTCTGACTCAACGAACACCCCAAAAAAACCCAGGAAAAGCAAGTTGGCGCCCACTGACTCCTCTTGCATGGATTCTCAGATCCAAGATGTTTCTTCTCCAAAAAAATCAACAACACATTCTCCAATAACAAATTCCGAAACCAAGACGAAATATGTTCCAATGAAATCCAAGCTCACAAAACCATCCACTTCCAACAGTGACTCTTCAAATGAGGAATCAAAAAGCAATGATGAAGAGGTTCAAAGATTCACATCTTCAAACAAACAATTGGTTAAAGCCAAACAAAAACCTGATGTCTCCAAAATGCAAATCCAACCCTGTGAGGCCAAGCCCACCGTCCCCAACAACTCTAGTAGTGATCAAGACGAAGAAAATCCGGAATCCCTCACTTCTAAAACATCTAAAACCAAACGACCTGCAAAATGCACCCCTGAATCCAAGCATCTACCAATAGTTGCACCTAAAAAGTCAGTCACACAAACCCACAGTTCCTCCAGCAGCGACTCTTCTGGTGACAGCAAGGAATTAAACCCAAAGGCATCTGATTTAGAGATCAAATCGCAACCAGTAGTTGCTTCCTCGACCATTGTAGATTCTCAGAAGCAGCAGCTGGACAACCAGAGACGCATAGCAGCAATGGAGCAACGACAAAAAGAGAGTGAACAGCAGAAGAAACTCATCCAAGGGGCTCTTTCTAATGTGGTGAGTGACCTCTAATCATCATGCTTGACCTCTCTGCCGCTTTCTACACTGTCGCACATCACATCCTCTTCACCTGACTGCTTTCTAGTGGCGTCACAGGAACTAAATTCAAATCTCCCACACTGCACCCAATTTGTTCAAATAAAATCACACTGCTCAGATTCCACATCCATTTTATTTGTTGTACCTCAGGGGTCAGTCCTTGGCTTTATAATTTTTAAATGTACGTACTTCATCTGTGTTACATAATTAGAAATCTTGGGTTTAATTTCATATAAGAAATATCGTCTTTGTCCTTTTCTCTCCGCCACAGCTGCTGCAGTTGTAGTTCATGCTCTCGTGACGTCTCACTTGAATTTCTGCTTTTAATTCTATAGCCTACCATCGAAGTTATTGAATAAACTGGTTCTGAATGCAGCCGCCTGGGTCATAACACAAATTCTACGCATTAGTTATATCCCTCCTGCTCTCCAACACATGCACTGGTCCTTGTAAAATATTGGCATATAGTGTCTTCTTTTTGTGTTTTGGTGCTTTCTCTCTACTCAAATTAACTTATTTATTCTTTTATAAACTTATTCTGTGTCCAATAAATTTAAGGTTGATCTTTTTTAGGACACGATGAAACCAAACAAAAGCAAACACATCGTGTTTGATTCAGAGGACGATGACGACTCCACCAGCAAAGCAGAAGAGTCCACAAGCCAGAAGAAAAGTCTTTTTGAAGAGGATTCGGAGCCGGAGGATGAGGAGCAAGCTTCCTCATCGAACAAGGTAAATACGCATCAAGCTTCAACTTTAAAAGCAACTTGTAGACATTACTTTATTTATTTTGCCTAATATTTTCAAATTAACTACTTTATTTGAGGTTTATCTGTATGTTTGGTTTACTGCCCCCTTGTGGTTCACTACTGTCCACCATTTTTTATTTAAAAAAAGCATATTTTTCAGACTTCTCCCAAACAGAACCTCTAATTTTCAACAAATACGACGTGAAGAGCGCCACAATGTTGCCGACCATAGTGGTAAAGATTTGAGTGTCTGTAGGCGTTGAGGTTTAAAGGAGTTTGATAATGCCGCCACACTTGACTAGTCCTGACTAGCCAACGCCAAACATAAGGCATTGATTTTTAAACAGCGCCACATAATGTTCAAAATGTATAAACCTTTAAATATTGAGGATAAACTGTATACTGTACAATTCTATATTGTGCAGGAGAAGAAGGGTGCCAGTAAGCTGTTTGACAGTGATGATGATGAGGAGGAGGATGATGGAGCCGAAGAAAACCGATTCCAGATTAAACCTCAGTTTGAAGGAAAAGCTGGAGAAAAGGTTTGTTTTTAGAACCAAGAGAATGTCAAGGGTTGTTTGGTAAACTCCAATTAATGTTGATTTTCATTCCAGCTCATGAATCTTCAAGCCAGGTTAGGAACCGATTCCAGATTCAAGATCGATTCTCGATTTGTAGAAAGCGACAGTGAGAGTGAAGACCAAGGTTTGTTGAGCAAGTTCATTTTTGAAAGTAATCCTGGCAAGACTTTGACTCTTTTCTTCTTAAAATCCAGATACGGGCACTTTGGAAAAAGATGGCGACCAAGAAGAGCTTCTTGAGGAGAAAAAGAAAAGTCTAGACATTCTTCAGAGCATCTTGAAGACCAGCATACAACCTCAAAACAGCAGAAAAAGCAAGATGTTCAAGTAGGACTCATTCGTAGTTCCTCTTTTGCTTCTTCTTCTGTTTCCTAATGTTCCTTGTCGTTGCAGAGATGTCTCGGGCCTGCATTACGACCCAACACGAGACGAACATGCTGGTTTTGAAACCAAGGAAGAGCAGCCAGAAAAAGAAAGGTATCATAAGAAACCAATCTGGATTTTTTTTTTGCAACACAACACAGTTTAACGTTTGTTTTGGTGTTAAACAGCAAAGCAGCAAGAAAAAAGAAGAGGCAGGAGCTTGAAAAACTCCCGGAGGTCTCTAAGGATATTTACTTTGATGTTTCGGGGGATTTAAAAGCGGTATTTGGGGCATCCAAACAAAACAAAGAGGAGGTTCCATGGGATATAGCAGAAGAAGAAGAAGAAGAAGATCATACTGAGCCGATGGAGGTTTCGAACATAGAGACCAGTGCAGATGAAGGTGGATTTAAGTTCTCCTTCTTCAGCACCAAACCAGCTGTGGAAACAAGCAAGATGGGTATGCTGAGCACCTTCAATTTCATAATATACATAGTGAAACATTTACTTCAGGTCCGTTCTTCCAACATTCCATGTATTTATGGAGTAGTTGCTTTTTTGAGACTTTCTAAAGTCTGTTGTTGATGCCCAAGCTGCATTTGTAATCCCTACTTTATACAAACAAATGCAAATGATGTCTTTAGTGTTTTATTTCTCATTTCATAAATGAATTATAAAGTTTAAACTTAACCCTATGTTAAGTCAACAAACAAACCAAAAATCAATATCATGTCTTTTGTTTTCATTTAGCTTTGTTGTACTATTGAAAATATACACATTTCTGTTTCTGCAGACGTCTTTCAATTTTTTTTTTGTATTTTGAAGTCTAATTTAAAAATTAAATGTAGTTTATTACATAAAATTATTTAATTAAATTGTCATTTGATTGCGTGTCACATTCACTATACTTGTTTTAAATGTATTTTTATTGTTAAATTAGCACATTTTTGCAAGCAACTGCGGAATTTTTTTTCTCCAAAATAAGTATTTTGCTGGTGTTGGTGTCCCTTTTTTTAGATGAGTACAAAATAGAGACGTTAAAACCTGCAAAATTTTCCTGGAGTGTGGATCCTCGTTTCCAGGACAGCAGCTCAGAAGAAGAGGATGTGGAGGAAGCTGAGGTGGACCAAACGGCAAACGTCACAGAGTAGGCACAATAAATAATTAATATTTATTTAATTATCAATGCTTAATAACTTAAAAAAGCCTTTTTAATTAGTGTTTAGTTATTTATATTGTAATACATATTAAGAGAATTCATTATGGAACTGTTTCCGCACATCAGCACAATGCAATTCCTGTTCCAGCACTACTCTCCCTTCTGACAGAAATAAGTTGTTTTTAAAGATCCTTTGAAGTTGAAAACAAGTGTTTGCTAAATTTTATTTTGATTTTTGTGCAGGGAGTCGACGCAACCAAGAAAGTCATTTTTCTTTTTCTTTGACGGTGACGTGAGGTTAACTGGTAAGATCAAAACTCTGTTCCTTGTGAAATCTAAAAGATGGCTCTTTTGTTATGAAATGATCTGCATATTTACACAGAGGGGCCAGCAATGTTCTGTAGAAGTGTGAGGTTCAGAGACCAGAGAGACGATTGGGAGGAGCAAAGAATGCAACTAAGAGATGTAAGACATTTGTTTTTATGGGAAAAAAAAAATTACTTTGCTTGTTAAAAAAATGTTATTTTTGTTCATTTAAAATCTTTAGATTCCATGACATTTTTATTTATACATTTTGGCAGTGTTTAATAAATATTTTTGCATGTTATGTGATTGTGACATGGAGGGAAATGTTTTTATTTTCATCAATTTGCTCTGTTATGTTCACAGGAGGTTCGCAGGAAGCACAGGGATGCCTCAAGGCAAATGAGGTCATCAAAGAAGACCTGAAGATACGTTCATAGACTCTCCTTAGCCACAAAAGGAGAAATAACTTATTGTTGATTACAATACTCATATATGCTAAATAAATTATGAATTGTGCCACTAGGTGGTGATGTTATTATGCTTTCATGAGTTTCAGCTGTTTTTTTTGTGTTTTTTTTACATTGCTACTCACTTTTTCCTATAATGTTGAAGTGAAATGTCATTGCCAGGTATAATCAGCAATGATATCTGCATGGTTGACAATGGCTGCAGAATTAATATAAAAGGATGTGTGCACACGATTGAGGATACGTCAGCCATCTCCTAGTTACTATGTTGGCATGCTGTGAGGTTATTTGACCCCTTGTGTTTATTCTTACCCTATATCTGCAAACTCAAGCAGTTTCCATAGCTAGACTAAAAGCGGTAACATGAATCTTGATAAAATGGGATTACTTAACTTTTGTTTGCACATGGAAAAAAAATGTTTGTGCAAGATGACTTTCATTGTATGTTTACACACTTTTTTAAACAAATGTGATATGAATGGGGGAAGTGTTAAGTTTTCAAGCATCTTTACCTACCATCTTTAGTTTGTGTTGAGTGTTTGCGTAGATTGTTTAAAATGGAAAATAACTGAAATGCAACGATTGTATACAAAAGAAAAAACACAATAGGCTAAGAAAGTATGCCGATTTTTGGTGCAAAATGCTGGGTGTGGTCTTTTTAAAACACCGTTTAAATCTATACATTACACTCAAGTTGAGGCAAGTTGACACTTGATTTACGTCAGGCGGAGCAAAGGCCAAAAGTGAACGTGCTCGCTCTTGAGAAGCCAAAAAATCTGTTCTGATAAAACGTTTCTTAAGTCCACAACAAATAAAGTGATATGTTACGTGGAGATAGATTCTCGACATTGTCAGTGGGTTTTGTTCAAGTGTTGGTCTGATACAGTCTGAACACGTTCTGAGAATAAAAACAGGACGCTGTGGTTTCCTATTTCACTGACAACGATTCACAGCTGGTGTTAACTGTGAATAAGTTTGTGACATAAGTCGACTAAAACTTACGTTGACTAATTAACCATAAGCTATTAACCTGAATGTTGCTCACATTTCGTGAAAGTACAACGAGGCATAATCAAATTCTGAGCGTTTTAGCATAATGTCTGTTTTTAGCATCATGCTAACATTTGATGTGTATCTAAACGCCTTCTAAACTTTCAAATTAACTTATCAGGAATTTTAACCACATGTTAATGTCCTGGCAACCGAAAAGAATTATAATATTTGATGCCATTCCTTCAGGTCTAACGTCCGTTTTCAGAAATGTAATTTTCTGTAAAGGAAATTTCGCTCTAATTAAATAATCCCACGGAATCCCTTTTTGGCAGATATGTTGTTACATGTCTAATAAAAGCAATAATTTCAATTTAGCTATTTTTCATGATTTATTGGGATTTTGATCCCCTTGAAATTGCCTTATCCACAACATTGTTTAAAAGGCTAGTTTCTGCCTTTGTCCATCCATTATCATTAAAATTTAGAGGGATAAAACCTATAGGCTAATTTATAGACTCTATAAATGAGTCTACATGTTATATCCCTCTAAACATATTTTACCAAATATTATCATGCAATTGATGCCGGGAACCACAAGTCACTTGTTTTGGAAATTTTCGTTTAAACCTTAGGAAAAAATATAATTTTTTGTCATATCTCAATTTATTTTCTCAAAGCTATTTCTCTGGCAAACTTAACAAAAAAATTTTTTATCACAACTCTACCTTTTTTTATTATTTGCATGATTTTCTTAATTCTCCCTTGGCTCTCTTTTACTTTATTTCTTTTTTTTTATTTACTTGTAAAGTGAAATCTGTAATTACTGAGGTATATAATCCTAACCCCGTATTTTCATCCATGTAGTTGTAAATAATCTAATTTTCAGCACAGAGATTATTCATTGTGCAGATGCACAAGTTATAGTTTAACTCGTTATTAAATTGTAGTGTAACTGGATACATTTGTTGGATACAAATAAAAAAAAACGTATAAAACAGATTTGTGTCTGCCTTTAAAGTCATTTTTTGAACACAACTTTTATCCAGCCCTCATAATATTCAAATAAACGATACCAGATCAGTCCTTGATGTGGTTTATACATATTTTAAAGACATGCACTTGGTAAAAATACCAGGTAAACCAGCTGACCACCATCTTGATGTGATAAGGCAAGCTGCCACTTCCTGTCACAACCAGCTAGATCCAGCAGCAAACCTGTTTAGGGTGGTCTTTGCAGGTCTTGGCTCTTTTCCTAATTCAGAAGCATACCTTTTTCCGCTTTATAATGATTATTATTACTCTTATTCCAAATTATGGAGGAGTTATTGAATACAAATGTATGCATTTTGTTATAAATATACCTCTTGTCTTTAATTCAAAAGTGTTAGGTGAACATTTCACTTCGGACTTGTTCATTTGTTTTTGGTAAATTTGATCATATTTTACTGCCCTGAACATTAAATATATTTTTATTAAAACAGCTGATATTTGTCTCATTTTTGTGAGCATTTTTGCTAAAATGCTAATGATTGCTAAGAAGGCTGTAATCAACTATTTAGCCCAATATACTAGAGCAAAGGAACGTTTAACACTTTAGCATTGTCCTGACTAGCATCATCCTTGTCTGTTTTTAAGTCTAAACTTATAACTGTGCTGTTCACCCAGACCTGTCAAGTGTATTTATTTATTCAGCTTTTTCAACTTCATATTTTGCTTCTTTTAACTATTCATTTTATGTTTTGCTGTGTCTTTTCTGCCCTGTTTGTGCCCCCTTATCATTGTAGAGCACATTGGTCAACTTACGTTGTTTTAGTCTGTGCTTTATGAATAAATTGTCATTGTCTATGCTTGTTTTTCAAACCTATTTTTAAACTATCAATAAAATCCAATCATTAGAAGAATGTACAAAGTTGTGGTAACATTATTAAATGACAGAAGGGCTGGGATCAGGCTGGTTTTTAGTTTATACTGGACCCTAATGAGGCTAATGTGATGCGAGAGGGCGGAAACTTTTCTTGTATTTACATCAGTTTGTTTCTGTTAAATGGGGTAACAAGCTGTAAGAATGTTTGATGTTAGACTTTTTAATCACACAAAAAGGCTTTCTTTTCTTAAACAAAAAAATGCATGGTTATATGAAACATTTACACTTTACAAATTCCTCTCATAGTGCAAATAACTTCCAGTTATGTGTTGCTAGTGTGTTAGCAAACTGAAAAATCTAGTCACATGACGCTAGGTCAGACTAGCTTAGCAGCCCTTCCCCCGCCTGAGAGCTAGCCTGCAAATGTAAACAAGAGGTCATACACATTCAGCATATTGTGGTTTTGTTAAATATGTATGAAATAACTGAAATGCTAACATTTAGTAGACTGAAATAGCACTGTTGAACTGATACAATGGATGTTATTTCACGAGACCTCTTGCATCTATTTACATCAAGAAAGCAGTCAGTACTTTTCCATGCTTAAAGCTCTTGTGTGTGCGCCTCTAACACTCCTCCCTCTGTTCTTCAAATCCCACCCCATCAAGCCCACAAAGTTCTCAAAGAGGACTTGTTTGGATCTTGAAATGTTACTGCACGTCCAACACATGGGCTCGGGTAACACCATTCCATGATAGGACGATGCTAATATTGGGGGCTGTCATCAACGCCATCTTAAAGGCTGCCTGATTTCTGATTGGCTATGTAGGTTAGTGTGTAAGAGCAGGAATGTACACATGGGTCTGGTTTTGTCCTGCGAGAAATGAAAACAGGCTCATGTTTGGTTTGGCACTGAATAGAAAAATGGAATGAGATAATAACCGAAAGAGGAAGGTGTAGAGTGAGGATAGAGTGAGCAGCATTCCTATCTGCGTGCTGCAACAGGCTTATTTACTCAAGGGCACGTTTAGTTTAGTTTAAACATGAGATGTCTTCAAATTCTACATTGATTTAACACATTTTTATAATGAATCAGTGATTGAACACATATAATATAATAACAATGAACAACACAGGTTTTCTTGAACTTAGCAGTAGAAGTTATATGTTAACTTTGGATCACCTTGCCATTGACAACCCTCTTCTTCACTTATTTAACATTTAAAAGCCAGCCATGTGGTGAAACCTTAACCGTTTGAGGAGTTCTGATTGAGATTGTCTGCATTAAATGATACAGGTTTATGTATATTGGTCGAATCTGACACCTGTATGCACCTTTAAATAGTAGTGATGGTTAGACTGGGAAAACACCTTTACCTTTGAGGATTCACCTACATTTCCTTTCCTGTTGTTTGAGTTGTTTTCACTTCTGTTTCTGAACTTAAATTCCCCGGATATTTACCTGTTATCTTGGAATAATTTGTTTAAGCAAGTGATAATCCATTAATACAATTATGTAAATGTAGCAGGTACAAAGGGAATATATGGGAGGTGTTGTCACATGAAGCGTATGTTAGCATTTTCAGCAATTCTTCTGTAATCTAGATTTTATTTTTATTTCATGATTAAAATCCACTTTTAACATGTGATGTATTTGTATATGTTATGTTTTGATAGATAGATTGATACTCTCTGATTCGTATCTTTCTAAAAACAATAATGCTGTTTCTCTGCCATAAACATTGTTATTTGATTATTTAATTGATTATTTGATACCAAAAAAAAAGATTGCTAATGGCTGCAAATTCTTATCAATGGCGACAAATAAATGTGTTACTAAATACTGAAAAAGCATCACTGATGGCATGTAACATGAGTGTTTTCTTTTTTAGCAAAATACATCCCATTTACGTATTTGTTTTAAGTCACAAGTAAGGTCTTTAATTTTAAGTAAATTCCACAAAGGTGTCAAACATTTAATTTACGATTAGTGGATTTAGTCAAAAGACGAAGTAACCAGACACAAAATAGCAAAAATAACAAAACATTGCAGAAATCCAATAGTTGATCTAATTGAGTCACTAATGTCTGCAAAAATGTATTCAATGGGATTAACCAAGCTTTGGTAATTGGGATTAACATGAGTCATTTCTTGTTAAAAAATTGATTTGGAATATATTTCAGTGGCACTTCGGGTCAATTTGTAGACAAGCGACCAGACTTTTTTCAGGAACTGTACTCACTTACTCTTCATACCTGAACACCCTTCCAAAACCCTGTAGCTTTACATTTTCATTATTCAAATATTTACAATATTTAAGAAAACTATATCATGGTTTCCCACAAGCAAAACAAAAAAGGTATCACTGTTTCCCTGACTGCGATTGTGTTGTCAGTCAATGACTGCAGCTGAAGATGCCGTGTAATTACATCAAACATCACATGACCATGATGTATGAACAAGGAAGTTGTAATGTAATGCTAGCTTTGTCACAAACGCCTCACAGACAGCGCTTTATTGTTGGGTTATAACGTTCTCTACTGTTAGCTCTGAATTTTTTTTTCAATGAATGTAGCGGTAATCGATTGTTCAAAATGTAAGAAAAGATCCAACGGGAAGCCAAGGGGGTGTCAAACAGCCTTTGGGCCCGTTAGCAGATTAAGCTCCATGTGAGAGGAAGAGAGAGGGAGCGAGCCAGCGGGAGGGAAGGAGTCGATTTGGATTGAGTGCTCTCTTATATCATTATCTCTCTGAATAATCCTCACAGCGTCTCGAGCCGCGGGGGAAGGGAACACAGTCCCACATTCACAGTCTGTGGGTTGTGCCTTCACTTCCAGTTCCACTGTGATTTTCTAGATAAAAAACAGTATTTTTTTGCCTGCATTTTATTCAATATATTGTTATACAATATATTATATATATTGTTATAAATTAAACTATCTGTTTTAACCTCACAATAAAGGGGAGGAGACTAACACCAACCTAAACAAAACCAAGTCAATATCTATCTAATATTATCAGTATTTTACATGATATGTACGTCATAATTGTTGTAATACTGTGGTTTTCCATTATAAAGTGCTAGAAAACTTTATACCGTTAATACAGTTTGATATCTCCATCTACATTGTACTTTACCATCACATTACTAGTGGTGTAACAATTTATAGTGACTCAATAAATCGCAAAACAAAATGTCTCCAAGAGATATCGTCTAGAAGCTACAATACAATGCAAACAATCTAAAGTAAACTCACTCTTTATTGAGAAATAAGAGAGAACTTGTTTAAAACAAGCTCTTACAATTCTTCACTGACTTTGCATGCTCTGAGTGAACAGAACTTAGTGCTCCCCCTAGTGGTTGCATGATACTGCAATCTAATATAAACCTAAATGAAACCTGGAGTTCTTAACTTTACGGTTCTTAAACTTTAAAATTTAGAGTTATTTTGACAGTTTAAACATTGAATTGTGTGGTTTCTTTTTAAATGAAACATTGAAAATGTTGTTTCAATTTCGGGACATTGTTTAATTTTTTTATATTTCAAGGCAACTTACTGCAATAGATTTGTACTCACTGGCATTCTTTAGTTCATATCAGAAAAGATATCTGACCAAATTAAAGTACATTGGAACCAGTTTTGTGGTAATAACGAAAAAATAGTATAATGTTATATTACAGATGTTTAGTTTCATGCAAAAAAATATGACAACAGTTTCACAATATAACATAAAAATTTCTGTAGTGCGTAAAAAATAATTGTTCTAATGCAATAAAAAAGTGGCAGCTCTTCGTCGCAGTATAAAAGTTGTGTTTTCTTTAACATTTGCGGACAAATTTTCTGTCATCAGTTATTATTTATTCCGTAATTTGTTTATTTTATAACCTCATTTAAAACATGATCGAGTAATGGATTATTTAAAGTAAAACTCGCAGTTTCCATTAATTTAGCATAAAATCTAAATCTACTTCCTGATAACAACAGGCTGTAAAAGAGGGGCTTACTTTATTACATAATAGGCATTAATTAGTTTGATATTGCTATGAATTGATTTATAGTATTAGGTAGTATTTGGACAGAAGGCCTGTGTTTGTAAGCGAAACCAATAATCTCATTATTAAATTATATTTCCAAAATTAATTTCAACTGTTTTTATTTACGCTTGACTGTTTTTTTGTTTTTGTTTTTTTTTAAAAAAAAGCCTTGTTGCTGTTTGTGATTCAGTTGTTGGTTGGATAATGGTCTGCATCATGACAAACAGCTTTTCTGGAACTTGTTTGTCATGTGTTGATATCTCACCAGGCCTGTCCAACGATTCTGAGTAAAGCTGACACGCTGCTGGTCAATACATGTCAACACAAGAGAAAAAAGATTGCTGAGGCTGTGCGTTTCTTCCACAAAGTTTGTAACACGGGTCACAGGTTTGTTTCTAATGCGAGGTCTTTGAGAAGAGCCCATCCCCCACAAAGACACCCATCCATTCCCGCCTTCAACTGTAGCTTGAGCCTCTTAAAGGCACAGCGTTAAACTAAATTATTATTTGTGAGATATATAATTCATTAGATGTTGGATAAACATCTAATAGAAAACTGTAAAGGGTGAATCTGGAACTAAAACTCACACATGACTAATCACTGATGTATAACTATGGTACTCTATATGCAAATGATCCGGGGTGTACAGTACAGTGGTACCCCAAAGTACGAAACTAATCTGTTCCAGGGTGACGTTCGTATCTTGAACATTTCGTATCTCGAAGCAAGTTTTACATGTAAAACGCCTAATCCGTGCAACAGCTCTCAGAAACAACAGTATAAGTAGATAAAAAAATGGAAAAATTCAGATACATCCATAAAGTATTACATTTTTTTTTTTACAATACAGCCTTATTTATTAACTTATTATTTATTAACAAATTGAATAAATAATTTGTTACTGAAATTTCTAGACACTCTACCCATGATTTCAACATGTAAAAGTAATTTGAGATTATTGCAAATTTCTTAAAAAAAAATTAATAAATCCCATTTAGGTAAGTATTTAAAGCACCAGAATGAGGACAGATGCTTCCTGTTTCTGCCTTTTACAGACTGCAGACTTTTTATTGCACACTCTTAAATAAACTTTCTGTTTAAAAACTCTGTCCAGCACAACAGGAACTGCCTCCTTATAAGCCCATGCTGCAAACTTCACAATCAGGCTAGATAGGCGACAGAATCATTTGATCTTGAAAACGTGATTATTTTATAATTTTAAGGCTGTGTCTAGTACACCAAACCTATTTTCTAGATAAGAACCTCATAAAGGTGCTTAACCATTTGAGAGCCACTAACTCAGGAATGCTTATAATATTGCAAACCTAAAGTAAATCTCTTTTCCATCTCAGTGAACGGCTTATTTCTTCTCTGCTGTGTTAATGGGCTAGAAATGGATCTAGAGGATTGAACATACAATCCTTTGGCTTGGCTGGAAGTCCTTGCAGGAGATTTGAGTTGGCAAGGGGAGCAGGAAAGGGGTTGGACCGCTCTGATCAAAACAGCCTTTATTCAGAGGGGGTTTTATGGAGTTTCATCGATGCCCTGGGTGTTAAATAGCTGTTGTATTATTATTATTAATTTGAGGATATTGAATGCAAAGCTTATGAGTGACAGATTACATGATTAATGAAGGCTTCTTATCTCATGAGTATTGCTATTGTTCTTATGTCAGATCTCCTTAATGCTCCAGATGGGCGTGTGTGGCTCTTAAGGAAGCCATTTCCTTCTTTTTAAAAATCCAAACTAGAATTTATTAATGTGGAACATTAAATCTGGAAATCATTGAAAACCATTTATACCTCAACTCAAGCTAATGGCTTGTTTCTTGAGGACCCCATTAATGTCTTTTCTATCATATATCTCGTTTTATGACACCAACATCATTTAATAAATAAGATAATGTAACTATATTAGTCTAATGCAAGAATACTTTTGTTGCAAAGATGGCTACAGCAGCAATTCAGTTGTAAACAGTGTTTTATATAGTAATCACATTTAAGTTGAAGAACAAAAAAAGACAACGTGCAATAAAAAGTCGATTTATTATGAAAACATTGCCATAATGCAAACCGCTGCTTGTCACGTGGGATCTCGACGCTGATTGGCCGGTTGCGCACACTCCTACTTCCCCCACCCCCCAAACACAACGGACCCCTCTAAACATCACAAAACAGCAATTTACGTCATATTCAACATTAAAGCACAGGATGTAAACATGTTACCTGTGGCAGGTGTCAAATACACGGTGCCACAGCGTCACAGAACTGTTTGAAGTCCTTTTGCATAAAGTCCTCGCTTTGCATGACGTCATCTTCCGATGGGAAATACTGCAAGCTTTCGTCCTGGTCGCAGCCGGGGAAGTTAAACGACTGGCACTGGGTCATCTGTCGTGCGTAAAATATAGGCGGCGAGGGCAGGTCTGGACTGTCCAAAAGTGCGCCCCTAGCGTTCTCCAACACGCCTAGGTACGAGTCCATGTCCGCGAAGTCCATCTCGCAGTCGGATCCGCTGTCGGTACCCACAGAGTCCGATCTCATGTGCATCATCTGGTATTTCTCATGCATGAGGAACTGGTTGGTGTTTCTGGGCGCCCTCATTCCCGGTGCTCGGTTTCCTTTGACGTTAGCAGGACGCAACGAGACGCCTCGAGCCCATCGTCTTCGATTCCTGCGCACTTCTGGACAGTGCGCCCTCCGCCCTGGCCTCCTTCCCCATTTGTGCCACCTCTCGTTGCTTCTCTTGTGCTGTTCCGTCTCTTTGATGGTGGGTTTGCTGCTGTAGACCTCCCATTGGCACATCATGCCCCTTCCGCACATTTCCTCAGCTTCTAGCATCAGCTGTAATGCTCTCCCTCACATAATCTGGAGGGCAACGAAGGCTGGTTCCTCTCTTCTTTTGGGGTTTGGTTACTCGTGTCTGCTTACACGATTCACCCCTCGCTCGTCTACCTTTTTACTATCCTTTCCGATTTTTTCTTTGTCACTGGCTTTAGATGGCACATAGCCTGACGCTGTGCCCTCTGTGTAGGCAGCTTGATGCTCGTGTTTCTGATCTGAGATCAGTCACACCCTCTCCTCAGCTTTTCCGATTAACCAGTGTCTTTTGCCTCAATTTAAATGCAGAATCCTTTTCTAAATGTCTAAAGAGTGGAAGAAATATGTCTGTAGTTTGTTTACTTTGGTTAAGTGCCAACAAACTACGTTTTCTTCTTCCCTGACAAGCGTTTGTCTGAAAGTGACAGTTGACATCTAGCGCGTCCGCGTTCAACGTCTACTTTATACTTTTGGGCGCTACCAACAGTTTCAGGGATAGGGGGTGGTTCAGTCTTTTCTGAAGGACCAACATTTGAAATATACTGACATTCTACAGCTAACGCAATTTTTCCATTTTACAAAAATTATATATATATACGTTGAAGGTAAAATTTAGTTTTATCTAACGAGTGTTGTCAATGCTGTGTTTTTTGTTTTTGAGATAGTCTCCCCTCTGAATCGGAATGGCTTCTACTTTTTTGGAGCGCTCTGTTCCAGGATCAGTGCTCGCTATGATGATCCCAGACGTTACCACAAAGATATCAATGTCACACTGCACCAGGATCAGTTTAGTAACGTTTGAACGACAAAGCGAGTATACGTGATGTATGTGAAAGATGTGAGGACAACAAACTAATGGCCGACATATGGACGGGTTTTTATAGTAAATACGCTTGTTCATCTTTTGGATACACAATAAAAAAACGGTGGTTTGTTTTCCTGTTAAGATGTCTTTATTTGAATTGGTGTCATGACTGTACTTGTGGATTGTGTGGTGTATTTTGTTTAATCGAATTAAGTTACACAAATGACTAAAAGCGGAAATAATCGATAAAAATACGGTCAAATAACCTAGTCGAATATAGTTTTGTTAGTCGAAAGATTATTTTTCAAGTATTAGACCCAGTAGGCTAGTAGATCACACCCTCCAACACGAACAAAAGAGGGTAAAGGTGCTTCCTTAAATTAGAGATGATTGCAGCGCCGCATGAGCCAGTAGATGCTTCCTTTCAGAAGATATGCAGACATTAATGTTTAGCCTATTTATTACATTGTTTTAAACTTGTGATCTGCGGCCAATACCACAAAAGTAAAACAAAACAAGCTATACGAAAAGTTAGAAAACAATAGTGTTGGTTTATTTGGAATTATGTTACGCATTATACTGCTGTAATAAACAGTTAATATAGTAATCAGTGTCACAATATCATAAATATCTCATATTAAATTATCCCAAACGAATGCGTTTTCACACTTTAGGCAGAACATTCGAGATGACGAAGACACAGACGCAGAAATAACACACAACATTTAATAACGAAAAATTGTGTCTACATTTATTTAATGTTTATATGTTTCATGTATTCCTTGTCTCTATTGCTCCCAGTGGTTGATAATGGAATTGCAGAAGTGTTACATGCAAGTAATGCGAAACATTCACACTAAAATAGCAACACAACTACATATGTATAAAACTTAGCCATGTTTTATGTTGAGAATCCAAAGAAAAGATACATATTGGAACAACTCTCCCTTAAAACAGTTGGTTCAGAAATTGTGACGTCAGAGGAACAACTTGGTAGCGCTAGAGAGCGATACTTTGTGTCACAGCGTTGTTTTTCATTTTATTTTCATGAACATTTTATTTCAGTTTTTTACTTTGTATACTATATGAGTAAATATCTCAATAAATGGAAAAAGAAAATAAATATCGTTATCATGTCACGTGACGAACTCGAGGCAGTGGGCGGGGATTCAGCTTCCAGTTTAATCACAACAAAGATGGCGGCGATATCTGACAGCTAGTTTTGTTATTCTAATTTTTTTATTCGCGGCGGAGCTCAAATTAAAAAAATGGACGCGCCGCTTGTTTCGGAGAACAGTGCGGAGAAACGCGTCTGGATCGTGGGCTCCGAGCTAGTGGAGAATTACACGGTGAGTCCGCTGTGTTTCAGTTTGTTGCAGTTGATAATCAACGTTCAAATGCGGTTGAAAAACGTTGGTGGTGTCAGTTCCGTTGCAGAGAATCAACCTTAGTCATTTACAGTTTTAGGATAAGTTGTATTTTTTTCTTGAAACAAAGTGGTTTTGTTTACCATCAAAAAGGACAAGCGTAAAATATACAATTGTAGATTTTTTTAAAACCTTGAATTCTACAATCATCAGTACGGAAGATAATTAACTCACACTATATTAATTATTTTTATGTAATGTTGTTAGCATTTTAAAATGTTTATTTTTTTAACTAAAGGTTGTGTCTGGTAACAACAGATATTTTTCTTAAACGTTCATTTATTAGTTAATTAAAATAGCCTTGCATTAGTCAATGATAAGAAACCACATTTATATAAAAATATATAAGGTTGTTTATTGTGTTTACATAATGAAATTACACTTGTCTTTGACCACAAAATGTCAAAATACCAACAGAAATGCACAGAGTAAAAAAAATGCACAAAGTTTAAAGGAAGTTATATGTATGTTACACAAAAAACTGATTTGTCTCCTTGTAATTGGACTGAATTAGTCCAATTGTCCACATTTTTCCCCAACGATTAACAATTTGAACTAGAAAATGAATGTAAAGTAGATTTTTCCTAACCCTAAAAAAACACTTATTTTAAACTTTTTCAGGTTTACATTATCGAAGTGAAGGTTGGCGATCACAGCTGGAGCATCAAACATCGTTACAGTGACTTTCATGAATTGCATGAAAAAGTAAGTAGCCCCAAAAAACCCAGGGTCTCTGATATTGACACTGGGGTCATAGTTCATGGACTGATGAAATCTTGTTGACTTCAGCTGACCGTGGAGAAGAAGATTGATAAACATCTGCTCCCGCCCAAAAAGATAATCGGCAAAAACTCCAAAAGTCTGGTGGAGAAAAGAGAGAAAGAGCTAGAGGTTTATCTACAAACGCTTCTCAACAGATTCCCCTCATCGACACCAAAAGTCCTGTCCAACTTTCTGCTTTTCCACCAATACGTGAGTGATTAGCGATTGTGTCGGGGTATTTGAGGGATTATAGACCGCAAGCTGTGAATTATTCAGAGCTTTGAGTGCTAGGATTGGTGTAATATGGTCTTGTTTTCTGTTTTTTTCTGTGTTATGGAATAAAGTCAACTTTATTTACAATCCAAATTCTTCATGTGACTTATTGGATTGGAAGCAAACTTTCCAAAGATATTATGGGCTAATAATAAATTGTCACAGGTTCTATGAAGGTCTTAGAAACCTTTCTACATGGCAAATGTTAACATTGTGCTGTAACCAAAGACTTTACGGACCTAACATCAATGATTAAGTATCGCTCTCTGTTGCAAAACAGAAGTCAGTACAGAAGTGTAATTCAACGACTGACCACTCAACAGATCCCATCGACTCCCCTTGTTAAAGTACCCAATCTTACTGCAGAAAAGCATACTGTGGGTCTGGCACAGTCAGTTTTTTATTACCTTTGTTATGTCTTCATTTACAACAAGCCTTTGAAAGGTCATGAACTGTAGTTTTTGAGTTGTACATTTCATGAATGTCAAATTTTGTTACTACAGTTTTGCACAAAAGTGTACATTCCCAAACACAATTTTTGTTTTTTTGGCCATTTTAAAAAAATATCAATGAAAACACAAACTTTTTTTTCCACTCATACTTTAGCAAATTTCTAAGCACAGCTCTTTAGAGATTTTTACATTAGAAAACATCGGTGATCTGAGTAAATGCTGGCTGTAAAGGGTTCTGGCTGTTATATCCTTCACCCGGATTCTGGAAGTGACCAGGGCTTTTCACTTGTGTGAAAGATCAAACACTTTTTGGTTTCTCAGTTCATGACCCCTTTAAACTTGTGAAAAATGGAGGTTGTGGCAGTGCTATGTGGGCACCGTAGGCTAGGATTTTGTCACCTCAGCTCTTTCCATTTCCTGCCCTTTTAGCCATTTTTGAATATTCATTAGTGACACACTGCAAGGAAGAGTCAGCTTCAAAACCTCTCTTCAGAAACACTACGTCCATTGGTTTGTACAATCTTTAGTTTTATCTTTGTTAAACTTTTTTTTGTAGCGTTTGATTTTAATATTTAACCATGAACTGTTTCCTGTCTAAAGAAGAGAAGAGGAGAGACAGCCAGCAAAAAAAACTTTTCAATAATCAATTCTGGAGGTCATCAATGTAGAGCAAACCAGATAATCAGCCTCCCTGTGCAAACGTTTGACTTCCATCACAAGCCTCGGTTTGTCTAACCCTTAAACAGAGGACAAACTTGTTTCTGAGCTGATAAGAGCATGTGAGCAGTAGATTCCTGTGATTCGCTTCAGGTCACATGTGGCTTTAATAAAACTCTGGGTGTATTAACTGAGTCTACAGAAGATTTTGTGCAGTGTTCACTCATTGGAAGAGCAAGGGTGGATTTTCTGCCTCGCAGCACAGGGTTGATATGAATCTCTGAGGCTTTTTTCTAGAGGAGACATGTGACCCGAGCTGTGTTTTTATTTGCTTATTTACTCTGTTTCCTGCTGTCTTTTAAAGTTCTTTTATGCCCCCTAGCCTCAGCAGGTGCTTTCACTCCTCGTTTTTGAAAAACCCAGTGTAAAGGGGTGTGGTCAGCTGTGATTTAATGAGATAGCGCTGAGCTATTTTTTCAGAAGAGGGACATTCTCAAGATTTAAGAAGGAAATCACAAATCGATTTCAGTATTTCTCTCCTGAGAAATCTCAGGTTCTCTTTAGAGAAATGTCTCAAGTGAGAAACGGAATAAACCTCTGATTCCAGCTTTCTTTTGTTCTCTTTCTTCAGGAAATCAATGGCATCGCTGCAGCTCTGGCTGAGGAGCTCTTCCATAAAGGTCTGTGGTGCATTGCTCATGTGATGTTTAAAAATAAAAAGCCCGATGCTTCTGCACTGCCGTCATGCCTCATAATCAGCTTCTAGTGCATCCGGGGGCTTTTAAATGTTTCACAAAATACAAGTCTTCTTTACTCACAGAGAACAAACAGCGTGAATGCATCATGCTCTAAAATTCTATAATGGATAAAAAGATAATATAAATGTTGCATACATAGTTGAGAAAAGCCTACAGTGCTTGAATGATTTTAATGCTCTGAGTATAACTGTGTTATAACTGTTACCCTGCAACCCATCATTGTATAGAATGCCTGGGTAATGTGTAGAAAACAAAGCTTGTGTACAATTAAAATAACTTTACACTCCACTTTTTCAGGCAATCCAAAACTGTAGCAGGCGAAGTTTGCCAACAGAAATTGTGGTGTTCCTCAATCGTTCAGGTCAAAATGTCGGTCTCTTCCGTTTTTATGGGTTCACGGGATGACTTGTGGCAACAGAGTGTAGTGATGGGACCAGAAATATGGCGTGCAGATGGATTCTTTAGAATGTGAACGAATTTACTTTCATCTTTCCCCTTTGACAAAGTGCCTGTCATCACCTAAGTAACAAAAGGTCTTTGCAAAAAAAAAACAACAAATCACAGTTTGCCAAAACCCACCAGTCAACTATCCATAACCTAGAGCAGTGGTGTCAAACTCCTGGAGGAGGGCCACAGCTCTGCACAGTTTAGCTCCAACCTTAACCAAACACCTGATGCAGCTTGTGAAGTCCTTCAGGCTGTTTGCAAGCTTCAGGTCTAGGTCTCTCTGAGCAGGGTTGAAAGTTAACTGCCCCCAGGATCTGAGTTTGACACCCTTGACCTAGACATTCCATGCAATTCCAGATTGCACACTTTCTGTGTAACACAAACATAGTTTCCTTCTTTCACATTAATTCCTTGAACACCTCCCGACTCAAACCTAAAAGGAGAAAAACATCACAACTTGAGTTTTAAAGAGAGGGATTATCATCTATATTTCTATGAAATGTGTCATCTCAGGGGAGCAGCTGCTGGCAGCAGGGGAGGTGTTTCTCCTCAGACCACTCCAGCTTTACTCCATCACACAGCAGCTCAAACTGGCCATGCCAACCTGTGCCAACGGAGATGCCCGAGCTGACCTCGGCCACATCCTGGACTTCACCTGCCGCCTCAAGTACCTCGAGGTAGCTCTACATTACATCCGAGCAGGACAACAGATGCTTAAAATGCTTCATTTAGTCGTTGAACCGTTGAAACCCACAGCAACAAATCCATTTGAAATGCCTGCAAAACTGCAACAACAGACGATAGAGCAATAATGGTGTACATTTTCCAACAATTTTATCCTTTTTTTAAACAAACGCTGAATCTCAGATTCCAGGACAGAAAAGGCGAGTGGGTTCGAGTAACATCGAGGAGCAGAGTCTTGTGTTCGATCTGTCCATCTTTAAAGCGCTGCTCCAGATCGAGGTCAGAGCTGTGGAGGTTTTGTTCCATAGAGAGTTTGTTGAACGCTTTTCTGAGTTTGTTTTGTTCATTTTCAGATCAGAGAGTGTGATGCAGGACAGATCCAGGGTCTGCCGTCGCTGAAGCCCTCTCTGGAGACACTCAGCGTTCACCAGACGGCCACGAGTATGAAGGTGATTCTGCTGTAACTGAAGTTCCTTTGGTCCTTCTGAAATCTAGCTTGAGCATCATAGAGGAAATAGTTTTATTGTAAGATGCAACGTGTGCAAAAGTAATTAAAAAAGAATTTATTTCATGTACAGTTGAAGACAAAATTATTAGCCCCCTTGTGAAAGTAGAAAATATTTCTAAAGTTTAACAGAAAGACAATTGTTCTTTTTTTTTAAAGAAGATAGTAGTACAAACAGAAATAAAAGTATAACCTCTAGATTTATTGGTGGCACCAGTTGTTTGAGTGATAAAATCTCAGCGTTTCAAATACATCATTGTTTTCTAAAGGGTTGCCGTGCTTTTTCTTTCATTTTTCATAAAGTGTCTAAACCAAGCTTTCTTTCCTCTTCTCTTTCCCGGACAGGAAATCCTGGTTCCCGAGGCCTGTGAGTTCGCACAGTGGGAACCAGAGGGACAGGAGTCTCTGGGTCCTGTCACCGCAGTCATTCCCACTTGGAAGATGCTGACCACGCTGGACATGAGCAGGAACAGCATCTGCTGTATCGACGAGTCGGTGGTGCGCTTGCAAACACAGCATCACATAAAGATTTCAGTCATTGCTGATTTTTAAAGCTTTTCTGCCTGTTTTGTCACAGAAACTGATTCCTGGAGTCGAGTTCCTGGATCTCAGTCATAATGAGCTCTCTCAGGTGGAGAACCTCCAGGTTCGTTTCTCTGTATCTAATCTTTATCAGTCAGTCTTCATCTCAGAAGTTAAATCGAGGGTTCTAAAATGATTCCAAAGGGAAGCAAAAACAAACCAAATTGAGGCACACCACATGGGAATATCACTGAGAAAAGTTAATGCCTTCAAAACTCGCTGTAAAAGAAATTTTTGGGTAAAAAAAAGTACAACTTTTCATCACCACACTGTATTCCAGGAGAAAATCAATATTATCATGAAGCTGATATGTATTGGTGCCCATCGTGTTTCTACTGCAGCATTTGTACAACCTGGTACATCTGGACCTGTCCTTCAACCAGCTGACTCTCTTGGAGGCTGTGCACACAAAACTTGGGAACATCAAGACCCTCAATCTGTGCGGAAACCAGTTGGAGACTCTGCAGGGCCTCAGCAAGCTCTACTCACTGGTCAACCTGGACCTGAGCCGGAATAGATTGGCTCAGGTGTGTTACCAAGTGTCTTTGAACTCATGTGTAAAAGCTTTTTGCCCATTTAAGGATTATTTTGAGTCATTTTTAAAGATGTGTTGCAGTTGCTTATCAACCTGTAATTTACCAACTAGTTTTTTTCCCACAGTTGGATGAAATTCGTCACATTGGGACTCTTCCATGTCTGGAAAAGCTGATTTTGGCAGATAACCCCATGTGCATCATCCCAGATTACCGGACTAAAGTTCTGGCTCAGTTCTGGGACCGGGCTTCTGAGGTGTTGTTCTTTTCATTGAAACTTCCAATATTTCTGTTTTTGGTGATTTCAAAGATAACCGTGTTGGCGACAGGTGTGTTTAGATAGTGTGAGCACCACAGCGAAAGAGCTGGACACAGTGGAGGTGCTAAAGGCAATTCAGAAAGCCAAAGAAGTCAAAGACCGCATGGTCAACATGGATAAAAAGGTAGATTTATTTTATATTTCTTGTTTATTTTTCTTTTTAATTCCATTACAGAGTATAGCATAGACACCATAACATCACATCTGAATACCTTAGCAACGATTCCTGACCACCCTAGCAACAAAACCTGAGAAAAAATATCCACAAATCTAAGGCTACAAGCTATCCATACATAGAGGAGCCCTTTACAATGTGTCATTAGCAACAATTTTCAGTACCCTAGCAACCATATCTGACCACCCTAGTAACGCAGCCATGGAAAGAAATTTCCACAATTACAAACCTCATAGAGTGATATTTTACACTATTCAAGAATAACCATTCCTACCAGAGTAACAAATTAGAGTAACCTAGCAACCAAATTTGTACACCTTAGCAACACATATCTAAAGAAAACACCTTCAGGCCTAAGCATGATGTGGTGGGTTATTTTATTCATACTGGAAACAGACCATGAGTAAATAGCATTAGACACCATAGCAATAGTACCATAGTTACCCTTTCTAACCACCCTAGCAACACAAATCAGTTGGTGCTGCCATTTCTATATTTATCAACCTAGTTATCTCATAGTTTTTAAAACCTCAAATTCTGCTTGTGCTAAATGTACCTTTCTAGATAGCGCTTCACATTTTCAACTTTAGTGAAAAGGAGCTGTGGCGCCCCCTGTTGGACAGAGACTAGAAGTGACAGGTTTTAATTGAAATTCATCAGAACTATGAGCAACAAATACTCCTTCTGCCAAATGTCGCCATGGCTTCACATCATTCACTTTAAGCTGTAGCCGTCGTGTGAGTCGCTGCCTTATGCTCAAGGCTAAAGAGGAGCATGGTGTTATTGTTGTCAGGTGAGTGGTGTACCAGGGGCATCCTCTTCGTCCTCTCTGGTTGCTGCATCCTCCTCCTCCCCCTCTGTGTCCCGCTCCAGCTGCTCCAGTCAAGGTAAAACCATGTATGTATCGCGCTGCAGGGACGAGGTGGAACACATTCTTAGAGATAAAAGGGTTTCATTTTACAGATGAATAGTTTTTTCTTCTTTTTCAAACAGTGATAGTTGTCACATAGGCTACTGTTTTATTTATGTAGAAACATACATAAGAAGAATTGATTCAAGATTATTCTTTGCTTACCTTTTATTCTATTAGGTTTCCAGTTTGGCAAGAATGCTGGGGTTACACCCCTCCTCTTAAAGCAAGGGACATCTATGTTATCCTATTTTCTGTAATAGACGTTCTCAGTCCAGTCTGAGACGCAATAATGAGTAGAATGTAAAAGATTTTTGGTGTTGAAAAAGGTTTTGGTGCCATGATCCTGTCCCAGGTGGAGGAGTATCTTGGGGTCTTGGTTATGAGTGAAGGATTGGGAGATAGACAGACGAATAGGTGAAAATTCGCAGATTATGTGGTTTTAAATCCTCCTCTCATGGGTTGTCCCATAGATTCATATGTTGTGTGTGGAGGTTTTGGTTTTCCTGAATAAAGCTACACCAATTTGTTGTAAATCTCACATAAATAATTGGTATTTTATCTGAAACTGCTTAGTTTTCATCGTAAAGCTCTGGTGATTAAATTCACACACCATCTCTCTTTCAGAAACAACTGCTTGTAAAGAAAAAGCTTTTTTAACCAAAGAGACATTGACTCCCGTGGACTCTACACTTCCCCAGAGATGCTGTGATGTTTACAGCTC
This sequence comes from Danionella cerebrum, assembly GCA_007224835.1. NCBI lineage: Eukaryota > Metazoa > Chordata > Actinopteri > Cypriniformes > Danionidae > Danionella > Danionella cerebrum. The sequence goes on along the minus strand of SRMA01024064.1, from coordinate 70,928 downwards.
AGTCGGTGAGCTCGTGCCGCAGGTCTGTTGCTAAAATCACATTTCATTCACCTACAGATTTCTTCTGGAGCAAACAACAATGTTTTTTTACAGGCGAACACTCAGAGTGAATCCAGCTCGTCTGCAGAGGTCGTCTCTGAGAGCAGGTTTGTTTATTTTAATACTTTTAAGATTCTGCTTTGAATTCTTTTGATTGCACGAAAAAAAAAATTGAGTCTGATTTGTCAAATTATGCGTTTGGGGTTGTTTTTCTGCTAAGTATCACAGGCAACTGCACCTTATTGCAGGACTGATTGACAGGTGTCAAATTGTGTGCCAAGAACCCACGGCACTGGGTCAGGAATGCACATTTCAACATGACTATGAACACACAGCCATAGAAAGAAAGGAGTGATGCATGAAGGTCCTGTACTGGCCTTGAGTTCTTATTCCCATATGGACTCTGTAGAGGGAGCTGAAGGTTCGGGTTGCTTCATGTCAGCCTCCAAAACTTAGACTCTTGGAGAGGATCAATATGTAAATAGGTGTGGATCAAAATGTCGAAAGAAAGATTTTGAAAGGAAGAGTTTGAAATTATTCAACAGAAAATGTGGGGTTATTTAACTTAAACATGTAGACATGAATCAGCTAAACATTCATGTCTAAGAGAGAGAAACAGAGGTGGAGATAATGAAGGAGGGGAAAGAAAGGAGATCTTAAGACAATCAGTCACCTATGTGAGTGTAGGGAGCAAAAAAAGAGGCTGGACCTCTCGGAGCAGGCCTTTTAAGAGCATATCACTTCCTGTTGTGAACAAAGATAGGACTACAAATACTTTTTCAATTAGAAAACCTAAAATGAATTAATGAACAGCTTATTTATTTTACTGGGGGCAAAGGAGTTTGTTTACTAACTATATATTTACCAGTAGTCAGTACTTTGTTTTATACTGCGGTGTTTATGCTTCTATTAATATAAAGATGGAGGGAGTATTTACCAACCAAAACTAAAATTCCTCTCAAATCCACTTTAGCTCCTGCTCCTGTGACGATGAGTGGAAACCTTGGACCAAAAGTCTATTGAGCCTCATTCTACCTCCTTCATTAGTATCCTACACGTCTAACCAGGAGTTCACCAATCAGCTTTCTGCTCTCGTTAGCCTGTCCAACACAAAAGAACCAACACCAACGCCCTCTAAAACCACATCTTTGCAGGGCCCAGACCAAAGTAGCCTTCAATCCGGAGATGGATACTTTGAGATGTCCCTAGACGACTCTGAAGAGATCATGGGTTGTTCCTCAACATCCCAGGAACATGAGGATCATGGTGTGAAGGACTCTGAGGATGTCAAAATGGTGCTTTGGTGTTTATGCATCAGTGTTGGAGACAGTTTGCAGCAGAGGCCATCGTGTTTGGTGTTAACGGACAGCCTGGTTGTGGTTTTCCACACAAATTCAGAGGAACATGTGAACAGTCTGGAGGAACATTTGGAGGTTGCTTTGACCACCCGTTTTGATGACATCGATCATTTTCAGTTTGAGATTCCAGACGTTTGCATCTCCTTGAAGATGAAGTCAAATAAAGACCAATGGTGGTTTTTTTCAGACACAAAGAGTTTGAAAGAGATCCACTCTTTGGTAAATCGTCACATGGACCAAACGACAGAGCAAGTTTCAAACGCTCAAACATTCATCCGACAGTTTCTCAACCCGTGGGACTCTGAGGAAAGCGATGCCAAAGTGAAAGGAGGACACTTGGTCCATTTCCTAAATCTAGCATCTTCTACCTCGGACGAATTTGTCGCAAACAAACCACAGAATCCAACAACTGCTGGTGTTTTTCCCCAAATTGACCTTTTTGAAACCAACCAAGACCAAACCTCCAATCCAACGATCCTCTTCCTGAGCTCGAGACACCTCTGCATTCTCCAGATTGACTTTCTTTCATTGGTGTCAAATACAGTTCGTAGCTGCTCCAAATTCACTCGTATCCCACTATCTTTCATTCTTCTTCACCCAAAACACAGGTGCTCGTGTAGAGGCTCCTCAGACTCCCACTGTTTTTATGATGCCCACATCATCGAAGTGATGGCAGGCCATGACCATCTGACGCTCAGTTTTGCATTTGCACAATCAAAGTCCGAGTTCCTGAAGGAGTTCACAAAGCTGCGGTCCAATCTGAAGGAAATTAAGACCATCGCTCTTCAGCGAACTACGAATGGACCCTTGAACAGCTGTCCCACTCAGACCACAGCCAGCCAAAGATTGCCAACCAGCAGGTGAGCAAGTTTTTCCAAAAATGTGTTTGTGAATGCTTGGTTTGGCTTATATCAAAAGATATATCACAAGATTGTTGGGCAAGATATTGTTTAAAAAAAAAAAAACATTTCAGAGTTCTGAAACAATTGAATTGTTCCTTCAACTCATACGTGTGAAGAGATCCAGCTCTTCTGAGTTCAGATACCCCTTCAACGCAAAACATTAAAGGTACATTATTCCCAAAAAGCTGTTCTTTTGTCCTACAGTGCTCCTCAAGAAGTGCAGAGACCTCACCTGAGCCTGTCTCTGCTGTACCCATCCAAAACCCTCATTCAGCAGCTGATGGAGGACAACCAGTGTCCCTCACACCTCTCCCTCTGCTCCTCATTGCAGCACATCTCCTCTCTCGATGGAGAACAGCTCGTTCACTTATTCCACCAGAGCATTTCTGAGGCAAGTCTGTGTGCGTTTGTGCTTTTCCTTGCAGAGTTTCTGGTGCTCCTCCACTCAGTGTTTAAGAAAGAACTTGTGTCTGTTATTAAACCCTCTGAGCTCCTCTGGGAGACACAGTAGAGCTCACTGGCTTCTCTTTGGGACATGCAGATGGAGAACGAGGAGCTGAAGCTCATCCTGTGGACCTCACTGCTCTTCTACAGATCTCCTGACATGGAGATGACCGCCTGTGTGCTGCTCTCCACCAAAGCTGTCTACTTCCTCCTGGACGATAGTGCCACATCCCTGATGAACCAATCAAGTGAGTGCAGCTATTATAAACCTATTTGTGGCACAGATCTGGTTTTATGTTAAGATACTGATGTTTTTTCATGGTATTTAGAGATTCTTTCAACAAAAAGAAGTCATAAATTATTTTTAGCTCACAAGGGTTGAAGAGTCCCATTTCCTCTGGAGCATTCCTCGCTTGGCCTTTTAGCCAATATATTTTTCATTTGTATCCATAAAACGTCTGTTGAATTTATTATGTCTATGATTTGAGTAAATTATGGCAAGTGTACAGAATTTTTTTGTATTTGGTGATGTTTTTTGACATTCCATCCTCATCTCAGAGGGTTTGCTCGCTCTCTCTTAAGACAGGGCTTGAAGCAGGGCCTGACTTGGGTACGCAAAACTCAAAGTTATTCTCTCTCACAAAATCACCTTGCAGAAAATGTTTTGTGGGAATTTGTAGGGGTTAGGGTTAGTGTCAGTGTTAATGTAATGTAGTGTTAATGTTAACGTAATCTCCAAGTAAATCACCCTCAGATTGTACAATGGCCACCTTATTTCTTTTATTTTGAATAGAAAGCATCATTTTCAAGAAGCTAGACATAAATTATATCTAAGAAAGAAGCAAATGAGTTGTCCTTCGATAACAGAGAAACCCAAGTATGAGGATTCCTAGCAGTGGCTGTAACGGTATGGCAGCTTACTTTGACATGCTCACACTTTAATATTTGTGTAATTAATTTCCAGATAAAGAAATTGGTTTAAATAACGGAAAAATTCTTTTTACATCTGGCTCTGGTATTTAAACCTATGGTAAATAGAAGTCGTGTGTGGCCTTTGACAGATCAATTTTGAAAATTTGGTTCACATCCAATTTATTTATTTATGTTTTTTAATTAACCAAGCCAGTGATTGACGCATTTCTAGCTTCAGTGAGCAGATCAAGTTGTAGAAAATTAACGTACATTGATTGGTTGGTCTTTCAGTGATGTGGACCTGGCAACCGTCCGAGCTCAAGAACAAGAATTTCCTCGTCTCATTCTGCTTCACACTCAAACTGAAAGATCTCCAGAGCGTCAATGTGGGCTTGTTCGATCAGTACTTCAGAGTCGTGGGTGAGTTAAGGACTTCTTACAAACCCCTGCGTCGTTCCATTGACCGTATTTACATCGAAATGTAATTCCTCTTTAAAGGGCCCTCCCCTAATCACATCATTTCCTGTCTGACCCGCGACGGTTATTGCACGCATCACTTCCTGCAGCAGCTGATGACGGTGTTGTCCCTTCTGGAGAAGGTTCCCTCTCCGGAGCCCGCAGAGCTGGATTTCTACTCGCAGTTTGGAAACAAAAGCACAGGTGCTTTTAAGAAATCTGAATACTGAATGTCAGATACTGGTAATAATGGGATTTGGGTCTCTCCAGTCTGCATGTGTAACTAATAGCTCAGTAGCTACTTCCGAATTTGAGAGTAAAAATTTCCTCATGTTTTCGTTTTTGTACTTAATGGTTTTCTAGGTAAAATGGAGAACTATGAACTGGTGCATCCCAGTAAGGTGAAGTTTGTGTACCCCAGCGAGGAAGAAATCGGAGACCTCACCTTCATCGTTGCAGAAAGGAAGCCCCCACAGGGTCCATCTTCGTTCAACATACTCTTATACCTCCTGGTGTTCCAAGTCCACCTCAGTCCAGATCAGTCCGGTAAAAACCAGCCTGTCCTGCAACCCAAGACTCTCATCCTGACCAGTACGGACGTCTTCCTCTTGGATGAAGATCATATTAGCTATCCTCTTCCTGAATTCGCTAAAGAGCCCCCACAAAGAGACAAATACCGTCTGACGGATGCTCGGCGGATTCGAGATCTTGACCGTGTGCTAATGGGCTACCAGACTTACCCTCAGGCCCTTACGCTGGTCTTTGATGACGTTCCAGGACCGGATCTCCTTTGCCATCTAACGATGGATCATTTTGCTGAGGCTGAGGGAAAGAGGGAGCGGGCTCAGGGGTTCGGAGGAGCCGAGGGAGAGGTACAGTGGTGTATTTTTGTTCCTGGAGCAGACAGTAGAGAACGACTGATAGCGCTTCTGGCTCGCCAGTGGGAGGCACTGTGTAGCCGGGAGCTGCCAGTTGAGCTAACAGGCTAAAATGAAAATCATAAGGTAATTTGTTTACAAAATTTAAAAAAGAAGAGCTTTCAATATTTGCTTTGATTAACTCCTTTCTTCGAAGCGAATTACTTATTTTACCCCATTATTTGGAATTATGTAGCTGTGGTTGGAACTGTGTTGCAGATGTAGCTAACAGGCTAATTGAGGCTATGCACAGCTAATTGTCTGCTGACGTACAAATACACCAAAATGGAAGCACAAGTAGCTGCGAGCCCGGGTCAAGCTAACAAGATACTGGATATTTGTTTAGTTGCGCAAATTAAATTTGCATTGAGGCCACCGTCGAGTCGAGATTTCCCAGATGAGCTAACAAGCTAAAATGCTAAAAATATGCAGCACTATGTATTTGTGAGAATTTAATTGAAGGTTGCTAATTGAATTATTAAGTGGGTGATGTAGCTGAAAGATGGAGGATAACAACCATTTTCATTTCACCAGCCTCCTAGTGGAGAACGTGATATTAGCAATTAGCCTCCAATGAAAACACCACAATGTGAAGTGAAAATTATGAATAGTGGATTAAAATAATTTTATCTCAATGTATCCAGTGACACTAAAGGTTAATGTTGTTTCTAGTTCACCAGTGGATGGGGCTATGTCGCTGAATGCTGTGGGTTTAGCGCAAATGCTGACTGAAACCAAATCTGTTGCTACAATGTACTTTGACATTTATTGGCTAATGTGAAACTTTTTGTAACCAGTGGGAGGCGCTGTGTAGCATCGAGTCATTATTTCAACAAACTATGAAGAATTTTTTTGTATAATTTTCACACAACGCAATTTGGGAAGTTGCACACGAGTAGAGTCATTTTGTAGAGTCCACACGAGTTAATCATTTTGTCTCAGGCTTTAAACTTAGCTTTTATTCTGCTTTTCTTAAATATTTATGTGCTGCTTTGTACAATCTGCCACTTATCATGAACCATGACGCATCTTTTATAACGTTGTTAACGTCAGTATTATTTTACTCTGTTTTTCCTCTGATGCATTTTTTTTTAATTACTGTTTTAATGTACTTTTTGCATTTTAGAAAGTACTCCTGAAACTAATGGATATTTTGTACAGGAATTAAAATGGAAGAGCCAAGCACATGTTTACAGATGGCTTCATGAGATTACTCACATGAGAAAACAGACTCATAATGCACTTTGAATTTTAATAAATTAATTTACACATATTCACTTTTATCTTTGCATTATTATTATTATTATTATTATTCATCCCATTTTTTATTTCTAATCCAGAGTAAGCTTTGTATGTGAGAGTCTATAATTAAGTGAACCTCTGGTTTACTCTGCAAAACGTGAAAAAAAATGAAAATTTGTCACATTTAATTGTTAAATTATTAATATTATATCTTGACCCTTGGATGTTGGTAGAAAAATTATGTTTTATATTTTTATATACTAATAATATTCCATGTATTCTACATATTTTTATATGTAGGGCTTTCACTGTGTGTTGCAGTTTGTACTTGTTTTTATTTAATAGTGACCTATAAAAATCAGCTGTGTGCATTAATGTAGACACTGAAAAACCAATGGTATGCCAACATTATCAACACCACCCACCTTTTCAACTCTAGCAGGTTTAACTCTTCTGGGCTCTATCCATCCCAATGGTGTTTTCTTGGGTTGAGTCTGGACTCTTCAGGTGAGTTACGTTTTTCCAAACTCATCCATGTCGTTTAGGAAAATACTTTGTGTGCTGGTGCTCAACTCTGTTGAAACAGGAAGGTACCATCCTAGTCTTTTTCCAGCTATATGTCTTCATACGTTACTGTGCAAAACAAAAATTGATGATCATTTGCACTCGTTTGCTGTAACTTTTTGACTTTTTTTTCTTTAAATTTGATCTATTTGTTGAAAAAATTAAATAACCCCACACCATCAGCCCCCACCACCACCATCACCAAAAGCATTGCACCACAATGGAATCAGACAAGAAATAATGTTGTTATTATTAACGTTATTAACTCCTGATTAATGTTAATTTAGATCAATAGATCTAAACTAAGCAAGAGAAAGCAAGGTTTAAAAAGATTTAACAGAAAAAGGGGCTTTATTTAGCTTAAACATGTAGATATAAATCAGCTAAACGCAGAATTAAAGAGAGAGAGAAAGAAGGAAATGGGGGAGATGACATAGAGAAAAGAGAAAGAATCTCAAAGAGAGACCGGACATAGCCCTGTTTAAAAGCTTGTCACTTCCTGTTTGTGATGTATTTCCTGTTCTGTCTCTGAAATCACACAGAAATGTTTGTTTTTTCTATTACATCATCAAGCCGAGCCAATGTACCCTTTTTTCAAGATAGATCCAGAGAACAGCACTGAACTTAATTCTATTATATTGTATTTTGTAATGTCTGGTTTTGATAGAGCTTCTCTGTTCTTCTGTTTGATCAGTTTGGAGGGCTTTAGCAGTGCCACAATCAAGTGATTTGATTGACCAGCATCACTTTTTTTTAGAGACCACTAACTGGAATATTTAGTAATCAGGAAATACCACGGCTAGATTGTTGATCATGTGACTCCCCACAGCGCCTTGCTGGAGTTCACTGAGCTCCTGGGAGGGGCCCATTCTGTGAGAAATGATGGAAGGAGTGAGTGAATACTTTTGTCAGCCTCTTCTTTGATTTGTCATGTGAAGCTAAATGATGGACTGAGAGTGAGTCAGCATTGTTAGATCCTGCCTCAATGAAATGTTGGTCAGATATTGAACTCTGAACGTCCAGGAGAAATGTTTCTTCTGGGAAACTGACAGAGCTCTCACTTCGCAATGCTTTAATTTATTCTCGAGTGGGAAAGGGCAGGAAACATTTGTTCTGCTCTGGAATTAACATGTGCAGCGTTGGGCACTGTCAGCTTGACCGTGTCACTTCCTGTTATTTCTTGCACGGCAAAAGTTTGGTCCAGGTGAAGGTCATGTGCCACTGATTGTGTAAGAAACGGGATTTTCTTGTCCTTTCAATGCACAGAAAGAGATAGAAATGGCAACATAGAACTTAGTATTTGATTTAGAAAATTACAAATTGTTTCCTCATCAAGTTTCTGGTTACTCCTCTGTGCAGGGAGTTTCAGCTCCCCTTTTTATTATTCTAAGGTCCATTGTCTTGCTGTAAGAGCCATCCACAACAAATGTTACTCCTCTTACTGAGGAAAAGAGGTTGTTACCTAAACACAATACACGGCTCCCTCCATGCATTCGTTCTGTCCATTTTGAGTGATTTTATTTCATTCAATAAAATTATTAACTACTGTAATCCTGTCCCAAAACAGCTTGAGCTGGTCGCATTGGATTTTCTTTCTAGGGATGATGAGTTCATCATGAAAATAACAGAAGAAATAACATCAAGAAAATAAGGAGTAGACGGATATACAAAGCTAAATTTCGAACTTTAGAAGATGACGTATTAACTTAATATTATTACACTTTCCAGTTAAAGTTTTTTCATTGTCTTTGAATTTTTAACTTATTCCCCTTTTCATTGTAATTTACACTTTTTTGAGGTAATAAAATGTATATGTTGGTCGTTGAACCATTTACTTAATTGAAAAAAAAATAAACTGCTTCATTTTTCAGTTTTTTTAGGAAATTTTGGCACTCCTTGTTTTGAAAGGAAAGTTATAAAAATCTTGTGAAACGGGCAGTTACGTCACACGGTATGTTAATATGCATGAGAACTTATCCAATCAGTGAAAGGTTTTATGAATGTGTTAAAATGAGATGAATATTCAATAGATTTCATTTATTAGTTCCATGAAAACAGCCTCAATAACACAGTTATTTTGTATTGCATAATAACATAATACACATTTCTTTTCAGCTACGCTATAACCCCATCTATCAACATGATTTTTTTCCAGTTTTTAGGTGCAGATTTTTTAGGTGCAGAAGATCGTAAATGAAGCAAAGCAATGGCAGCAGGTTCAAAACTGCGTTCAGCTGTGAGCCATACTTTGACAACTTAAATCTGAATGTAGTTTTAACATTAGTTTAATAGACTTGACCCTGGTCTTGAATATAGAAGCGAGTATGGAACAGACAGTGTAAGGAGCATGTCTAGCATCCCCAAACAATTAATAAGCTTTTCTGCGTAGAACAATATCAAGATGTTACTCCTGACACCCTCATAAAGCTGTTTTCGTTACACAGGCCTCTTGTCAGTGGTATCAGTACTCAGCAGACAGACACAAAAGCAGGAACTCTCAGAGTCTCAAAGTGATGACACAGCGATCCTGCGGGGGATGCTGCTTTTTTAAACATGAGACTCCATGTCTATCTTCCCAAAGCCATCCCTGCGTAGTCTGCTTGAATTCTGAGTTCCATCAACAAGAACACTGTGGAACGTCTGCTAAGTTACAAAGACACGGTTGAGCTTCAAACGTTTGTTTCCCCCCCCCCAAAAGCACCGATCCATTTATTCAATCAATGTATTTACACCCTTCTTGGCTTTGAAGGTCACAGGGTTCTGCTCTCCAGCACACTTTGTGTAAAGGCATGGTACATCGAGCAAGCACCGCTTACCTCGCCTTGGATGCTTTAGCTTTGATAGCTTTAGAGGAGCTTTGGTAGCTTTAAACTTTGGTAACTGTAGCTTTAGCTTTTGTAGCCGTTGCCTAACTTTGGTAGCATTAGCTGAGCTATGGTAGCTTTAGCTTTGGTAGCTTTAGTTGAGCTGTAGTAGCTTTAGTCATGCTTTGGTAGCTCTAGCTTTGTTAGCTATAGCATTGGCTTTGTTAGCATGAGGTTTAGCTGAGCTTTGGTAACTTTAGCCAAGTCATAGTTGCTATGACTTTAGTAGCAGCAGCCATAGCTTTGTTAGCATTAGCTTTAGCTGAGCTTTGCTAACTTTAGTCACACGGTAGTCACTTTAGCTTAGGAAGCAATAGCTTTACCTTTGTTAGGATTAGCTTTAGCTTTAGTTTGTGTTTGAAAACCAACAAAATGCTTTTGTTAAAGAATTTGTTCCAAAAAATTTTTTAGATTTGACTTAATTTTATCTGCCATTAATATTTTAAGTTCTTCACTACCTGGACCAAATAGTTTTGTTTCACAAATTTACAAACGGTTTCAAAAACAACAACAACAACAAAAAAAAAGAAAATATTGTTACTTACTGTAAAAAAAAAGACTATTCATTAGTTGCTTACTTCGTTGTATTTATTTCACAGTGTTGGGTCCTCTGTTGGGTGGTGTGTTTATAATGAAGGGATTAATACTAACCCAAAAATTATGGGTCAAAAAATATGTGTAGGGAAGGTTTTATATATATATCATTTGGAGACCAACGTTTGCAAACTAATTTTTTGTATCTGCCATTCTGTTTTGTTTTTATGCCTTGAAACATAAAAATACCAAGTTCTTTATTGTTGGTGTGACTAGCAGCATTTTCATTTCGAAACATGAGTTGCTCTCCAAACACAAAACACTTAAATGAACTTTAATAAACTTTTGTGGATTATCAAGTTGTCGCTATATTCAAAAAGTTACAACAGAAGAGTAAAAGATTATATTTATGTTAAAAGGCTACTTTCCCTGTAAAAATAGCAGACCGCTGTGCTATCAGCTCCAAGGTCAGAGATTTGATTCCCATGGCAACGAAAGGCAGATAAAATACTTTAGATAAAAGCTTCTGCTTAACTTCTGCAGACATGTCTCTGAGAGCGCTAAACCTGAGCATAGCTGTCACTTTACGTTTCTGTGATCCTGTGAGATCTGTAAAGTGTGTGAATGCTCATCGAAGCGCTTTCAAATTGTGCTGAAGCCTGCAATCTGATCAGCTGACCAGCGTGGACTTCCTAGAGCATCATGAAGCCGACCCGCTGGAGGAAATCCGGTGATTTTCCTGTCAGGAAAAGATGTTTTTCTCACCCTCTGTGGAGCTGCAAGCCTCAGTGTGGTGCTTTGACACCTCTCTCGCTCAGCGTGAAGCACACTGACATGAAAATCTTTTCTATGTTCAGGAGAGAGAAGGTTTTTCTGGAGACAGAGACTGGGGATTGTGGCTGGTCTCCAGAGAGGCTTTTTTGTTTGTGTTGCATGTTTATCTAACAACTTTTCTAGGCGTTTTTTTTTTCTGATTTGAGGAAGCAGACATGCTTTATCTTCTTGTTTGGGGATTTACGGTGCTCACCACCATCCAAACTCAAGTAAGTGCTTTGACTAAGTTGCTTTCTAGTAACAATTTTGAGTGTACATTGCAAAAGAAATAGCAAGAATTGTGTTGGAACAGGAATTTTAGCACAATGTCTACTTTTTTGCCACTGTTTTTTTAGGCGTCATAAGCAATGTTTTTTTTTTTTACAAACTGGATTCATTTAAATTAAAACTAAATGTTTTATTAAAATGGTTTAAATAAATATGGCACCATTTTATGTCGTATGCCATTTTTCGCAGTTTAAAGCAATGCGACGAGTTAATGTAACTTTAGTTTTATTATGGAAATATAAATGTTTTGTATATTACAGTTTTGAGAAAACGCATTTGATAAATGTGGTAGATATTCTGGCTGAATTTCTCTCTATCTAGGCTGTGAATAATCGCTGTGATGCGCCACTCACTGTTCTTCGCAAAACTCTGTGCACTTCCTGTGCTGCTTCCTCCACCGCGGTCTGTCCACGAGGCTCGCGGAAAATCAGTCGGGTACCTGAGCCCTGCAGGTGCATAACTAATTCACATCTTGAGCTCTGTCTGAGGTTTTGATACTTTCCATAGTATTACGCTCCATAGAAAATATACATTTCTCAACATCGAACTGTTTTTGACACTTACAGCTCTCCATATAACAAAACATACATTTCTCAACATCGACCTGTTTTTGACACTTACAGCTCTCCATATAACAAAATATACATTTCTCAACATTGAACTGTTTTTGACACTTTCAGCTCTCCATATAACAAAATATACATTTCTCAACATTGAACTGTTTTTGACACTTTCAGCTCTCCATATAACAAAATATACATTTCTCAACATCGAACTGTTTTTGACACTTACAGCTCTCCATATAACAAAATATACATTTCTCAACATTGAACTGTTTTTGACACTTTCAGCTCTCCATATAACAAAATATACATTTCTCAACATTGAACTGTTTTTGACACTTACAGCTCTCCATATAACAAAACATACATTTCTTAACATTGAACTGTTTTTGACACTTTCAGCTCTCCATATAACAAAATATACATTTCTCAACATTGAACTGTTTTTGACACTTTCAGCTCTCCATATAACAAAATATACATTTCTGAAATCTAACAGTGTTTGAAACTTTCTGCTCTTCATTGAAATATATTTTTATAAAAATGTAATGGATTTGACACTTTCTGCACTCCATGGAAAATATATTTTTATAATTTTTGAGGTTTTGACATGGAGCTCCATAGAAAATACACATTTCTCAATATCTATTCATTTTCAACTTTTATTTTAATTAATCTACATTCAGATTAAAATCATTTACTAGTAGTAATTAAAAAAAAATATTTTTATATTTTAAACCATTTAAAGTTGTAGTCTACTGTATGAACCTGACCAATTTCTCTGGTGTTCAGTTACATCGTGGACATTGGTGGTCGTCTAGTTGAGCTTCCCGGCTGCACTCACTCCTGTCAGGAGGTCATTACGGTCAAGGAGTGCTGCCCGGGCTTCTGGGGACCCCTCTGTCTGCGTGAGTCACAAAAACACTTCACAAAAGTATAGGAGTCCGGAGTTTTGTTCATATTTAGCATGTCACTGGTGTCTAATTATTCAAAACATCTCTAAACTGATGATTTAATCCTTAGACACATGGAAATCTTCAGAGTTACCTTTGATGGACCTCCAGTGGTTCTACCTGCATCTTACTAAAGACACTCAACTGTGACTTTATAACATTTTTGGGTTGAGCACCAAAAAAGCTACTTTATATAAAAAACAAAGGCGAGCTAAACTATGTGCAATTACTTTAACCAAATAGAGATCCGTAGAAAGAATGGAAGCTGGGTTTTACAGCTTTCTTGACTGATGATCATCAATGTTTCCAGCTTGTCCGAAACTGTCTGGAAAGATCTGTAATGGGTTTGGTTCCTGTAACTCTGGGCTGTCTGGAAACGGGACCTGTGTTTGTGAGGTGCATGGTATTTGTTTTCTCTCTTGAAATGTACATTATTACACATCGATACCAATAACTGTTTTTTTCAGGAGGGCTATGCGGGGTTTGCATGCCAGAGCTGTTTGAATGGGAACGCATTCGGAAGTCACTGTCGTTCAGGTTTGTCTATGGTTCTAATAGCAATGCAAAAGCTGTTACAGATAACGCGTCCGTTCCTTTGGTGCAGAGTGCAGCTGTGTGAATGGAATATGTAACTCCGGACCGGATTCTGACGGTCAGTGCTTGTGTCAGAAGCCGTTTGTTGGACCAAAGTGTGATAAAGGTAATTGGATTAAAGTCATTGTGTCAGTGTCACAGGATGTTTTTTTTTTAATTCGTTAAAACCTACGGGAGCGCCAGCGATGCCATGCAAATCAATTTTTACATTCAGTAAAACGGCAACCACATACGATAGAGCAATAAATCTTTTTGCAATTGAAACCAGGCGATTTGGACTCCCAGACGCACATCCCATAGAAAACCAGTAAAAGTTCCATCAAATCCAAAGAAAAACTACCTTTTTGGGGCAAACCCTTATGTGCATACCACATCTCTTTAAATTTGGGTTTTTTTGTTGTGTTTTTGATTTGCAAAAGTATTGATTTACAGTTGTGTTGTGCACCAATGGGCAACTGTAGTTACAGAGATAAATGAAAAAGCTAAGCAATGAAGAGCATTGTGTGAAACTTTTTACACTTATATTTTTGGGTGAAAGACGTTTCCAAAATATGTTAAGGAAAAAAAAACATTGTTTTTCTTCAGTTAGTATTAACATTACTCCATGTATAATGTTCAAATACATGTTAATAGTCCAGAAAACTCCGAATTCCGACACAAACCCCACTGTTCTTTTCTGTGCAGTTTCTGTATTTTGTAAAGACTGTCCACAATTGTCTTACTGCAAAGGAGACGAAAGCAGCGCTGTGTGTGAATGTTTGCCTGGATACATGAAGAGTGGTCAGAGTTGTATAGGTACAACAATCACACGATTTTAACACTTATCTGTGCATTTATGTCTTAATTTGTATGAATAAGATTAAATGAACAAGATAAAAAAAGCAGTAGTTTGTTATTGAATATTTGTTCTAAACAAAGTAAGAAGATTTTGAAGCAAGATTTAACAGAAAGCACAGGTTTATTTACCTTAAACATGTACATGTGATACAGTCAGAAGTATGCGATGGGGGAGGTGATGGGAAGAAAATGTGGGGGAGGCAATGGGTAGAAAGTGTGGGGGAGGGGATGAAATGCAGCAGTCTTTCTGAGAGTCGTAAGCCAAGAGAGAGAGTCCTTACGCTCTTTTACATAAAGGCGGTTTGTCACTTCCTGTTTGTGAAGTATTTCCTGTTCATTTCAGGTGTGTGTGCCCCTGGGATGTGTTCTCCTGATGCTCACTGTTTATTTAAAGCTGGGAAGCGTATCTGTGAGTGTCGAGAGGGATTCACTGGAGACGGTACACATTGCGTTCCCATCAATCCCTGCAACACCAATAATGGAGGCTGTCCAGTGAAATCCACTTCCTGTGAGATCACGGGGCCAGGGACGGTGAGGAGGGCCGTGTAGGGTTCAACTGGATTCTTCGAGAGAATCAAACTGGTTTTAATTTGAATATGAAATTGAATTGTTAGAGAATATATTGGTGAATGTGAATCTGACCCCGAGTCTGTAGTTTGTCCATATTAGAATTTGAATCATTAGAATTGAATAGAATGTGAACCAGAGCAGGACTCAGAATTGGAAACTAAGAATCTAAATCTGGAGTGATTCCCTTGATGCCAGATCTGGAATCTGTTACTGCTCTATTGTTTTCCTCCCTGCAGTCGAGATGTGTCTGTTTGCCTGGAATGGAGTCACTGGATCCGTCCACGGGCTGCACACAGAAATCTTCCTGCATGCCAGCTTCATGCCACAGCAGCGCCCGCTGTGAATCCAACAGCGATGGCACAACCACGTACGTCTGGTGACTTAGTGATTACTGCGTCATAGCGATCGATGATTCACTAAAACAAATCCACAAAATATGACCAAGTAAATAACATACTCGAAAAACACTCGTGAAAATGTACGTCTTTCGTAGGGTTCCAAAAGTGAGTGTTTAAAAATGGCTCTATAGCGCCACCTTACACATTTCAGCTTGTAGTGTGCTCACAGTTTGCCATACGCCACAGCAGACATGTGTAACGGTAGCAATATTTAATAGATCGCGTTTCAAAATTGACAGGAAGTCATGAAAACCTCTAAAACGGGCATTTTGTCATAATTTAATGAGCTCCCCCTAGAGATTTTATCTGTTCCCCTTCAACGCCATCAGTATTATCTTGAAGCGTACGGACGGTTAAATTGTGAAGCTTTTTTTGACTTAGTTAAACGACATTCGCACGGCAACCGCAGAAGGTCAAAATATAGCGCCACCAGGTGTAAAACACAACATTTTACAATAATAAGGTGCTTCTTTTTACTAATTTAGAAAAATATTGTGACTCATTCACAGCGCCACCTGCGGGTCATGACACGTGTAGCAGTTTTCATTATTTCCATGTATTTTTAAGTAGTTTTTGACGATTCTTGCTTGAATACATATTGGCACAAACTGACCATGGAGAGGCATTGGTGCTGCATCCCTTTGATCGCTGCTTGCAGCTTTAATTGTCTTTGTGGTTTATTAGTATTTCATACTAAGAAACAAGAGGAACATCATAAAACAAGCCCCTCCCCCATCACTCGGAGTACAGCAGATGACTAAATGCAGAATGTTAGTACTGCCCCCTAGTGGGAGGATGACATGCTGTAGTTAATACAAATCAAACTAGACCCTTGCCTTCTTATAGCTCTTATAACACTTCTCAATTTTATTTTCAACCTTTTACATTTTTTAAATAGTTGAGTAAAATAGTGTTTATTTTTACATTTTTGTCAAACATTTTAAAGTAAAGGTAATTTTTGTGTATCGTCTGATTCCTGCGCTGACTCCATCCGGAGGATTTACCAGGATTCTTCGCTGAATGGCGGGAGATTAAAGCCGTGTTTCCTTCCCTCAGATGTCACTGCAGCGCTCGGCAGATCGGCGATGGCAGGCGTTGCTATGGAAACCTGATGGAGAGACTGGTGGAGCTGGATAGAGAGGGCAGTCAGGCGGGAAACCTCACCGGCAGCCTTCGCTTCATCGGTCTGTTCTTTAGGGCTTTCCTTGAACTCTGAGCGAACCCGAGATAGTTTTGTTTCAAGCATCCGCTGATGAGGGTCTTCTCTCCTGCAGAGCGAGCCTGTGAGCTCACCCTGAGCCAACACGGGCCGTTCACTGCCTTCGTTCCAGCAGGGCGCCATCCATTCCAAGTAGGTCGAGGACCAGGGATAGATAATCAGTGGTCTTGGCGGTGTCCCAATATAGAGGCTGCATCCCTTGCATGGCAGAGTTTCATATCAATATTTGCAGGCTCCTTCAACTGTAAAAAAAGCCCAACTCACTCTTGATCTCCAACATTTGTTTAGGTCAGAAAACTTAAACTTTAAACGATCCTCTGATGTTAATAATGAATCTCTTTTGCTCGATAACAACCGTTAGATGTTTGCTGTAGTCATCAGCAAGTCTCAAGCCATTCTTCCTGAGCATCCCTCTCTTTCTCTCAAGCTCCTCCAGCTCCTGTTGAGCTTCTTTGTTGATGCATTTGATTAACAGTGAACTGTAAAAAGAAAAGTGGATTCAAAGACGAGAAAGTTCACCTGAAGGAAACTGAAGCAAGATGTCTTCGTTGTTAAGAAAACTAGTTCATGTTCCTCATGTTACTTCCTGTTTGTCTGGAGCAAAGTTTGACGTGTGCTGCGCTCTCCAGATTGACACAGGAAGCTCCTCGAGCCGCGTCCTGAATGAAGTCTGCAAGAACCATCTGATCCTGGGTCAGAAGCTCTACAGCCAACTGGAGGCCAGAGACATGTGGACGTACGGAGGAGAGAGGATCCGCTTCAAGACCAACATGGTTCTTATCCATCCATCCATCCATCCATCCATCCATCCATCCATCCATCCATCCATCCATCCATCCATCCATCCATCCATCCATCCATCCATCCATCCATCCATCCACCATCCATCCATCCATCCATCCATCCATCCATCCATCCATCCATCCATCCATGCATCTGTCCGTCCATCCATTTATTTTTCTCTATGTTTGATTTGCTTGTATCGGCAGCGCTTCATCCTCATGAGGGATCCAGACGTGGTGTTCACAATCCTCCAGAGCGATGTCCCAGCATCCAATGGGATTATTCACATCATCGACAAACCCTTCACTGTCACCCATATCCAGTCCTCAAACAACAACATGGAGGTGAAGCCTTTCAAACACCTGCTCGAAGAATGTTCAAGAAGAACCGAACTCAACCTCTGGCTTCTCTCGTTTCCCAGGTCTCCTCAAAGAGCATTGGGGAGATCATCAGAGAGGACGACAGGTTCAATCGGTTCCTCTCGCTGCTGGACGTGAGTGATCTCCTCTCACGCTGTGCCTGTGCTTTGTTACCTCACATCTGAAGGTTTGTGTCACTGTGCTGCAGAACTGTGGAGCGCTGTTGCCCGTCACAGGTTCGGGACCTCTCACTGTGCTCGTGCCAACCAATAGTGCCATCGACAGGTTCAGGGACGGGAGTCTGATGTACATGCTGTCTGAAGTGAGCTCTTCTCATGAAAAAAAAAAAGATCTGTAAAGGGGACTTTCATCAGCTGATGGGATTCTTACAAAAACCTGGTTCCTCTCAGGATTTCTCTCTGGATTCAACTTTATTTAATTACGTTTCATTCACAGTTTATTGATTATATAACAGCAGAAATCTTCAGTTGATACAGTATGTTTATTAGTATAAAACGTTATTTTTTTATTTTTGTCTTTGCAAAATTAGGTGCAAAAATTTCAAAATATCACAATTTAAAAAGGAAAATGAAATATTTTTTTTAATTGGAATCAAATGATCCACAGATTAATTCGGATAGTTCTAGACGCCGGTCCCTTTGGAAATCAAGCTCAGCCTCTTTTCCATCTGCGCTGTTTAAATCCTCTCCGGATAAGTGGCTGCACCTGTGAACAATCAAGGCGCCCGTGGCTGCTGATTGCATTAGTGATGGCGTTACCCCGGCAACACTGACTTCTCTTTGAGGAACACACTGGATTTTACAAATGGTTCCTGATCCCGAGTGTTGATGCACGAATGTTGTGCTGCCGGAGCGATCGGAGGGTCTTCGTCGCTGGTTTATTCAATGGATTTTGAGACAAGAGCCAAAGTAAAGTTTGGTGACGTGTGGGCGTGTCTGGCGACAAGAGAAAATCGACAACAGTTTTTTTTGCCAGTGAAAGGCCCCAGTCTAAGGGGATCTGGTATTGATGTACATATACAAACATGAACATTTCCAACAAAATTTATCTCAGAATTCTGACTTCACTCTCACAAGTTCTTTAATCTTGAAATTTCAGAATTTTCTTTTTCAAAATTACTACTTTTTTATCAGAATTGTGAATTTGGTCTCAGAACAGGTTATATTTTTTCAGAATTCCAACTTTTTTTTCTCAGAATTACTACTTTTTTCAGACATTATTGTTTTATTTTTTTACGCTGGCCCTAATCCTTTTCTCTAGTAATGAAGTGCCTAGAATATATTGATATTTGTGTAAATAACACACTGATTTTTCATCTCTTTGTGATGAAGGCTAAACCAAAGCTGCAGATGCTCCTGAAACACCATATGTTCTCTTTGGCGGCTGTGAGTTCTCTTCATTTTCTCATTAACAATCATAGAAATCGTTCATGGTTTAATGCGTAACATTTTATTTGAAACTTGAATGTAAAGAACGAAATGTTCAGAAACATTGTTTGCTACATGGACATTTAAATATTTTACAGACTGTACCTCTACTTTATAAATTCCATCACCGTAACTTTTTTTTCTACCTTTCAAAGTTAATGTGGAGCTTTTATGGAAGAATTCAGTCTATCAAGCATCTATAAGTGTAGTATCTTCGATAACACACGTGAAATAAAGTGGATTTGAGCCTTTGGAGCAATGAGTCCAATATTAAACATTAGCTTATTTTTTTAAAGAAACATGGTCTATAGCTATTTACTCTTGCACATTCAATAAGATTCATCCTATGAAATTATTTGGTTTAGGTCACTGTGGACCAGCTGGCTAGCATGTCGAAGGTTACGACTATGGCCAGTGAGATCCTCAGGATCAATGCTTCTGATGATGTAAGTGGCGTATTTCGTCAGCCGTAACACCGGTTGGAAATGAGCGTTTGGGATGAAAATTGGTGCAAAAGTGGACATCATACTTATCTATAAACAAAACCAAATTGGTCACTTTATGACACTGAAGGATTGGGAAAGTGAATTTTTAGTCACTTTTTGTCTTTCTACAGGGAAGAGTGTTTCTAGGAGACAAAGGAGTTACGCTTGAAACCAAAGACATTGTTGCATCCAATGGAATCATTCATCTGATTGATGGAGTGCTTGTTCCTTCCTCCATAGTTCCCATAATGCCTCATCGATGTGACTTGAACATGAGCAGGATCTCATTTGTAAGTGCCTCCATTCATTTTGAATGAAGATCTTGTGATAGGGTTGGTTCTACCACACACATGGTAAAGCAAATATCCTTTTATGTTCCTTTTGCACTCTCTAAGTGAAACATCATGTTTAATAAGCCAATTATTGTTCATGTGTAATAATAAATAATAAATAGTAAACTGTATGTTTGATAGCATTTTCAAGAACTATCCAAAATGTTCTAGGGTTCCTGTGTGCGTTGTAGTCATCTCCATGAGACCCAGTGTCCTCCTGGAAGCGTTGAGCTGGTATTTAGAGCAGTCTTGTTTTCTTTATATATATATTATATGTTAGCATATATATGTTAAAATGAAACGTGACACTAAGGGTGCTGTGTTTTGAACTGAAGCCAGGACATCTCAGCGGCTGCGAGCCTGTTCCTGATCGTCGATGGTCGTATTCACTGTTGGAGGAAGGTTGTGCCAAATACTGCAACATTACTGAAGAGGTACAAAATCAAGCTTTCAGACCCAACGGCTATCAGAAGTATTTCACTTTGATCTGTTATACTGGATAAATGTAGCAGGTGTGTCTGTATGGCATCTATAAGCTAAATTATTGAGGTATTATTCAGGAACAACTGATCGGGTTATCTCTGGATCATTTTGACAGCATTCTCATCTTGTTTTCAGTCTCGTCAGTGTTGCAGGGGTTTCTATGGAGCAGATTGCAAGCCGTGCATTGGGGGTTTCCAGCACCCGTGCTATGATAAAGGGACTGTAAGTTTATTTTTTAAAATACCCGGTTACGCTGAAACCAACAACTGTGGACAAACCCCACAGAAGCGCATTTTAAAAGCATTTCTTCTGAAACGGCTCTCAGTGTTTCGATGGCATCAATGGAAACGGCTCGTGTAAGTGTGAACCAGCGTTCACCGGAGTGGGCTGCCATCTCTGTTCAGACCCCAGAAAGCATGGAGAAAACTGTGACGAAGGTGAAGATGTGATTTTATAAGCCTCGTTCCTCCTGGCTGTCCTCACCTGACCCTGGCATGCCTGTTCCCCTGCAGACTGCCGCTGTGTGCATGGGGTGTGTGATAACAGGCCGGGCAGCCTGGGGGTCTGCAGGAGAGGCTCGTGTTCCGCAGGATTTTTAGGAGAGTTCTGTGATCAGACTGTCAGCCCCTGTGACTCAGACGGTGGCTTTCAACACTGCCACATTCACGCCAGATGTGCCCACAGCGTCGGACAAACCACGTCAGTGCGGCGTACATATTTACTTTCACACTTCTATTTTTTATTTTCATTTAAATGTATTCTCTCTTTTTTGTTTCTTTTTGTTTGACATTTTCATGTATTTGATTTATTTATATTGTTATGTCATTTATACTCTTTGAAATTATTTCTTGTGACGTGTTTTCATTTTTTTATTTGTATAATTTTATTTAATTGAACATTCTATTTTTCCATTTTGCTTTTTAGGATTTTTGTTACTAAAAATGTTTTACATTTAAATATAATTTTGTAAACAGAATTTTGTGATTTTGATTTACACTTTTTTCTTTATTTTAAGAATATTTTTTTCTTTTATTTTCTTTATGTTTTCATAAACATAATCATTTTACATTTCTTTTTTGTTTTACTTAATTTAAATTATTTTTTTTCTCATTTTAAACATTTATTTCAGGTTGTAGTTGATTTATTTATGTTGTTTGTTATCTATACTATATGAAATCATTTATTATGAAATGTTTTAGTTTTTTGTTTTGCATTTTTACATATTTTATATTTATAGAATTTCATTCATGGTTTAAGTAGTTCCACTTTTTATTATGTTTTTTTTATTTATGTTATCTCCCCATTTATATTTCCCTGTTATTTTATCTGCATCTTATTTAGTTTAAAAAATAATTCCTAAATGTACTTTTGCCATTTTACTTTAAACTTTATTTAATTTGTTTTGAATGTTTTTGAAATGTGTTCTTTGTTCCCCTTTTTTGTTAGAATTAATTTATTTTTATTTGATTTTAATATGGTTTTTTCGTACATTTTATTTCATTATTATTATTGTATTCTAAATCATTTTTAATAATTTTGATTTCCATTTTAATGTAATTTCATAAAATAATCCTATTCATAATTTTTTTATTTTGCTTAATTGCATTTTTTTATCATGCTAGTGCGTTTTTCAAATATATCTATATTATAATATATATATTAAACAGTCTGTAATGAATACAAAAACACAATTATTGTACTGGTACTGACTTGTGTTTTTACTGGTACAGACTGTTTTGTTGAATTTCTGTGTTATTGATTGCTGTGTTGCAGCTGTGTTTGTCTGCCTGGATATGAAGGAGATGGTTTGAGCTGCTTTGAAAGAAACCCCTGTCTCGAGCCGCAGAGAGGAGGCTGCCACGACAACGTGAGACTCCAGCGCTCCACCATCAGATTCTAAAACTGATCCAAAGTTTCCAAAAACGAACTAAAATAGCTCCTCTTTTAGAAGTGAAAGCCACAGATGATGGAGTGATCATGGGGTGGTTGTTGCTTTCAGGCCGAGTGCAGTTACGACGGAGGGGTTCTGAGCTGTGTGTGTTTGGAGGGATGGACGGGTGACGGAAGGCTGTGTGTGGAGATCAACAACTGTCTGCTGGAGAGCCGAGGAGGATGCCATCAGGATGCAGAGTGCACAGCCACCGGTCCTGGACAGGTACCGATGCAGAGTGTACCCAGGTGTTACCCAAACCAAATAAACTAAAAAGACTTTTAGCCTTTCACAAACCTGCCTCCCCGCTCCATCTCACTGATCTGCACAAACCCAGAGACAAACAAGACTTTATTTAAAGAAATCATGATTAGTTTCATCTCATTGCTCTCGTAAAAAGCTATTTAATATCTAGACAAACAACTGTCACTAACAGAGGCAACCCCAAGAACATCTTTTCCCAAAGCAGAAAATACTAATCAGCTTTTAGATTAAATGTCGGACCCTTCCAAACTGGCGTCTATAGCAATATAGAATGTTTCTATGCTTTTTTTTTTTGTTACTTGTGCTTGGTGTCTCATGCTTCTGCCACGCCACATCCAGTGCAAAACTCTGCAGGCAGTCAGAACAGTGCACCACATCCTTTTACAGAATCCACATCTGCCTCAATTCTTGGACAGTGCTCTACAATGTGGAAATGGATCTTGACAAGTTTTTGTATTTATCTGTCATCATACTGTATTCATGCATCCGTAGCTTGGTTAATATTGGATTACACTAATAGTAAAAACCTCAGCGGGAAACAGAGAAACCTATGGCTTGTTTTTCTTTCAGAATGACTGCATCTGTAAGAAGGGATTCATGGGAGATGGAGTCGTCTGTAAAATCGCTAACCCCTGTCTGTCTGACAATGGAGGCTGCCATTATCTGGTCTGAATTTCATTTTTGCCGATTATATCGAGCTCTCCCATTACTCCTCTAGCTTTATTAAAGTTGGATTATACTTCTAGGCCAAATGTGAACTGAAGAGCCCGGGAACTCGTGTTTGTACTTGCCCGAAAGAATATGAAGGCGATGGAATGATTTGTTATGGAAATATGCTTGTGGTGAGAAAAATCATTTATGAATTTAATTGTTTATAGGGGCCAGTTAAAACGACGTGTTTAGTTGTTTTTGGTTTAAAGTGAACAAAGAGTGTTGCACTAGGTATATCTATATATTGTGACGCTTTTGTGTATTTTAATAATTAGCATTAGCATCATAGTAATGATAGAGATCCGTTCGAATATAAATGACGTTTACATTAACTTGCATAAAAAATGTGTATTTCAGGAGCTTGATGGAAATGCTGCTTTTTTCATGTTCAATAGATTGCTTCAAGTAAGTAATTACTAAATTCTCTTCAAGTGATCACATTTGCTCACTCGGGGGCTGTGATAAAAATTATCACTTGGGGGCTGTGATAAAAATCACTACATGGGGTGGAATGGACGGATCAATAATTCTATTTTATGAGCAATGTGGCGTGAGCCTCGGTTTACACTATAATAATGATTATCTGATGAAAATGAAAAATACTGACGAGTTTCTGGTTGATCTGCAGAGGCAAACCGTGCTTGCGAGCGACAGCTTTTTGACGGCTTTGGTTCCATCGAAAACTGCTTTAAAATCTTTCAGCGAGACTGAAGGGCCCTACTGGTTTGATTATTACAGGCTCCCTTATCTTCTACAGTGAGTGTTTGGATCTTATCTCTGAGCTCTTCATTAAAGTCTCAATGCCACCCGATCCTTTCTGCATCTTCTATCCAGAGCCCATTTTCTAGAGGGGATCTACACTTCTGAAGATCTCAGGCAGCAAGTTGGAAAAACTGTCCAGACTGTAGGGAAGACTAAATGGGAGATCCAAAGTAACGGCAAGGTAACAGTCACAGCAAAGTCACCACCAGTTTCATCAATCAAACCTTGCAATTTTGAGTGAATTCTCCGTGTGCCCCTAGGAGCCCATGATCAGCAATGCCACCATTATAACTCCAGATCTCAAGGCTATAAATGGATGTATTCACATCATCGACACGGTAATCCAACTGACAGTGCACTTTATTTACAATTAAACTGGTAGATATTACCAAAAGGTGCACGATTAAAAAAATCTGACAACACAAAGAAGAAGAGACGGAGCAGCTGCACTTTAAGTTATGGAGATTACACTGGGCATACACCATACTACTGTGAAGAATTCAATGTTTTCTTCAGATTCACAATGAATACGATTTTGAATATTCCCTCTTCTGGCATATTACTATTAAAACAAGAATTATTTATGTATTTAAAAACAAAATGGAATGTAAAACGACCGTTATTCACTAAAACTGTCGAGTAATGTATCCATCAGTGAGTTGTTATTGCTAATCTTCCTGAACAAACACATTCCCAGAGTCTCTTTTGAACAGTTTCATCAGATTGAGTCTCACAGCAATACAGTTGTACCACCAACAGCGTAACTCACCAACACTGAACGTTATTTGTCTGTTTATGTTTAGTAAACCTCTTTCTGATTTAAAATCTAGTTTTGTTGCAGGTGCTCCGCCCCCCTCTCTCTGATTTCCCCCCACCTCCTCCTGGTCTGATGACGCTCTTGAACAGCACCCCAGAATTCAGCCTTTTCACACAGGCGGCACTGGTGGGTTTCTCTTGCTTGTGAACTGTATTAAAACTATTACACGGGGTTTGATATTTATTCTTTTGAATCAGATTTCTTCATTATATCCTTTAGTATGTCATACAGTAGCCATGTACAGTATATGAGCAGATCTGTACTGATACAAAGAGCCTGTAGCAGCATTGTTAATGCACCAGTGCTGAAACTGCCCTCCAATTTCAGAAAACCATTTCAGAGTCACTGGTGTGTTTGGTGTTGGTGAAACATGTCAAGCTCAACCAGACATTGTTCAATTTGTCGTTATCAGCAGAACTCATTAGAAGTGTCTCATTTTCAGCTTTACGACTTGGAAAAAAGCATCCCGACCCAAGATTACACCATTTTCGTCCCGTATGACAGCGCTGTGCAGGAATATCTGAATCAAACCAACTCCACCCAGCTGGTGAGCAGATCTTCCTGATCTCACTCTCGGTGTTGATGCATTCACCAACCAAACCATCTCAAACCAACAGAGCCAAGACGTGGTCAGATACCATGTGATCACAGGCGAGCAGCTCTTTCCCGAACACTTGGGCAGCCGGCTCTTCAAATCGACGTTTTTGGGAAACGGCACCCAGATCATGTTCTTTGTGGACACTGAAAACCAGGTACGGCTTGAGGGGGAATCTGTTGGATTGACACGTCACAAATAACTCTTTGTAAAAATTCCAGTTGATTGCAAACGACGTTTACGTGAATTCAAGATTCATCGAGACGAGGCACGGAACGGTGTTCGGCATCCCTCGCGTCTTAGACGTGCACAAGAACCATTGCAGTAAAGATGTGATTTTGAAGATCTCTGTAGGTTTCAGCGTATATTTCTACACGTAGATTCCAGTCGAATGAAGTCCAGAGTGAAGGAAATGTTTGTTTTATAAAGGGTCGCTGTGGAGATTGTGCTGCGGTGCCTCTATGCCTCCTCAACGCCAAACCCGTAAGACTCTGGATGGCTTCAGTTTGGTTCTGAGATCACCAATGATGGAACTAAAGAACCTCCTCTGCTCTTTTCTTTAGATTCAACCCAAGTTTCCTCCAAATATGAAGTCAAACTGTAAATTCAGGAAACGGGTGGGAAAGAAGAGAAAGAGTGTGCCAGGCTGCTCCATGGACTGTTTACGAACAACACAGGTGCCGTCGTCGTCGTCGTCTAAAGGCACTTTTACTCCAGGACTGATCCAGATTTGTCTTTCCACCTAGGACCACTCTTGCTGTCCTGGATATTTTGGGCATGACTGTTGGAGGTGTCCCGGCACTCGGGATAACTGGTGCTCTGGTAACGGCCAGTGTCAGGATGGGCTAACCGGAAACGGCGAGTGTCTCTGTAATGAAGGCTTTCACGGCACAGCCTGCGAAATGTGTGAGGCTGGAAGATTCGGCAAGGACTGCAAATCTGGTATTTCACTATGAGCACTTCTCATCCACTTCTGAACTTGGCCATTTAAATATTATTCTGAGATCCCTAGCAACCAAACTACTAACCCTAGCAACGATATCAGCAGTTCTATATCTCTGCTTCAGAGAAACGTGCATATTGAGGTGGTTTATTATTTCACACTGGGATCGTAATTGACATCTCTGAACTCACCATAGCAACCAAACATTTACCTTAGCAACCATTTAGAAGGACCCATATCTTTGCTTGAGTGCTTGATGGAGACTCTCGTTGAACTCTAAGCAGGAAGTAGATCAATGGTGAGAAGATGTTTCATTTTCAGCCACTGAGCATCTCTGCTCGACCCTTGACAGGCCTGGTTCTGGTTAGATGGCAATGATTGACCACTTTTAGCTTAAAAACAGTGTATTTTCTAGTGAATATCTAAGACAGATGTTTATTCCTATTGTTTTTGCTTGGCAGAATGTCGCTGTGAACATGGGAAATGTTTGGACGGTTTGGAGGGGAACGGACAGTGTGTTTGTTTCAAAGGCTGGAAGGGACCGAGATGCTCTGTGGGTCAGTGATGAGACCTAAATTCAAAGTGTTATGCCAGGATTAAAAAACACACTACATTACTGTTTTCACATTTGCAGAGGTGGTGAACGACGCCTGTGGGGGGGCCTGTGATGTCAATGCTAAGTAAGTTTGAAGGAAATTCCACAGTATACGGATAGAAGCTGAAGGTGACGGATCTTTTGCTGCTGTGCAGTGCTTCTCCACGTGTCTGGGATCTAGATTTTCAGTTTGAAATTAACAAATGTTTATCTATTTACAGTTTTAAATGAACAGCTTGCATCAGGCTGCAAAGTAATTACGTAGCATCTAGTGTGAAATAATTTGATGAAAACAGGCATTTTTGCCTAATTTAGCATTTTAATGTTTATCTTTTGTTTCGATTGTGTAAATTTTTTTTATATTTGTACTTGCAGCTGTATCTCTGAAGAATCACGAGCGTCTGCGTTTTGCTCCTGCTCAGCTGGTTATGAAGGGAACGGGACTTTTTGTGAAGGTTTTTTCTTTATATCTGTTTTTTTGTATCTGAATTGATATCTGTTATATTTGCATGACTATATCTCACGGTTATTAAAAATATTCCTTATAGATTAAATCACAGATTCCCTAACTCTGTGTCGGTGAGAAAAGTTGAGAAATTAAATATTTGTTTGCCTCACTTAACATTATCCACTTGCAGAAATCAACCCATGTGGCACAAATAACGGAGGATGCTCGGTAAACGCAAACTGCACTAAAACCTCGCCCGGTGGAATGAGCTGCACATGTAAGGAGGACTACACTGGCGACGGCTTTATTTGCATCGGTAAACATCTTTTGCCTAATTTTTTACTTTTTGCTAATATCTAATTTTCAGTTATGTTTAAGAAAATACTTGTAGTTGAGCTTCCAGTTCATACAACATTGCAAAGTTTCAGAAACCGTTTTGTGACAAAATTTAACCCTTAGAAGTTCAGGTTATTACTTTTGATATTTTTGGCTTTTAAACAAACATTACAAGAGTTATAACAATAAATTAATTAACATTAAAATGTGATAAAATGCAGGATCATCTTTCAGTTTCATTTTACTGAGCCCAAATCAGTGCCGTCAGTGCCAGCTGGGATGAAAAGTAACCCTTGGAAGAACAAGACCTGTGAAATGGCTTGTGTTTTTCAAAGTTCTGGCACAAAAAAAGGCACAATGGTGTAAAAAGTGTTTGAAAGAGTGTATAAGGTTTAGGAGATGTTGAATTGTTTTTGTTTTGTTTTTTAACAATGTTGATCTCGTCTTTGCTTTTTTAGCAAAAAAAAGAGTTTTGTCTCACCACTTTTAATATTTGTCATGAAACATGAAAAATGTTCACTTTCAATTTTTTTGCAATAAAATATGACATTTCATAATTGGAATTGTATTTTTTTTTAACAAATTCAGGTTTGTTGTTAAATTATTGTGTCATGTAGTAAAGAAATATTTGTTAAAAAAAATAAGCTGGGGTTGTACTTAAACATTTTATCAAGCATTAGCACTAAAAAAAACATTTTAAAGGTAATTTATCAGAGGAAATATGAAAATAATGTGAAAATGATCAAATAGACCCTGGACTAGTTTAGCTTTCAAACATTAGCATCTATGGTCTTATCCTCATCTCTTATTCTTTGAATACTTTAGTTACTGAATGTTGTTTATTTCACACACAAGTCAGATTTGCATAAGGTGTACCCCAGGGTTCTGTATTGGGTCTTATTCTGATTGTTTAATGCACAGTGCATACTTTTAAACAAGTGTCTAAAACTACAAGCTAATACAAAATGTCCCTGCAGAAATGGATGCCTGCGCGGTGAACAACGGAGGATGTGACGAGCATGCTTTTTGCAGGAAGACTGGGCCGAACAGGGTTTGTGATTTTTACGTTCTTCTTAAGAAATGTTGACGGAGCATAATGGAGGTTTCGTGTGTTTCAGGTTGCGTGTTCATGCATGCCTGGGTTTAGCTCAATTGGCCATCGGTGTGTTCCAGTCAATCCTTGCCGTAAGGTAAAATATATATAAAAACAAAAACAATTAATTGAGACAGAATCCTCTTTGAAATCTGGAAATTCATTTTTTTTCTGGGTTTATTTCAGGATAACGGCGGCTGCAGCATTAATGCCGTTTGCAGATACCTGGGTAAAGGGGAACGCAACTGTTCGTGCTACCTCGGCTATAAAGGAGATGGTTTTCAGTGTAGAGGTGCCGTCAATAGAGTATGTGTCTGTTTGGCTAATGTTTGCCACGATTAATGATGGAAAGGATAGAAAAAACACCTGCTTTTGTTTCATTCTCTGCAGGAGATTCTTCACAGTAAAGAAGCTTCATGGTTTCGAAGAAGTTTAAGTGTAAGTTTAAATGGAATTCTAAGATAGATCTATAATATATTCACAATATTTCTGTGGAATCTGTTTTTATTAAAGTTGTTCCGAGTGAAAGATTTGATCAGTCGAGGCCCTTACACCGTGTTTGTTCCTCATGAGGATTACGTCACCAATGTTTCGGTAAGATTTAAAAAGAGATATTCCTTCGCACCTTGTGAAGCTACTGGAAAAATACATTTTACCTAGATTTTTTTTTTATAAGCAACTTGGTTTTAAACCAGTGCCATCATACACAGTTCCCCTTGCCACTGTGAGTAATATAAAACACCCCCATGTCTCTTTGATTTTCCTTAACTGAGATGCCAAATTGGTTGCTATGCTAAACAGTCAGGTTGCTATGGAGAGGTCAGTGATATTATATTAATTAATGTTTCCTTATAATTTTTAAAATTCTTTATCATTTTGGGTTTCTATGGAGCCGTCAGTGATGTTTTTTTTTTTTATTTGTTACTTTGATTAACATAAACCCATTTCTCTGATGTTTCCTCTTGAAGATCTTGTCCTATTTATATTATGCCATTACAAGTCAAGGAAAATATTTAATAAATAATCATTTTCTTTGTGTCAGAACCCACAGATTGATGCGTGGATGAATTCGAGTCATACGCCAAACCTTCTCCGCTATCACATCGTCAGCTGTGAAACATTGTACGAATCAGACCTGAAGTCTGTAGCAGAAGCGGTCACTGCAAACGGACAGAAATTACGCTTCAGTGTCAGAGAGGTAAGCGCTCTTTGTTTGGTAACATCAGTTTAATTTGTTTCATGACTCCTGTTCTGAAACGTCTTTCCAGGGTGAGGTGTACATCAACGACAAAGCAAAAATCATCACGAGTGACTACGAATGTTTCAACGGAGTTATACACTTCATCGACAACATCCTGTTTCCAGCCGAGCTCCCGAGCAAAGTAGAAATCAGCACAGAAGTATGTGTCTCAGAAACTCTGCTTTGCTTCATTACATTTAACAAAAATGTCAAATTTCACCAAATAATGACTGCAATAAAATCATTTACAGAATCTAACCAGATTACTACAAATTTGGAAGAAATTGCGCACCAAATGTTCAACAATGTAATTCATTTATTTAAAACTCGACTATTTTAAAAGAAAAGAAATCACTGGAACTCTACTGAAGTCTATCAAGTTTTCTTAACGATTGACCAGATTCCACCAAGTTTGAGAAAGTTTGACAAAATTATACCAAACTCCACAATGTTTTAAAAAAAAGGATCAAAATTCTTGAAATAGAAGAAAAGCTCTTGAAAAAGAAGAATTAATGTAATGAAAATGAACCAGACTTTAATGAAAAACTAAATACAAAATTCAACTATTCTCCATATAATTAGTAAGACATTTTACAAAAATTCTCCACCTAAAGATTTACCAAAATTCTACCAGTCAATGAGGGTTTTAAAAATCCCCAAAATTTGGCAAAGCATCCAATTAGATTTTTAAAGAAACTACAATACTTTATCACTATCGAGAAACTTCAACCAGACTCTACCAAACTTTTACAAAATTCTAAAACTGTGCTCCACGAAACAATATTTACAAATTCAACCAGACCAGTCATTTTAAAGTTTAAACAGACTAAATGTATATTATTGTTAATAATAATTATCACGTGAATCTACTACAAAGAAAAAAAAATCACTGTTTAAAAAAATTCCACCAAAAAATTCTGGAATTGTTAAATTTTTTAAAAAATGTAACAATTTAGGTTCAAAAATCAAACACTTTTTTAAAAAGTTGACAAAAAAAGTCACCAACCGGATCAGATTTTAAAATAAAATGATAAAATTGTCATTAAAAAAACTGTAAAATCTGTATTCCAGTTGAAGATCACTGCAGCTGCTGAACAATACGGCTTCAAGATGTTCGGCAAGCTCCTGCAGGTCATATTTCTCCTGATTTAACTGTTTATTACCTAAAAATCCTTCTTTAAACTGGTATCTTCATCTAAGCAGGATGCTGGACTGATGTATGTGGTGCAGCACAAGATCTTTTACCCATTCACCATGTTCTGGCCGACAGACGAGGTCTTCAACAAACTCCCAGAGGACAGGAAACAATGGCTGTACAGTGAAGACCACCGCGATAAGCTTCGGGGACTCCTCAAAGCTCATATAGTTCGTGATCAGAGGGTACGCAGGATTCATCGCAAACCTTTCTGCAGAACGATTCCCTGAACGATTCTAAGCTGGGTTGTGTGCGTGAAGTCGTGAAATTAAATCTGTTTCGGTTGATTGTTTGCAGATAACCGCTGCTGGTCTTCCTGCGCAGAAACGCTTGGAGACCTTGTTTGGATCAGAGGTCACCTT
The DNA here is from genome assembly GCA_007224835.1 of Danionella cerebrum. Classification (NCBI taxonomy): domain Eukaryota; kingdom Metazoa; phylum Chordata; class Actinopteri; order Cypriniformes; family Danionidae; genus Danionella; species Danionella cerebrum. The sequence goes on along the minus strand of SRMA01024064.1, from coordinate 39,280 downwards.
CAGCTGCAATAAAGATTTAGTAGTAAGTATCAGAATTAGTTTGTTATTTGTTTATTCTGTGGATAATTTAAGAATCGGTTGAAAAATATGGGGTTAATTTTGTAGCAAAATTATACAAGTTCTGATTTGGAGATGTGTTTATTTACTCTGAAACAACCCTCGACATGTTGAACGCATGTAAGCAGCCACTGCTCAGTCGTTTATTTCATCCTTAAACAAATCTTTTTCCCCGATATCCAGGGAGATATTTTGATCAATGGAAACAATGCCAGAATCGTAACTCGAAACTTGATTTTCGAATCCGGAATCGCTCATGGTATCGATCAGCTCCTGGAGCCGCCTGGCATTGGTGCTCGCTGCGACGACTTTCAAAACATCAAGCTGAAGGTATCAATACTTTTCATCGGTTCAAGTTTGGTTTCACTGAACAAAACTCTTGTGAAATTGTTTTTTTTTTTTTTGTTAACCAAAGATGCTAAAATGGGTTTGGGAAAGTGACACATTAAATATTTTTGTTTGTTTAGTTGTTCTAGCGTTTTGAGTGGCACTCGTTTGTTTGTCCTCAGGGACGCTGTGGTCCTTGTGCTAATCCTCCTTTATGTCCCTACGGATCAATGGACACGGTGAGTGAAATGCATCATTGTTTTATGGGAATATTGGGAACATCATTTGTAAGAATTTTGCTCACCAGATGGTAAATGGTCATGGTAAACTTACTGGAAGGTTAGCAAGTGTTACCACCAGACCACAGCTAAGAGTGTGCCACACTGAGTGTCAAAACAAGGGTTAAAATGGCTGGGGACCAGCTTTCCGTGAACATTTGAATTTGTTCAGAAGGTAGATTTCCAGACATTTTTAATCTCTTTTTTTTTACTACCAGCCTTTAAAGAATCCCTTGAATACTGTCTTTATTAAAACCCTTACATTTAAACACAAATTCAAGTGTTTTGTGTTGATTCTTTTGACAAAACAAACAAAAAATTCAGGGGAAAGGATGATGCATTTGTATGACCCTTCGAGTTTTGGTAAAACGAAACGGGCTTTATGCAGCGTTGTGACGTTAGTGACCTTTGGGGGTACGCACTTCTGGATTAAGACACAGCTAATGAAAAATACCTTTTATATTGTTGTATAATGTTTAATAATTTTAATATGAGTCATGTGTTATGAGTTTCTGTATAAAGCCTAAAGCTACACCCAATGATCCAAATCCAGCACCAGTCACCAAGACAACAATTGGTCCACAACACCCCCCTGCTCTTTATTAGCCAAAACTAATAAAGTTAAAACTAAGTTTATCCCCCAAAACTCTTTTATTATTTTGAATGGAAATGCTCTCAATGTCAGGCTTCTATGCTAAGCTAATGCTAACAGCGCAGTTGAGAGAAAAGCTGAATAGATTCCAAATGGAAATATAATAACTATAGACTTATATCCACATAAAGTAGGACTCCTGAACATTGTGTGGCACATTACATCAAAAGGAAACCTTTTTAAATGTATTTTTTTTTCAGAGTTCTGATGCATTTCAACTTTGACAAATGACTTTATTTAATCTCTTTATTTTGTTTAATTAATGATTTCTTCTTTGTTTTGTTTTTCTGTTTTTGGCCGTAAAGTGAAGTAATTTGTTTGTATTCAATATTTTCATTTTTTCTCTGGCAGAACCAAACGGACTTTTGCACACTGCCGTTCAGGTCACATCGCTTACCCAGTTACATCGATTTATACGTCCAAAAACACCACTACCGCCCCTTTCCCTTATATGACGTCTCTTGTAGTCGTGTATGCACAAAAAAGACCTGGACTGCCAAATGTTGCAAAAACCATTTTGGAAGAGATTGTGAAGGTGAGAAAGAAGATGCCATTTAGAGCGCCATCTCCAGATCTGGTGATAGCACTGCTAGCATTAGCTTAGCATAGATTGAATCCAGGTGCGTTTTAAACACTAATGACGCATTGAGTTGTAGTAAATTAAACTAGTAAGTTTACATTAGAAACATATGGAATAAATTTTGTAAATGTTTATTGATGCTTTTTTTACAAAATGCTAATGGTCTAGTTGGATTTGATGATCTATGCTAAGCTAATGCTAACAGTGCTATTACTAGATCTGAAAAATGGCTGAATAAATTCCAAAATATTTATATGCTATTTTTTATCTTGTGTGTGTTTCTGTGTGGTTCAGTGTGTCCTGGCGGTCTGGAGGCTCCGTGTAGTGACCACGGGGAATGTTATGATGGAATGACACAAATTGGAACATGTAAATGTCACACGGGTTTCTCCGGAACAAGCTGTGAACTCTGTGAACAGAATCACTTTGGCCCCAACTGCACAGGTAACAACTGTAGAAGCTAATGCTAATGCTAACCAGAGCAATGGAAATAATGCTGAACATGTACACTGTGAGTTTTCTTTGGTTCAAATACGCAAGCGGTTGTCTTTGCTCCGTTAGCATGTAACTGCTCCAGCACTGGTAAATGTGATGATGGTCTGGAGGGAGATGGAAGCTGTTTCTGTCAAGAGGGATGGACCGGGACGTTCTGCGAGACGAAGATTGGTGAGAGCAGTGCTTCTGAAGGAACACATGTTTGCACAGACAAATCTGATCCTATGATTGATTCCCATCTGGAAGTATTTCTCAACCAAATAAAGAGCTCCCCCTCATGCTCCCCTTAGATTACGGGTTGCCAGATAGAGCAAGACCATCAAAAAATTTATGTCAGATATCTACCATGGGATGCACAAGTGAAGCTTTTTGTTTTTGCACATAACAAAGTCCAGTGGCAACAGGTCAATAGAGGGCGCTAGGGCTGTAAGCACTACCCCCACCAGTGGCCAATGTAGAACCTCCCAATTCAGGTTCTGCATCCTTCAGCCGTTGGTAAATGGGATGAAATGGGTTCTGTAAGCACCCCCGTCGAATATTCTCGTCAGTGATGTCACAATCGATTAAAGAAGCACTTTTTAATGTTAAATGTAATATTTCCTGTGACCACCTGGTGGCGCTATAACTGAGAGTGTATTTGGTAGATGTGTTCAGACATTGACTGATCACACAGTTGGTAAATTAGAGCCCAATCAGACAAAGTACGGCTGAGTTATTAACAACTTTCTGTTTCTGGTGAAATTACGACTTTTGTCGGCTGATGTGCGAACATAGTTTTGCAATTTAACATCCCGTACGCCTCAAGATAAACCTGATGAAATCTGAAGCAGAGTTCGATTATTAGAGGTTTTCGCTAAATAACTGACTTCCTGTGGATTTTGGAAACGCAATCCATATTACTTATATTTACGTCTTGGTATCCTACGCATGGCTACAGAATTTCATTCTCCTATGATATACTGTGTAGAGACCCCCAGTTCTGACCGAGCAAAGTTTAGAACCTTAGAAATGCTCCGGAAGCTACCTGATAATAGTCTGAGCAGATACAGTAGGGTTCTATCCACCTTTGGAACTCGAGCCCTAAATATTCCACAATAGCTGCGGATGGTGGTGGTTAGCAGTGAAACGTAATAGCGAAACGTTCTGGGAAACGCTTTCGGGGGATGTTTGCATCATCACAGTTTAAAACTCCTTTTGGTTTTGTTCTACAGTGGTACAGCCCGTGTGTTCTCCAGCGTGTGACCTGAACGCTGTGTGTGCTGTTGGGAACCAGTGCGAGTGTGTGCCGCCCTACACCGGAAACGGCATCAACTGCACCGGTGGGTGATGAACGGCTTCTGCTGCACTGGTGGAGCTCTGAACGCTCTCGTTTGCTCTATGCGTCACTCTCGTAACATCTGTCCATCTATCCACTGGGTTCGATTCAGCTCTCACTGACTAACAGTGGGGCAATCGAGTGTTTAGTCAGCCACTGAGGGGTGCAGGTCGCACCTGAACTATGAGAAGAAAAAAATCTGAAAGTGACGTTATAAGATAAACATATTATTTACATTTTCGATAGCTCCAGATCTGTGCTCTGAATACAATGGAGGCTGTCATGAAGAAGCCGAGTGCAATCAGACCCGGGTTAACGTGACCTGTTCCTGTCGGTCCGGGTTCCTGGGAGATGGATACGAGTGTGAGCCAATCAACCGCTGCATAGCGGAAGCCAACGGAGGCTGCAGTGACTTTGCCAAATGTGCTTTCACCGGTCCTGTACGTATGGATCTTATAGCTGCTAACAGAGGTTATAATATTATACGACAATATTTTGTGATAATAGCAATTTTGTTAATTTCAGAAATATTTTTATATGAAAATTCAAAAACGAAAAAATGGATAAATCCTAGAAAACTCAATTTGTAAACCTGGACTGAAGTGTGTACTTTGTTTTAGTGTATTATTCCACATATTTTACTTTGTGAAGTTTCTGTCCTGAACACTAGTAGACTCTCGGTAGGTACTAGTCTATTTTTAGAGTTTCTGGACAGGTCCATTTATAGGCCAAGGTTCTAGTAAGCGTATAAGAAGTAGCAGAACTAAATGTATATTACACATCTGTCCATCAAGCACTAGCTCCTCCTCCTGCTGGGAAGTCCATTAGATGTTATAATGCATACATAGGCAAATATTTTTTCATATATTGGATTAACCACACTGAAAGATTTGAATTTAACTGTGCATGTGTACAAAAAAAACCCTACACCTAATGAATGCCATTAATGTGTGATTTCCTGAACTCGTGACAGAATGAGCGCAGCTGTGAATGTTTGGAGGGGTACGTAGGAAACGGAATCCAGTGTTTGGAGAAAGTGACGCCCCCTGTTGACCGATGTCTGGAGGACAACGGAGGGTGTGATGCAAATGCGATGTGCAGAGATCTACATTTCCACAGTATGTTTTTCCCTTATACGAACAGCCTGCTATTTATTGTTAGCATTATGCTAATTCCATGCTATAATGGTAAAATATGCTAATGCAAACATGCTAAAGATATGTAATCTCACACTAGAATCATGCTAGACAAGTTATAAACTGCTAAGTCATGTTAGCATTATGCTAATTACATGCTAGAATTGTAAAATATGCCAACATGCTAATGATATGTTATCTTATAGTAGAACTATGCTAAAGACAAGTTAAATAAAGCTAGCAAGCTAGTAATAAACTGCTAATTCATGTTAGCATTATGCAAATTTTTTATACTTGAATAGTCAAAATGTTCAAACATGCTAATGATAGGCAACCTTAACTAGGATCATGCTTAGTACTTGATTAGTAAAGCTAACTAGATGGTAATAAACGGCTAATTCATGTTAGCATTATGCTAATGAAGACCTTTTTAAGGCTAGTTGTTATATTGTTTGTTCTAGCGAAGACAGCAGGAGTTTTCCATCTGCGATCACTGGAGGGAAAGTACAAGATGAACTTCAGCCGAGCAAAGGAAGCATGCGAAGCAGAGGACGCAACTCTCGCCACATTCTCACAGCTCTCTGATGCGCAGCAGGTGACCTGTGACCCCAGCTCTCGTCATTCGTGGCTTGAAAACGTTAACTCTTTCTCTATCATTGTTGGGGTTTTTGTACATTTTAGTTATTTTCACATTCCATTCTTGTTGCAGCTGGGCATGCACCTGTGTGTGGCGGGGTGGATGGATGGGGTGAAGGTTGGCTATCCCATTCGCTTTCCTTCTGCTAAATGTGGGGATAACCATGTGGGGATCGTCCTGTATAAGGAGCCAGTCAATGCTAGCTGGTTCTATGATGCATACTGCTACAGAATGGATGGTAAAACTGATGGATGATTATTTTTTTTACCATAGCTGAACCTTGTTGATGTAAACGGAGGCTGTTTTTCTCCTGCACAGACGTGGCCTGTGATTGTCGACTGGGCTATGTTGGGAATGGAGCATTTTGCAACGGAGATCTGGCTTCGGTTGTGGCTACAACTTCCAATTTTTCAGTATTTTATAAAGTAAGCACCTCAAATGTTAATTAAGCTGCTTGTATATATTTACATTTTCATCTAGTTTGCAGAAAAACTCCACATACTTGCTGGCATTTTATAAAGTAAAACAGACATTTAGCTTAGCATCAAGCTAGCGTTAACTAGTGATACTCAAGCACTGGTCTTGTTCTGATGGAATGGATGTTTTAGAAAGGAATCAAATCCAAAGATCATTATATAATGCTCTAATGAGCCCAATCCTAAACTTAAACATTCTATTGTTTGGGATGTTGTTTCCCTCCAAAAGTAAAGCAGCTTCCTTCCTGTAGCAGGATGTCGTCGTGAGCTGGCTTTTGCAGTTTAAGGAGAAAAACAAACAAACAGGAAGAATGGGAAATGGAGTCGGCCTATAGCTGACTAACTAAAACTCATGAACACGTTTAGGAACAAAAGTGAAACGCTTCAGGATTTCTTGGAAAAATAACGAATGAAATCGTGTCTCGTTCTCTTCTAGGAATTCTAACGCTCTCTTTGCTCCTCCAGACTTTACTGAAGTTCGCGGAGGACGGAGAAGAAGGGAAGAATCTGCTGATGTCGCTCTCAGACAAATCCTTAAATATCACAGTTTTTATTCCTCACGACGAAGGGTTTGGTGTAAACGAGGTGATGCTCTTTTTACGTTCGACCCGTGAGAGACATGTTTGGCTCAGCTCATGACCTCCTCAAATGACACTTTCTGTAATGCTCTGTTTGTAAATCTGATGTTTTTGTTGAGCCTGTTTATCGTTTCTTCCAGACGTTATCATGGCGGGATTTGCTCTATCACATTTCAAGCGTCAACAGTCTTCACTTTTACGAGGATTTAAAACACAAATCTACAATCATGTCTCGTTTAGGCTCAGAAATCAGCGTCACTGTTCCCTCCAACTCCACCCCTCAGACTGAGGTACCGAAACAGCCCTCTCCAAACACTGGTGAGCCACTGGTTTCCTCAAACCGTCCCTTTCCCTGCTCTCCACAGGACTCTCAGCTGCAGAAACGGCTGAATGAGAAGCTGATCCTGGTCTGGAATATTCCAGCAGTCAATGGATTGATCCATGTGATCGACGGGCCTCTCAGAGCTCCGCCTCTTCCTGTGAGTCACACCGATGCGGCATAGAGGGCACTGTTGGAGAAACGACTCCGGTGTTTCATTCAACTTTCCTTCTGTCCATCCTTTAAATAATCCCCTTGACCAACCATTCATTCCTCCATCCAACTCTTCATCCATCCTTCCACCCGACAAACCAACCAACAATTCACCCACGCGTCCAAAAATCTGAGCTGAGACTAACTTCTGCTGGTTCTTTTTCAGGTGCCGGCGATTCTTCCCATCGCTCAGTCGAGTGGAGTCACTGTGACCACCATCTTCATCGTTATCCTCATCATCATCATTGTGGCAGGAATCATGTACTACATCCTCAAACACAAGAACGATGCCTTTCGGTTCCAATATTTCAAGGTATACTCCACAACCGTTTCGTTTACTACAATATCACCATTTTAATAAAGAAAAACAACTAATTTTATATAAAATAAAGCTAAATATAACCATGTGTTCTGTTCATAATTTCATAGATCCTTGTCATGTCTGATTTGTGCAATAAAAATCTAGAATCTAGAATTCGAACGCAGCTTTTAACTTCAGTTTCATCTTTAACAGAATGAAGATGAAGACGGGGCTTCCTCGAAATCTGGAGGAAACCCTGCCTTAGTTTCAATCCCAAACCCTCTGTACAGCGGCTCCAGGGCTTTTGCAGAACCATTCGAGGTAAAACTAATGAGACGTTCTTGTGTTTATTTGATCTTCGGTTCATAGAGGAGATGAATTATTCCAGGTTTCTGTTTCAGAACTCGACGGCTGCAGATGCACCAAACCTCATCGACTAAAGCCGAGCTGGAATTACTGTTTACACACAAACACTGTTAGAATCCAATGAATGAATCCATAAAGAACCTCCTGTGCCTTTGAAACCTTTCTGAAATTAAGTTCCTGTGGAGATTCTGATGATATACAAAATAAATTTTTTTATCTTAAAACACTTTTTTTTTCTTTTCAAAAAGTAAAAATGTTATGAAAAGGTAACTTCCACAAATGGATTCTAAATCCACTGGTTTATTTAAATTTTGGATTTGGAGTAGAAAACGAAAAAAAATATTTTCTTGTTTACAAATATATATAAATGCAAAGAATATCTGATATTAAATATATTTGATTTGAAACATAAATTTTATTTTAATTTCAATTATACACTCAAAATTATTCAATTATACTCAAAAATTCATATTCACATTTTTTTAAATTGTAAATTCAGTTAAATTCTTACATTTTCTTATATTTTTTTTATTAATTATTTCCCATATATTTCAGTTTGCCAAAAATTGATGATTTTTCTCTTGGTGGTGTATTTTTTTTCTATTTTGATGAAAAGTTTTGTTTTGATTTTGGATGTCTAAAAGGAAATATTTTTATATATTTCGACTACAAAACAATGTCTTTACCCAAGACGTGAAAATAATGTTTTTTTAGTCATCTTAATTATTATTCATTTTAGATTATTTTTTAAAGTAGTCTTACTTTAACAATCTTTTGTCTTTTCGTTTCATAAATTTTCATCACACTGAAAAACAGAATGATGTATTTGTCAATAAGTTTTTTTTTTACTTCACAGAAATGATTTACAATATAATACATTTAGTTGGTAAATACAGGCTTTCATTTATATATATTAATTCACAAAATATACATTTGTTTTTACTTTATTAAAGTGAAAAACGTTTATTTTTCTTTTTATTATTCAATACTGGAATTAATTTACCGTAATTACAAAAACAAAATTTGCACACTCAAATTAAAAGTTTGTATTGTTATATTTGAAGAACTGTTCAGTGGAAAGTTTGAGTTTTATCTTGTTTACAAAGACACATTATACACGATATATTCACTGTAAAAATATATTTTTTGGTTTCATTCTTTTTAAAAGGATAGTTAAACACAAACATGAAGTGATCTTGTATTTTTGAAAAACCTTATTTTTACAAATTTCACAAGGAATCTTGTTCAGAAAGAACGGGATTCATTTTGAAACATGTTCCAATCACAATTAAGCTCCAGTGCAAATCACTGCAGATGTTATTTTGACTTTTCCAGTTTCACGCTTAATCCCACGCCTTAAAAGCTGAAAAAGAAGCGTTCATGTTCTTCAGGAGCTTTCTTCAGCCAATCATGAAGGTGTTCAACCGTCATGAGACTTGGACCTGGCTCCACCTGTGGTGTCTGATCCCCACTTGCTCATTGTCTTGACAGAAGGGTGTTATTGTCTCCTTCAGTCAAATGAATCGTACCGCAGGTGGGAGAAACATCCCTGGAGGAGGAGGAGGAGGACCACCTGTTCATTTAAACAAGACTCTCTAGAATTACAAAAACCTTTTAAACTGAATCATGCAATCATTTTTTTCTGCGATTGTAAAATAAAGTTGGCAGCTAATAAAATATATCCCAAAAACCTGCATTTAAGCAGCGTTACTGTACAAACGACAAATGTCTAGAGGCAGCGTTCGTTGGGTGTTTTTCTTTTCGAAAACAAACACATTCTGTTTCAAACATCTGGACCTTGGGATCATTCAGGTCTTGGGTGAAGCCTTGCAGGTGCTTCAACTGTTAATATTGAAGTCATGGTGAGCAAGAACCCCGGGACTGTAGGACCCAGAGCTAATGAGGCCTGGCTTCACAGCTGGGCTTTGCGCCTCTCATCTCCCATCCCCCGCAACATTTTAACCGCGCTTTTCCGCAACAAAGCAGCGGCTTCTGGGTCACACACGTCTCAGATTATGCCTCTCCTTGGTGAAAAGAATCTGGGGGGGGGGTGCGAGTGTTTAGGGGATCTTTACAGTTTCTGTTTGACCCTCTGCCATGTGTTCGCATCAAACTGCTTTTCTTTCTTTGTTCCAGAGCCCCTCCCCATCCTCAGAACGGTTTGTTAGGGTGGAGTTTTCAATCTCTCACACAGGAATCGTGCTCTGCTCTGATTGGTCGACACCTTCAAATATTCATAATAAGCAGAGATGTTTCGATCTGGTAAAATTGCAGCCAGAGAATAAGTGAATTACACATTTTCCGGCAGCGGAAAGCGAAATCAAATTTCCATCGCAAGCAAATCAAAGAAATCCGAAGCATTACTGATGTTCAGCCGAAACTGGTTTGTCGGTGTATTTCTCATTCCTCCCGATAGAAGTCCTTATTGTCGCACTGTAAACATGTTTTTATTCATATGTGAGCAACAAGAGTGCATTAAGTTTCAGAATTGAATATCGCACGAAAAGTTGTTCAGATTTTCACACGTCAGAATTGGTGAAAATTTGCATCTGATTTGCATTTGAAAAGTGGGTGTGGCGAAATTGTTCTGCAGTGTCACAGAACTCTTTCTTATGGTCGGAGAGTTTGTCGTAGCTGAATAAAATTGTGTAGGGTATTACGACTTAAATTTAATAAATATAGATTAAGTTTCCTAAATCAACAGGAAGTTGTTCCATTTTTGAAAAACCTCTAAAAATGGCCACTTTAGGTCGTGTCACATAAACGAAAGAGATTTAATCTGTTCACCTCCAAACTCCAGGAGTCTTATCGTAAGGCATACGGAATGGTTGTTTACAAAGCTTCTTTTTGACTTCGTAATTTATCCATAAACAGGAAGTTGTTAATAACTCAGCAATGCAATGTCAGATCAGGTTCAAATGTGCCGTGCATTTTAAGAGTCTATGTCTGAACAAATCCTTATAGCTACAGACAGTGTTAGTTATAGCGCCACCTAGTGACAGCATGGAACATTGCATTTTCTGCAGTTTGAAGGACATGCTTGGAATTTGGAACACTTATGTAAGGGACAAAGACCGACAAAAAACAGTGGCCGTGATTAAAAAAAACAGGTTATTCTGAGTTTTCTTGTATTTGAACTAGAGATTGCATGCAATCACCATCAAACTCTGGCAGTCTCATCAATACAACACGGTAAGGAAGAAATCTGGTATAAATATAGAAACTGATCACTTTTCTGTTAGCGTTAGCTTAGCGCAGATCAGTGCATCTGATGACTGGATTCATAAATGTGTATCTTTAAATAATTCTATGCTATTATTTAACAAAGCAGATAAAAGTAAGCACACTTTAGAAATATACCAAATTGCTTGGTAACAGAATTACTCGAAAGCTGAAGTAATTTATCAGATTAATTACTGCTTGCGTTTAGAACACTATTCCATTACTCTTTAGATCGCTGGTTGCTGCTCTAATGTTCACGTTCCTGCTGATAAAAGATTGTTGAAATTTTTTTTACGGCCATGAACTCGCAGCTGAAACGTGCCTTGGCTCACAGGAACTTTTTTATATGAAGTACCGGTAAGTACATTTTGATGCCAAAGAAAATTTGTCGCCATTTAAAATTATTGTAATATTGGCCCATTGTAAGATTTTAAAATGAAGAATTCTAATTTATATAATACCAGTTACATTTTACTCCTCTCCGCTTCTTTAAGGTTTGGGATTTCAGACTTTATATTGGGTTAAGGGCAGTGAAAGCTTCTCTTTATGATTTTTTTTTTAATTCTGTGTTAAAAGTTCTTGATGTGAGCTTGTTTACACTACGGATAACATCTGTCCTGTGTGTGAACGTATGTTGTTCACTCGCGATGCTCTAGTTACACGTGTAACTGCTGACGGACTGCCAGTGGTTTTGTTGCTGTATCTAAGATAAAGTCTGATATCTTTAAGTCTACATTTTATTACTATAAAAAAAATATGAAGAAAGACCAAAAATAACAGAACACAGTATTTACAGAATAATGCCGGGATATCTAAAAACACAAACTTAATTATACTTCTTTAAATACGCTTCTGAGCTCCTTTTAACATTTCTATGTATTGATTTTTACTGGAAACAGATTTTTACTGGAAACAGTGTTCTCCAGTGACTCGTATCTGTTAGAAAGCGCATCTCAATGAGGCATTATCTTGAAAAAGTCGAATACATCGAACACGGCTGTTCGCTTCTGATGGAGAAAAACATTGGGTACATATTTCAGTTGGAGGGGTTATTGTAAAAAAAAAAATCTAATGAAAAAATGTTCGATTTCTATAGAGGGCGTGAACACACTCAATGTATAACATGTACAACATTGGGGTCAACCACTCGAGGTCCAGATTCCTATAATAACCTCAAGCATTAGACAGACAGAGCGAACGCAAAGACCTGCCGGCAGCACCAGCGACACAAACTGATATAAAGCAAACAACCAAAGGAACCAATGAGCGCTGCTCAGCAAAACAAATATTTAAACGTTAGATAAATAAAATGGTGTTCTGCATTTTATCATTTGTCTACGGATAGATCAGAGAAAGCCAGACGCAAAATATAAAAAAGGCTACCAGCAATTTTTTGAACATATTTTAATTCACAATTGGATAATAGTAACTAAAGATACAACACTGACATATACAGTTTTTGAGTGTCACAGATTCAGCCGGGTGAAAAAGTAAACAAAAAAACAGGGATTGAAAGGAAAATAAACTCAAATTAAAATAAAGACTCGAACAGTAGTCAAATGTTGGTTAGATTTCAAATCATTTTTCACGTTCGCCAAGATAACTGCTGCAATAGCATAAATGGAAAAATACGACCCAAAAGATTTCTGATTAGCAAACGCTTCAATTTATGAATGCTATTTTTTCATGAAGACCCAAAATAAAAGCCAACAGGGAGAACTTTCATTATAGAGTCATACCTTGAACAAGATGGTACAAGTGCATTTTTCAATCTGACGCAACCTTCAGGAATCTCATAAGGTACTGCAGAAAAATCACATAAAAGTAGACGACTGAAACCAAGATGGCTGCAAACATGGGAAAATCTGGCTGTATGGAAAGAACAATAACGAGTTATCTGCAGGATTGAAGCGAACGGTGCTTTCCAATCCATTCACTGAGGTACAAGGTTTGAAAATATGCTCTGAACTCATCAACATTTAACTTTTTTTTTGCAATTCCTGGAAGCCATGGCACCTATATGACGTTTAAATAACTAATACCAGGGTTGGCACAGAAATACCAGAGGAGAAGACCTGGAGTGCAGAGGAGAGTATAAGATGTAGTAGTTTTTCACTCTTGAACAATAATGTCGTTTGTATCCCTGCAATTAAATTATTTTGCGAAAAAGTGCCCCAATTTGAAATATTCTCCTATTTAAAAAAAAGCATATGCAGTCTATGCCGGCAGACTAACATATCGGGAAATTAGTGACAAAATCAACAGAAATCCAGGACACAGGAACGAAACGGAGGCCATCAAAGTCTTTTCAAACGGTAACATGTAATAAATCATTCTACAAATTCAATCTCTTCCCAAGATCCTCTACGACTGCAGTCCATGCCCGACAAAAAGAGCATTCTGAGAACTGCATAGTCATAAATAAGGGTTTGTTCACAAGTCCAGTCCTTCAGAGTTGAAGAGAATAAAATAAAAAAAATTTAGGTTGGGATGAGTTGGTGAAGTAAAATACCGTGAGAGCAGAAACAGAACCATCCCATCTTTGGACTACGATGTAAATGATGATGCTGGGGTCAACCTAGGTTTGTTTCCAAAAACACAACTGAGAAAAACGTAACAAAAGAGGAACCAAAACTAAATCTCCAGCAAGAGTCTATATAGAGTCAACAAGTGGGTGGATCTGTATCACGGGCGACAAGTTCACTCTCAAGATTTTCTGTGCCTTCCTCCTCAACTCCTCGTCTGTGACCGATTCGTCAACTTTGATGACCTTGCACTCGAGGCTACTGCCATTCATTTGGCCATTTGTGAGCAAGGACTGGGACCAGTTGAAGCTTTGGAAGCGGAGTCTCCTCACCGGGCCATTGGTCATTGAATCAGGTTTACCTGAAGCTGCTTGGATTTTTTGGAGTCCATAGCCATTTTGGCAGACGAGTGGGGCAGAATCTCCAATGAGGGCATCCTCAACTTTGAATGGACAAGACAAATGTCGTCTATTGTCCAAGGCAACTACGTTGGAAATCTGACTGGAATTTTCCGTTGGAGAACGAGGAATCCCAGAGCGACCCAGAGGTCTTCCCAGGGGAAAACTTGGCGTGTCTTGCGAATCAGCACCAATGTGAATTTGCAACCTTGCGGTGTGGCCTCCTGTCAACCCCTTTATGTTTGTTAGCTTCAGGCACTGTTGAGATTGAAATGATTGTTTATCTGACAATTCTGATGGACTTTTTTGCTTAAGACTATCCACCATGAGATTGGTCAGTAGGATCTTGGGCTGGTTCTGGAGAATAACCTTTGTTGCTCTACCAAGCATCGTACAATTCCCATCCTTGGTCTTACCCAATCCTTTGCGCCCTCCTCGCTTCTTGCAAGGCTTCTGGACTTTCGGAACCTTAGTGATAATCCTGGTAGAGATGGTCTCTGTCGTGCAGGATGTGTATCCGTAAACATCTTTACTCCTCAAAACCGTAGGACTGGCACCCTCCTTCTTCATCTCTTGCAGAAAGAATGCCATTTGCCTCTCGGTTTCCGACAGATCCTGGGACATGGGATTAAAAACTCGTAGGGCCTCTTCAAGGGCAGCTTGTCCAGCCGGGGCAAGTCTAGCCCAGGTATGGACGACCCTTCCCATGCCCTGATCTTCAAAATTCATGTTGTACCGTTACAGCTGGTATGCATAAGGACTTCAGGTGTCTGTGAATATGAAAAACTATGTTAGTCTGATAATGTGTACATTACATGAAAAGGTAAAGTACTGAGCACTAGGGGTGTAATGGTACACTAAAATCGTATTCGGTTCGGTACAGTGTCTTGGAGAGTTCGGTTCTTTATTTTGAAAAGCTGCCAATACACAGTAGAATTCTTGCATAAAATAAATAAAAGTGACACATTTGGGTGATATTTTAAATAAATTGCACTCTTTATTAAGAAAAACACATTTTTTTTAAATAAAAAATGAAATACTGCAACTAGTTAGGATAGATTACCTATCCACATTTTCTGAAGAGAGCATAGATCTGGTTATAATATCTCCAGCAGTAGAAAATGTTAGATGTGTTGCCTGCCCGATCTCTGTGGAACAATGTCGGCATACAACTTTACATTTATCCACTCGTCTATCCCCGTTATGTATTTTAACAGAGAAGCCAAAGTGTTCTCAAACACGAGACCGCAGTGAGGTGAGAGGGTCTTCAAGCTCTGGCTTCTCTTTCGCTTTTGATATGATTCTATTTTCCTACTCGCACTCGTCAGTCAATAGCGTCCGTGCGGAAACTCGCCTAGGAACATTGTTGCGCTGCGCTTAATATCGCGCTGATAATACATTTATATCATTTAATAAAAATACCGAATACCGAAACGGTACGCAAGTGTCCCGAACCGAACAGGCCGTACCGAAACGGTTCAATACATACCGTGAACCGTTACACCCCTACTGAGCACTAAACAGAACTACAAATACTCAACTTCCAATAACGTGTTTTTAAAGTGGTATATAAAAAAAACGGTACGTTTTAGATGATACCTACAAAACTAAACAATTAGAACTTAAAAGTTGTAAGAGGTATTTTTTTTGCCTTACTTTACCTTAGCCAGGATTCTTTCCATTTAATCGCAATTTGTAAATTCCTTCAATACTATCCACTCGGAAAACTCCTTGCATGCACCCTGGAACAATGAGCGTCATTGCGTCAATATTTCCTCGATCTGAATTTTCCATCTGAAGTTTCATGCAACAACACGCCTCGATCGAAAACCATGGGCGCCAATGGGTAAAAGAGTTTCCATATCGGCTCTCTTTTTGCAAGATGAACGACCTACATGATGAGTAGAACGTAAAAGAGCAACTCATTCAACATTTTAATAGCGACTTTGTTTAGAAAACAGGAAAGAACCATATTCAAGCAGGGAGCGTCATTGAATCAATATTTCTTCGACCCAGACGAAGAGAACACTGCCGAGAAACATACGCAGATTCGTGCAAATCTTAATTTTGATCAGTGAGTAGAGGCCTAAAGACATTCTAGTTCTGCTTGGTGCCATAGCAAATTGCAAAAAAAAAAAACTCACAACCCTGCCATAAACACAAAAGAAGAAATGCACAACACGAAACATTCTCAGTTAGCTTCTCCCAACTGCTGTAATCTACTGGCCATGAGTACAGCGCCGTACATTGCAGCAGGAAAATGTCAGCTGTTGACTGCAGGGGTCCTACCTCTTTCCTTGACCCTACCCCCTCCTCCAATGTTTTTTCCTGTATTATGTCCATATGTGCTTGGTTTCAATGGCTTTTTTTAAACCTGCTCCACACTGCCCTCCACAGTGTGGAAAAGGCTCTTTTTGAGCTACCTTACCCAATGTATACCCATTTCTCTGTATCTTTCTCAAATGCTACCTCTCAACAGTGGCCCATCCCCATCCTGTCTATGTCTGTGGCCAGAGGGATCTTATTTCACTGCATGTAACAGTGTATGTGACAAATAAAGGTTATTTCATTTCAATAGAGACCTTTAAAGAAGTGCTATTTTCATGCTCCATGTGGTGGTTTAAAGTTATGACCCAAGCAGAGAGAATTCTTTCCAGGGAACCAAAAAAACTGACCAGTGAGTGATGAACAGGATGTTAGGTCACACATGTTGGGACTAGACATGACTCAAATATGTGCTTTTCGTAATTGCGGAAATACGAAAGTACTGATTTAACTATAATGGATAACCCCTGATGAGTTTCAAGGGTGAAAATGGAAATTTTTCTGTGAAGGGATTTTTCTTGATGGCAGTCGAAGCGAGAATGATGTAGTAGTTTATTCCTCTATCATGTACAGGATTACATACGCATCTTTACAATTTGATTACCGAAGGGAGACACTTCTATTTGTGCATACGCAGTGCTCAATCATTTTATAAATGTCTTGAATCAACTGCCCCCTCTTGGTTTGGTAGAGTCATTACAGCGTTTTAGGAGTTACAGAGTGTTTTTTTAAACAAACACGTGTGAACGCAGTTTTTTTTGTACAATGTGTTTCAAACCAGTGAAATTACACATGACGCTGTGCCTTATTTCGGGATCTACTGCTGATTGTTTGTGTTTCCACTGTTCTTTTTCACTGTTTTACACACCGGTCCTAATTGAGATTCGGACAAATCTTGTGCAAAGGTTTCCTGTACAAAGTGGCTATGAAAATGTGGGATGAACGCCACACAGTGGCTTTTTCATCAAAAGAGCCAACTTTCATTGGTCATTCTCCCTGCGTAAAACAGATCCGATATAGCACCCGGAACCTCTTTTTTGCAGCACTCGTTCTGTCCAATGTGTGATGTCCCATTGGTTTAATATCGAGGTATGTCGTCACACCAAACTTTGCAATGAAAATTCGGATCGATGCGTAGAGAGAGGCCTTTAATGTTTACCAGAGACTTTGATCAACAGTCGAGATCTGAGCAATCCTCCATTTCTTCAGGGCTCTATGAACCACAAACACCCTCAGGTGTTTGAATGACGCGTGAAAGATTTGTCAATCGTAAATGTAACATTATGTGAAGGAAAATAATTTATACTGTTATATAAAACTTTCATCTCCTTGAATAGCAACGTATTAGACACAGCATCACCTGAGTCATGCGATTAGAGAGGTCACATGTGTGAGCTTTTACATGACTCCGTATTAGGCAAATATACATGTGTAGTGTTTCGATTTTAAAACATCACCGTTTTGTGGGTGGGGGGTCATAATGGACACAGCCGGCACCCCCCATATTCGAATCAGATGTGCCGAAATCCCACATTTCATTCTTCAAAACCATTAAGGGTCAAGAAGGGTAATTTTTTCATAAAGAAAGCTAATTCTTTCCACGGTTTAGCGTAATGTTCTCAACAAGAGGCTAATATAATACAAAGAGGTTAACTACAGAAATATAATATTATTTTGTTACTTATTTTGCAAACCTTACCTAAAATAGACAAAAAAAACAGCAAAATGTGCTAGCTGCTAGCCCACAGTGCCGCCAAACTGCGATAAGGCTAACGTTACTTCACGAGGTTTGACGTAACGAACCGCGTACGAAAATACACACATCCGGTCTTCAAACGCAATATAAGCTTCCGTTGTAACAAAGACGTTGAAAATGACGGTGTTGAGTATTTAGTCGAAATGGTTGGACCGTGTTTGTAGCAGTAGACGTCAATAATTTAGAAATATGTTGAACAACATATCGAATGGCGATGTAACGTTAACACAATACAAAAGGGAACCATCAGCCAACGAAAACGGGAGGTAAACACTCATCCAACTCTCACATTTTGAAGATTACCGCAAATTATCCTCATGGAAAGCGTTTCAAACACAACAGACATTTTCAGCCCCACTTTTGATGTCTACTTGAGAAGAACTAAAGACGCAAAGCTGCCTGTAAAATGTAGTTTGAGCGTTTGCCATATGCGGTATCTTTCAGCCGAGCACGCTTGAAGTAAACGTCACACTGCTCTCACGCTTCCTCTATCAAATAATCAAAGGAAATTAAATAACGCGTCCTACCTTTTACCGAGTCCTTTCTGGGAGCATTGAAACGAGAGCCGACGAGTTCCCTGCCATGAAACAAAAATGGCTCTCAGGGCTTCAGAGGGCGAGAGCCTCGAAGTGGCTGACTGGGAGAAAGGGGCGGAGCCAACGCAAAAAATGCTAAGTGCAACGAAAAGTTGATTATATTAAGTTTCAAGCAAGAATTATATGTTGCCGTGGATAAACTGGAAGAAGAGTTATATAATACACCATAACAACATGAGCTCGCAATTTGTTCTTTATTGATCAGATATAGTTAGGAAAGGAGCGGACTCAGCTGCAAATTTTTTAGCTGCAATGAAAAGCTGTTTATATTGAGTTCCAAACAAGAATTGCTTATTGTTGTGGATAAACTGGAAGAAGAGTTATATAATTTACCAGAACGAAATGTGCTTGGAGTCAGTAGAGTGGTAGAAGGTGTCGTCACATCGGGTGCAGCAGCCATTTTGTTCGTATTTTTAGTTTCCATCAGGTCGTGCTTGAATTGTTTTGGGGTTAAATATTTACAAAATACAAAAAAAAATAAAATAATTATCACTAATAACATGGAATATCAAAACCCCCAAAGAAATTGGTTGGTTTTAGTTTCCATCTGTAGGAGTTTCTGCTTAAGTCATAATCATGGCAACAGTGCGTCAAGCTACAAATATGGCGAGATGATGTTACTCCTCCCACTCTTATCCGATTGTTTCGCCTTGACTTTTTTTTGTGTCCTAAAAAAAGAACCCCCTGTGAGAAACTACCCATGTGTTTTCAAACAGCAGTTTCTACTTTATTAACTTATTTTTTAGGACACCTCAACTCCAACTTTTATGATGGCACATTATTGGTAATATATAAATTTTGCTTGATTTAAAGCATTTTTTGGGTCAAATGATCAAAATTAATATCGTTGCGGATAAGTTATAATACGGCAGAACAAAATGAGCATGCTATATATCTTGTCAAGAAATGGTCAGGGTCCATAAATTCAAAACAAAAATTACATTTTGATGAGGACAAACTGGAGGAGAGGTTATAAAATATTCTAGAACAAAAGAAGAAATTGAGTTTCCAAACATGACAGAAAGCTAGGTGTTTAGTAAAAATGGCCAGTTTTGTTTGTGTCATACTTTGACAAACTTCTCCTGGACATTTTTTCTGTTCATCACCTTTATCTTATGGCATATGGGATGTTATATTGCAAAGATTTTTGATGCACAATGGGCAAACTTATTATTAAATCTGCCCATTTTTTCATAAATATTTACTTTTGTACTTGAATCCATCTCTCAAATAAGCACTGGTCATAGTGGATGGTTTAAAGCTAAAAAGCCTGAAGTGCGAAAGCCCTTTGATCGCTGCTTGCAGCTTTACCTAAATCTTTTTTCTAAACTCATTGTCAGGCTGTAAACATTTCCCCTTCTTGGTACAGAACACAAGCTAATGGAGCCAAGCTGTTTACCTCCAGAATCCTTTGTAATTAACCAACAGTGGCCCATTTAATGGTCAGATTGGATAATACCTGTATCCAAAGTTACAATGATAATCGCACTGTAGAAAGAACCCTGAATCAAAACCATATTCATAGAGAATATTGCAGAATTATTTTAAATGTGGTTTGGGTTCAAGCACAGCAGCCAGTCTATAGGGGGTGATCAAGTCTTCTTTGACCTCATTTCTAAGAATAATGGAGACACACCCCATGTATGGTTATAAAATGATGTCTAATCCTCTTAATGTTCCTATAGAACACATGAGGACTATCATTGGTGGTCGAAGATATAGCTGTTATCTTAGACACTCCATGGTCATGTCGTTCCTAAAACCCACAAACATTTCTACTCATGTCTGCTACACATCAAGATAGGAGCTTGCATCTGACGAGCAGAAAAGTCATTTTCACCAAAACAGCACTTTGAAGTATCCTCACGACCGACAACCCTTCACTCCAAGAGAATAATTTATTGTGGAGGTTACATCGTAAATTATTTGTAAGGTTTTAGATGACGCTATGAAGTTTGAAGATATCGGTACGCCTTGTTTTCATTTTCAATAGATTGTAGGGCTATAAAGTGGTGATTACGGTACATTGAAGGTGGTGATTACACTGAGTGTTGTTTGAGAGGAGGGGGATGGGTATGCAAGACCCCAACCCCCACAAGTCTAAAACATGCTGAACAATGATCGAAACAACATGCTAAATTTAAGACTTTTGGTTTTCTCTGTTCTGAAGACCAAGTATCAGCAGATACGACAACATTTCAAAACAGTAAAAGAGACCCCCAGCCCCCACCTTTGACTGTTGTGAATAGAGAGTTCCACTAGTCTCCCAATGGCAGCCATTTTGTTGAATGATACATAAGTGTATGTTCAGATTTGAATATTCTGTTCATTAAAGTGTATCCGTCAATGAGTTCTATTGGGATCAACTCTTTGTCCGATTGGATATGTTGTTTTCATGTCAACCTAATCTGCTTTTGTGATGCTAAATCATTAATGTAGGTGTTGCGCAATGTTTGGCATGTATGTAGCCTCATGGTATATTTACATTATAGTTTACATCTAAAATGCTTCACAAGATTTATGGATGTTATCAAATTCTTAGTTTTAAGTAATTATATGGATATAAATTAATTTTAAACACATAATAAAAAACTATGAGTTTTGTGGTAATATACAATTTTATCATTGAATATGTCTGCAGAGTCAATGGGCGGTCACACAGCTACAGAACAATGGGGAATTTCATCGTATCCGGCTGTGTTTGTTACAAAATAAAATAAATCACACTACAACTCTAAATCTAAATTATAGCACGTGCTCTCTAATCTATTTCATAACAATATTGAGGTCCTAAAAATGTACATTTGCTGCACATTTAGTAATCAAAAAGCTCACACATGTGACCTCTCTATTCCAGTAGCTTGAGTCGTGTAACCGTTAACTTCCTGGGTGTCGCATTGTCGGATGTGTTGCCATTCAAGTAAAATGGAAATGGAAAATTTTCATGTGCCACGGCTTTAACTCCAGCCCTAACCACTCCTGAAGCAGCTAATTAAGCTCTTACTAGATGTACTTTGTGTATTGAGGGAAGTAGGGGGGA
Source organism: Danionella cerebrum (assembly GCA_007224835.1). Classification (NCBI taxonomy): domain Eukaryota; kingdom Metazoa; phylum Chordata; class Actinopteri; order Cypriniformes; family Danionidae; genus Danionella; species Danionella cerebrum. The sequence goes on along the minus strand of SRMA01024064.1, from coordinate 17,688 downwards.
AAAAACTCTGCAGGACCCCGGCACCGCCAGGACCAAATTTGGTGTCCTTTGTCCTATTGTGTTTCGAGAAGAGGGGGATGGGCAACTAGCCCAACCCCTACGATGTTTTTTTTATGGTCCTGTATCTTCGCAAGTATATGACAAGATTCATCAAATTATGTGAATCAAAAAGCAAGAGGAAATTTCTTTGGGGGAACGGAAAAAGCCATTAGTCTCCTGATGGCAGCCATTTTGAAATAATATATGAAACGTCAGCATTCTGTTTAGAAGATTAAACAGTGACGTAGAAAAAAATGTGTATGTCAGATACTATTGAATATGAAAATCTATCATAAATGAGTTCAGGCGGGAAATATTCTTTGTATTGGATAAGTTCATGTTTTCACATTTTGAGTACTGCACAGTCACGATCCCCTTCTTTGGATTCTAGGGATATCATTATATTTTACATCTATAAAAACAGAAGAGGGTTTCAGAAGAGGGAAAATGGGCAGCTAAATCCTTGATGCTTGAAAATAAAAAAAATTAAAATTTTCTGTTCTGAACATTTGTCAAAGTCTGTGAATCAAAACATAAAGAGAGATAATTGTCCGCCTAGTTGTTTTCAATTAATGGAAAATTCCACTAGCGTTTCATGAGGCTCAGTCAGCAGCATAAAAGCACACCATTTTAAAAGCGAACCGTTTTGTAGATGTTTTAATAATAACATAGTCACAATAACAAGTCATTTAAACAGTGGATGGTCGTTTTTATCAACATCTTTGAAAATTTCATCTTCATTGCGTGAATGGGAAATTTGGAAACAAAAGATAAACAGGCAACAGAAGGCTGCCCCAACAAGAATGAACAAAGCTATTAGAATCGATAGTAATAAATAGAAAGCTTATTCCCAACCACAACATTGTTTCCTCTATAATAAATAACTTTTTATTTTTATTTTAAACTAATTATGCTTGGGGTCACATGCAGTTGATATCATTATAAAAGCTAACAATGGTAACCAGGTAAATTTGACTCAACAAATCTGTTTAAATACCATGATTTTATCTAGAATGCAAACAATAACATAGAGAAATCCAGCGCGGTTGCACAGAAACCACATTCACAGAACAGCTCACGTGGTCTGCTAGTCTGACAGAACCCACACAGAAACCATCTGACGGACCCTAGCAACTGCATGGGAATGTGCTAAAGCATTACCCTGGCAACCACACTGAGCATATAGCACTGACAAATACCTTTAACCTTCAGAGAAACAATTCACAATAGCATATACAGATATTACACCATGCTCTAAACATATGCTCTCGTTAGGTTCCAAAAATGAGCAAAGTTAAGCAGTTTTATACACATTTGCTATTTTTCCTACATTATTCCTTAATGATTTGTTATGGTGCAGGCTTCATTAAAGGTCATTATAGGATACAATCGATAAATTAATAATCGTAATAGTTGACTTACATATGTGCCACTTATTAGAAAAATGTACAAATTTACAAAACACATGAAAAAAAAAAGATTGTTATGTTTATGGCATTACAAGAGCTCTACGTTTGATTAGAGATTAGATTTGTTTTCTTTGCTAGCCTGAATAAAATGTAAAAATATGAAATAATTAAAATTATGGATTAGTCCAGATAGTACGTGGAGAATAAGACAAAAAAAAAATTCTATACATACACCATTTGTTGAGTTTACAGATTGTTAAATGTGTGTATATGCTATAAACAGAGAGCAACACTACATATCAAACATCATCACATTATAGACTGGTAATTTGAGTTGTGTAAATAAGACAATTTGTAGCAAATTGGTACTTTTTTGTCACAAAATTCACATATGCTAATATGATATGCTAAGATTCGTAGCATTAGCAAACAATCACTACTGAACATTATCCGATATCCGCATTTTATTTGATTTTTGTAACTGTATTAGTGTTAAACTGTTGGCGCATGCATTAGGCAGATGGGCATTCAGGTAGAAGGTTCCTAAACGATCCTTTTTTTTGGTTGTGAAAGCGATGCAGCTAAAGGTTTATCCTTGCAGAGACTCAACGTAACACACAAAATCTTTTTTATATAGAGAAGATATGAGACAACAGAACTTTCCCTCGTGGTGCACAGTTTAGAGGACTCCCTAAACATTCCATGGGCATTCAATCCCTGTGATGAAACGGTGTCCCTCCAAACTCAACACCAATGGGAACATTCTGATAATGTTCTGGAATGGTAAAGTTTGTAAAAGCATGATTGATGCATTTTGGAAGTTTTCAAAGAGATCCTTCATAACAGCTACACCTCAACTGTGATAGAATGATTAGTGGAAATTTAGAAAGTCACATTGTCTGGTCAGAAATTCGTAAAAACGATCACCTGCATAATGAAATTGGATGACCTACCAACAAGTAAGAATTCTGGCTCGTACTTATCTGTGTATGGACACCAGGAACAAAACTGTAGACATGCAAAGACTAAGGAACATCCAAGGTAAGAAGGAACCAATTGTTATCACAATCATACGATTGAGGAAATTCATGATGAAAGTATTAAAGATGGGTCATGGCCAGGTCTTCCTGCAGAACAAAGACACGCAACCCGCGCAGCAAAGGAGAGACTCTTCAAGAAGCATGCAAAGGTCATGGAGAGGTCTAGCCAGTCTCCAGACCTGCATGGACTCAATAGAATAGAGCTGGAACTCTGTGTTTCCACAAAATCGGAGAGATCTGAAGAAGACCTGTATGGAGGAGTGGATCAAAATTTCTGTTTCAGTGCAAACTTTGTGAAGAACTACCTGAAACTCCCACCATCTGTACCAATTGTTAAGTGCTAAAAGCTTGAACTTGAAAAACGATCAGTGCTCCATTCTACACCAGTATCATAACTGGTCATTTAATTTTAGATCTAACCCATACCACTGCATTTAAAGCAGTAAATGTGATCAGAGGGGTAAGGTGGTGAAACAGAATTGTACCTCAGTAATCACCTAAGCTTTATGTTACAGGATGGTCAGCCAGTTCAAGTTGCTTCCTTGGACAACCCAAGCTTTAAGACAAACTCAAAGAGTCACTCAGTCAGGAACTTTCCTTGCATGTTAATAGAGAATCCAACAATGTTCCACCATGTTTTCGATGTAATGGCCTTGAAACAATCTGGATATCTGTCCAAGGTGAGAGTCCTAATGATGGATCTGTAGAGGTTAGCTCTCCAATCAGTCCTCAACCTTCTGTGCAAGTCTACAGAATGTCCAATGATGTTCCACAGTGTTCTCATTGGCTCTTTCGCTCATGTGATGTACCCGTGTGTTCCGAATCGTGAATCCCTGTTTGGAGATGTACTCTACTAAGTGCACTCGAAGCGACACTTCTTGGTGGTAGTCACATGGCCCAAAGGTAAAGGACACCTGAAAGTCTCTGGTGTCCATCATGTGCTTATTCCATCTGGTGAAGTTGTTGGAGATGCCTTCGAGGAGAGCATGCACTTTGGTGGTTATGGTAAGCTGGGTGATGATGACAGCCACCGGGTTTGAGTACTTGGACAACTTACGGGTGCTTGAAAGTTCGACCACTTGTTCAAAGGTGTCCAGTGGATAAAGGGGTTTGGTTTCCCCTAAACACTGAATCAAGGGCTCAATCTGGTAGAAGTCTGCTTCTTTACGCAGAAGTTCCGTTTCTTTGAAGTCACAAGGTAGAGTGAGCTTTGAGGTTCGTAAAAAGTTCAGGATGTAACGGAACAGAGGACCATCCCGATCAATAAAGTAGTTGCCCTGGGCGTCTCGTGTGGTGGGGAAGTCTCCACGAAACATTGCACCCAGCATTGAGTCTGGGTAACGCTGGAGAGTGGACAGTGATGTGGTGTATAATTGCCCACCTACATTTAGGGTAACTGTGTCCATCATCTACAGGAACAAAAAAAAGACAAAGAGTAAATGTTAATGCATGTATTTGAGATTTAACCACTGAACTATTACCCTCTTGAAAAAAATGATAACGACTAGGATCTACCTTAAAAAAAAATCTTGTTGGTGAGCCATCACTTTCAATTTATTACTCATTAAGACTCTCTTCCACTACAAATGTTTTTTTTTCTTAAACGTATATAATTCTAAATATTTGAAGTATAATTTAGTGTTTGATATAGGAACCACAACTCACCTCCTAATCATACTCCTCTCCTCACTCTACACTTCACATGCTCGCTCAATCTAACGATTAATGTCAAATCTAGACACTCATTCTGGGTTTCTCTGAGACCTTTACCAGCTGTTGTCTCTCAATCCACACATTTAAGGTAATGAAATGAGAATTACTCACAATCTCGCGAGATCTGATCTTAAAAAATGATTTTGAGATTGTTTCTTCTGATGACAAAGAACAAGGAATGCTGGAAGAAGACAATCTCACTTAAATAGCACCAACTCTAGTAACTCCTCTCTCACAAATCCATTACTATTTAATGCAATACACATTAATCATGCCTTTTCACACTTTACAATTATTTTTACATTCATTTCTAAAAACAAACATGGTCTGAAGACTAGTCTAGCTTAAAATCCCAGAGCTTTGTTCCATTTGTTAATGTTTTGATATTTACCATGTGTGACCAATCTCCATTCTCCATGTGTCCAGCTGTTCTTCACCGATGCCGACAGATGACCGTCTCAACAGCCTTTCAGAGGTTTAAACAAATCAGCTGCTACTAAATTTAAGATACACAAAAACATAAAGACGTTTAATATACATTTGAAACGTAATATGTCTTGCTTAACTGAAATATTAATGACATCCTGCATTACGACGTTACCAGGGTACAATGAATGACGCAGATGGGTGAATTTAATGGATATTTAAATATATAAGATGGATATATATATAAATTTCAATCAACAAAATAAATATTGTCTAAAAAACATATCGTATAATTTAAACGACTTACTTCCTTCACTCCTTCCCAAAGCGTCTTCATGAATTTTGATGAATCGGTCACTTCCTCTCCTCCAGATCATCCGGAATATGGAGGACGTGAAGATGTATAAAATGTTTTGCTTCCTTCGACGCTTTTCGCGACTTTACCGGAATAAATAAACGCATATATCCCTGAAGCGTCCTTTACCAATGTAGTAAAATCGTTGTGTTTGTTTATAACGCGATGAAATATGACAGGATACGAGTACCACTACCGACGATGTGGGTTGGGCGGAAGTGACGCAATCACGTCACTAAACCTGCCCACAGCTGAAAAGCCCGCGTTCGTTCAGCGATAAAAATATCGCATATTTTTCAAATTAAAAGATCATTTGACAAAAGATTCATATTTATAAAAATAATAATTGTCCCAAACTCAGCTTATGATATTTTCATCTCTAAATTAAACTGTTAACATGACATTCTAAACTTGCAATCTTTCTGACCCATCTATAGTGAGTCACAGCAATATTTTTTTAATAAGCTTGTACAAACGTATACTCAAACTCAGCTAAAAAAAAAGAACACAAATATGACTAACATAGATAAAGCTTTCAGATTACAATAGATTTAAAAAAAAACACCAAACGTTCCACCTCTTAGTGATAAAAGTTTATTTTACTGTACTGTAGCTTTTTGGGCGTAATATACATGGTTGCTTAGGGTCTTAATAAATATGACAATTATGACAAAACTTCCCGTTGTAGGTTTCATTTACTGCAATGCCAATGAGGGAGGAGCCATGTAACAGAAAGACATTTTCAAAAGAAAGAAAACATCCTAGATCCCAAACATTGTTACAGAAACGGAAAATGGATTATTTGTTATATCTATCACCCCCTGATGTGCAATGTTAAACATTAAGAGTCTTTTTAATGGAGAAGATGATGTCTTTTATCTGTGGTATGCTGTTGTCCTCCAAGATCTTGGCGTAGGGCATGGGAATATCGACCCCTGTGACGCGGACCGCAGGAGCATCCAGGAAATTAAAAGCAGGGCCTTGAATTTAGTGCACATAAAATGTAATATTAGATAATGTCATAAAACAGCGAGGTCACATTGTGAATAAAATTATAAAAATACTACAGTAACTGTTAAAACCGCAAACAAAGAAACGTACCTTCCATGATGCGGGCCAGAATCTCAGCCCCGACCCCAAACTGAGGCCAGCCGCCCTCGACAGTGACCAGGTGATTTGTTTTCATGACGCTTGCTTCAATGGTGTCAGAATCCAGAGGTCGAATTGTGCGCATATTAATAACCTAAAACACACAAAAGATAAGCGAAAGCGCGAACAATCCAATGATTATGATGGGAACGCTAATGAAAGTTAGTGATTGGATCACATTGATACAACGAGATATGGTTTGTGTGTGGTATGCAGCAGGATAATGAGTTTGTATTTTAATTTTTTTGGTTGGTGTAGCAAAAAGAGACGTTTTGATGACATTGAACTTAAATCCAGGTATGGGTTTGCAGAGTTAAAACATTAGAAGAGCTACAGGAAGCAGAAACTTCAGCTTACCTCACATTCGATGCCTTCTTTGGCCAGAACAGCAGCAGCATCGAGACACAGACCGACCATCCGCGAGTGAGAGACCAGCGTGATGTGATTCCCTGCGTCAGCAAAGCTCTTCACCATCAGTTAATCAAGCAAATATTTAAATCAAACAAAACAAGGCATAGTTTGTAAATTAAGTACAAAACCGATTAAACTCTAGCAAAACACCACTCACCCTGTCGCTCGATCTTAGCTTTTCCGATGGGAACGACAAAGTCTTTAGACTGAGCCTCTTCGGAGAGCTCGAAGGGAACGCCATACATTAGCTCATTCTCCAAAACCACCACTGAAACACACGGCGCACCACACAAATCAATCTCTTTCTAACCTTTCATCACATTCCACCCACTGTACATCTTAAAACATGTAATCTACTTAGTTTGGCGCTCACCTGGGTTGTCATCTCGAATAGCTGCTTTGAGGAGCCCCTTGGCATCCTCTGAATTCCAAGGACTAACCACTTTCAATCCGGGACAGTGGCCATACCAGGCGGCGAAACACTGTGAATGCTGAGCAGCGACGCCAGCCGAAGCTCCGTTGGGGCCTCGAAAAACAATGGGGACAGACTGGAGGCCGGCAGACATGTAGTAGGTCTTGGCAGCAGAGTTAATGACCTGATCGATGGCTTGCATGGAGAAGTTAAACGTCATGAACTCGCAGATGGGTCTCAAGCCCGCCTGAGGAACCACGAGGCGGTCAGTTTCTAGAAACAGAAAACTTTCTGTCTGGAGTTTTTAGGGAAAACTCACCATGGCAGCACCAACAGCGATGCCAGCAAAGCCCATCTGTGCTCAGAACGGGAGATTCATTAACAAACACAACGATGATGTATTAGAGGATGTTAAAGTGCTGTTCTCACCTCTGTGATTGGTGTGTCAATGATGCGCTTGTCCCCGTACTTCTTCCAGAGTCCCCTGCTAACCTGCGACCCAACACAAGTGACTTTTAAAGGTGCTAGAACACCTTAAAAGTATCTGTACTAGGTGCTAGTACAGATGTTCAGTCATTTTTCTGAAAATATGAATCATGGCACAAAAGCACTCACATTAAAACACAATGACAACAGAAAAGTTCCAAACGACGGAGTAAAATCCTTACTTTGCACAACTGCCTCTAGTGGCCAGAATGAAAATTAACGAAATGCACTCAGAGAGCAGGCCGGTTTGGTAATGGCGGCAAAATGTTTCTCTTTTGTCTTTTTACTTGAATTTCTTAAAACTTACAAACTTTGGTTTCTCTGACTTTTCTTTGTTTTGATTAAAGTGAATTACAGAGTATTTTAGAGCATACAATAAACTTTGCTTTAATTTTTACAGGTTGCATGGTCTCTTTTGGGATCAACAAGCTCAAACTTACCAAAGGAGGTCGCTTAAAGGTTGGCTGCTATATAAACATTATTTATTTATATTTCTGAAAGCATTCCCTGTTTAAAAATCATAAATAGTACTTTTCTGAACATTTTTGTTTAATTCAGTGCCCCAGAGTTGAATTGCTTTAAAAATCTCTAAACTCTTCATTAGGAGAAATATTTAAATAAATGGAAGGGGATGAAGGGGGAATAAATGTGGATTGCTTATTGGTGCAAAATGATAGGAAGTAAATAAACAGATAAAGAGTGGCTCTTCTTAATATATAAAATAGTAATTAAACGCAGACCTTATAAGCGCCATCATACTGTGCCACCTCCTCCCCGAGCAGGAACACCCTCTCGTCCCTCTCCAGCTCCTCATCCATGGCCTGGTTGAGGGCATCTCTGACTGTTACCTGAAGCAAATGGCAGTTGTTTGATTATCAGAATGTCTTAGAATTAATTACATTTTAATTGATGTATTTGGGATGATAATGATCAATCTGAAAATAAAGGACATTGGTTAAAACCATTGTGCACATAAAAAACACTGTTATATGTGCATTTACACTGAGAATCAAAATAATCTGGTGTTTCAAAGACATTGCAATTGCATGGGGGTTAGGTTTTTTTGGCAAGCATTTGTTTTTAGACTAAAAACAAATAAACCTCTTACAAAAGTAAAATCAGCTCATTGATGGTTTAAACTAGTTCAGATCAATATTCTAACAGCAAAACTCCCTTGTGCTGAACATATTTAAGCGGGGTTTTCGGTTTGTTAGGTGTGTGTTTATTTTGTTTATTAGAAATATTGTTCCTAGCATCAGCTGAAGGTGAGAGAGTAGCCTCGCTGACCTGAACCGCAGCCGGTGGCGTCCGGTGAAACTCGCGCCGCAGCACAACAGAGACGGCATCCTGGAGATTAACACACCCACGGCATCAGCCTGACTACTGTCTTCTTATAAACATCATCATCACGTGTCGGTAAAGCTCAAAATTGTTAATAAATACCTTCCCCGAGCGTAGAAAACACCTCAGAGACGCCATCTTGCTCAGTCCTGTTTAGAGGCGGGACCTAGAAGGCCGTGCCTCCAGCCAATCAGCGAGCGTGTTGTGGAATCAGAACGGGAAATGGGGAAAAACGGACCAATCAGAGCGCCTGACTCATGACTTGCGGAAGTTGTTGCTAGAGTGTCAATGAGCGTCCAAGGGCAAGAGACGAATCTTTGTTTTAGTAGAAATCAAAAGTCTGTATGTGTGGATTACGTAAAAAAAACTGATTTCTACATATTCCGCCTTTCACAACGGGATAATAATTAAACGAGCTTTTTGAAAAATATACACACGGACTCAAGGAATGTTGACTGTAAAATTCCTTTCTTTATAAAATTTTAGTCCAAGTACAATTAATATTTAAAATATAATACATTTTAAAAGCATTGTTAAGAGCCAAGATAATGAAACAAATGTTTGAAGTTTAATTAAAAATCATAAGATGTATAAATGAATCACTAAATATAAAAAAAATCAAACACAATGTATAAAATTATTCACAAATTAAAAATGTAATAATATTGACACTGTATATTAATAATTTAGTGTGTTTATATTATAATAATATTTTGTTCTACAAGAGCAAATACCGACTAATAATAGAGTAATTACAAAAACATAAATCATACACAGTTGTTAGTTTTCAAATTGAGAAAACCTTTAAAAACCTTTTTTCCTTTAAAAAGCAAAACTTAAGTTTAAATGAAAAGAAAACAAACAACTTGAGTTCTGTTCCACTGTCTTTACTTCAACATTCACAACAAAAATACAGAAACATTCTTTTAAAATATAGCCAAAACCTTTTGATATACAGTATATATATATATAATATAATATATTACAGGCAAAATACACATGTTGAGCATTCTGAGGACATTTCACCTCCAGTGCTTTAATTGACAGATGTAGCAACTGTAAGAGGGGAAAATCAGTGGCATATTCGTCATCAACTCCATCATCCTCGTACATAAATCTCTGTGTAAACTTTTATTCGTTAAGACCACTGAGAAAAACAGCGGTAAAAAGTGCTGTAGCCAAAATGAAACACATGATTAAATTCATCCCCATGGCACTAACAAAGCAGAAAACTACAGGTCTCTGCCATTCCACTGCTGGATTCTATGTACAGTTTACTGAAAACAGAATTAATTATTGTGCATACTCTTCATCTTTTATATCAGTCCAGTTTTTAGCAAGTTGCGATTCAAAACATTAAAGTTTCCCATTATTTGTGCAAATCAGGACTTTATCTCCATTTACAAACACTGACTGAAAAGCCCTGTTGGGACGCTCCAATCAATCAGATTAGATGGAATAAGTAACTTCATAATCCTCAAATGTACTATACACATGTTTCTTTTTTTACAAAGTGAGAAAACCTTGAGCAATGCTGGAAGGTGTTCAATAGTTTGAACTCGTAATGTTTTTGAGTGAACTGTAGAGGCAGGAATGCTGAATGCTTCGTTTCAGTGTGCAACAAAATGATTGTGAGCTTTCAGAACAAAAATACATGAAGTACTTCGTTCTGAAAGGAAATAATTCTCCATAAAAAAAACACTCAATTCTTTTAGGCACAATGGTAAAATGTGGCAAATGCACGTCAAACCATCAAAATATGAACCGTAGAATTGAATACAGGATTTGACCGTGGCTCATCATACGAAACCCTTTTCAATATACACATTATATGGGTTCCCCGCGTTCTGCACAAACATTTTTTTTCAAAAACTGTATTTTTGTTGAAGATGACTGAGAATTATCTAAATTTGTTTAGGAAAAAAAGAGCTTTAAAAAATTCATTCTCAAAAGAAAATGAACAGAGATAAGGGGCAGATGCTGCTGAAAATTAATAAAACAAACAAAAAAATGCTGATCAGAAAAAGTTCACATTTCACCTTTTTAAAATGCAAAGAATTAATTGCACAAAAAAAAAACATTTCACAATCGCGGGCCGCTGCGGTCAACAGTGTTGGCTCTTTTGAGTTTTCCTTTGTTGAAGGAGTTGATGGAGCTGAGAAGGGCACCTCGTCCTGTGCTACTGGCACCAGGGGGTGAGAGGGATGGAGGGGTGGGATTACTACTGGGTGGAGGCGGAGAAGGGGGAGGAGGAGGAGGAGCAATGGGCAGAGGAGCTCCTGTTGAAACCCGAAAACAGATTATTGAGTGTGTAAACATGAACCGAAGAGCAAATACTGAGAAACATGCCAATATCAAATATTTACATTTATTTTCTCATCTTCATTTTATAATAAATATGAGATATAAGAAATAATCGTCACATGGATTCGACAAATAAATTTATGGTTCCGCTGGCACATACTCATCAGTATTCCGTTCAATGGAACAGTTAAAAAATGTTCAGATTGGTGTATACTATTATAAATGGATATAAATTAAATATTAAAATACTGCTCAACTGGAATATTGCTCAATTAGAACATACTCCGATGGTATAGTTACTGGTCAATAGTATGGCACTTGTCTGTAGGTGATGAACAGCATGCTCTCTGAGCCATCCGCATCAAGCAAGCATCAAACTCTGCTGTAACTGTAATATCTCTTCCCTCTTTCAACAGCGCCTTAGCTTTACATTAACAATGCAAACAAATAAAAACCATCACAATCCACAAAACCAAACTGCTCGTAATACGGTGAATTTCCCCTCAGAAAAGCCCCTAAAAGTCCAATTTTAACCCATTATTGTGGCCACAGAAAGAATAATTGCAGATTGTGAATTTTTAAAGTTGCAGCAATCCTCCAAAGTAGGCAAGAAACAGGCCGGAGGGACCTAATTTGCATGCATTTGCATATACATTTATATTCATGAGCACCATTTTAACTGTGAGGATGCAGAAAGCATTACAGAGAGAGGCAGAGCTGCAACTTTACGGGAGAAAAAGATGATATCGATTATTAAATTACTTTACCCCACATATGTTCAAAATGACGCATGCTCTAGTTTTGAAGACAGAGAGAGAGAGAGAGAGAGAGAGAGAGAGAGAGAGAGACATATTACTGATCATCTCAGAATGAGTCACACATCAGATGATTATGATCTGGAGAAGGAGATTGCAATGTTTTGATGATTGCTCAGGGAAACGAGAGAGATTGGCTCAGGATGGATCTCCTTTTAAACATTAATGTGCCAGAGAGCAAGTAAAACATCATGCGATTGACACAAGAACCTGTGATCTGGATGCCCTGGATGTAGAGGTGGAATGAAAGGTTTTGGGTACCTGATCCGGGCAGAGGGGTGGGCGAGGACGGGCAGGTCGGAGGAGAACTCGCTCCAGAACCTGCTCGACGATAAATCAACACGCTTTTACTTTTTGTTTACTCGCTGAATATATTATAAAATATAAAGCAGGAATTAATATGGAATTTTGAGCAGCAAGATCACATTACTGAACACAATATTAAAATCACAATAATTCATTTAAAAAAAAAGAAATTCAATGAATTTAATTGAAAATCGTTTATCGAATGATGCACTGATTATTTGTGTAATCTGTTCAAATAGAGAAGTGATCGTTCATTTTAATGAAAATATATCTTTTAGAATTCAGCTTTCAATGAGAATATTTTTGGGAATGTTTAAGCATTTAAAGTGTTTGTTTTTTTTATCTGTTTAAATTGGAATATTTGGGACTTTCACTCCAAATATGATCATAAAGACTAAATCTAAATCTGTACAGAAAAAAAAACAGAGATTACATTATCAATATATAATTTATTAGTTTAATTATTGTTATAAATATTCAGTGGTGGTCCTCATTTTCAGATTTGTCCAGAGATAAATCTTGGCTAGAGTTCAATGTTGATTTTTCAAGATGATTATTTTTCAAAATCAAGACGACTTCCTGCCCGTAAGTCGGCTTTTTCTCATCAATAGTGGAAAGAGAGCTAAAAAGAAACCCACCAGAGTTATTGTTGCATTTAACGGAGAGATCTTCCTCAATTTCATAAGTGGATTGTCTTGATTTCTGAAACAAACAAGTTTTTTAGTATCTCTGATGAATCCAGAAGAAAAGGAACATTGGAGATCCACGGATTCCATCTCAGCACCATTTAGATGCTGCAGTACAAGCGTCTCCTTTAGAGGAGAGGCATACCTTTCTGGCAAGCATCTTCCTCTTCCTCTTCTCCTCCTCGGAGCCGTGGTGAGACTGTGCTCGTGTCAGCCTCTTGTGCTGATGGATCTGAAATCACAAATCTCGGTTACTTGTGTAGCAGGAACATGAAGCGCATCACAATATCGAAGCACTTTGTAAAAGTCACGATGACTGAATAAAGCAAGACAAGGATGAAGGCACGGACCGTCCTCTGCTCCTCCACGAGTCGTTTCTCCAGACTCTCTCTGGACAACTTCAGAGCCTCCTTTAACCTGGAGCTGATCTGGAGGACAACCCAAAAAACAAAAGAATGATTTAATTTACCGCTGAGAACAGCAAGAGAAAACGTTATTAGATTTACCTTAAACTGAGGTTTTTCAGAGTTGAACAGCAGCACGTCGTTGAACAAGCTTTTAGAAATAATATTAAGAAAGGAACTTTTATTATGTATTATATTAGTAGTACATATCAGAGAATTATAAAATAATGCATTAAACAAAATACTTCTACAACTATGTAAAAATACTGCGTTTGTTTTTATAGTACTCGATCAATAAAGGAGTAATAACTTCTTTTCCCCTTGTTCTATGCTCGGAGGTCCACTAATCTGATTCAATGTTCTGATTGGCCGAAAACTCAGAATATTCATAAAGGGGAAATTATATAATGTCAGCACTCCTTGTAAGAAGACAATTTTAAAAATAACAAAAACATTTAAAATGAACAAAAGTACATTTGAATTATTTGCTGTCTGCACATTATCGCTTTAGCTTGTAAAAAGAAGAATTTTCGCAGTTTAAAAAAAATGTGTTGCCTGTTTTCAGAAAGGCAAAAACGTGGTTCCTAAAAGAGCTGGTGGATGAAACTCACTGAGTTTGGAGCAGCTGGGAAACGCTGGGCATCCCGGTCTTACAGGCGTCTGTGGAGAGGATCGACTGAAGAACAGAGACTGTGGCAAGAGAAACAAAATATTACAGAAACCAGTTTAGCATAAAAAGATGTTTTTAAATGTTTATTACTTCATTCAGTAAACCTTTATTTTGAGTTCCTCGAATCTTATTTTCTATTACTGCTAGCATAAATATCAACCCTTAGCCTGTGTAATACTTAAATGTGGTGTGCCCCAAGGCTCAATTCTAGGCCCGCTGCTTTTTAATGTCCTCCTGGGAGATAAAATCTTGCTTAATTTTTCTGCTGATGACATTGATCCGGGGTATAATTATGAATGACATCTCCCATCATTTCCCAATTATCTTCACACAACAAGTCGAAACTAATAAATTGTGTAGTCAAACACAGTTTTTATCATTGTGTTTAATTGCAAAACTAAAGCGTATTCTGTGTTTTTCTGGTGATTCATGCTTTCATAACATCACATCTTAATGCGGTTTACTGGGGTCTACCAAACTTACAGTAACAAACACTAATTGGTACAGAGCACTGCTGCAGGGTCATTAACTGGGACCAGAAAACATGAGCATATCACCCCAGTGCTGGTCACCTTCCACCGACAGCCGAGTTAACATTATTTTAATAGTTTCTCAGGTGAAACAGGAGCAGCCTATAGGTTTATTAGTCGACTACCAACATACGAGGTCACTTCAATCAGCAGATGATGCAACACCAGCATTCGGTGGTCGAGGAGTGACCAGTGTTTGCCGTCCCTGCGCCTCCGCTTTGGAATGGGCTGCCATTAGAGAACAGGTCTTTGAGTTCTGAATGAAACTGACCGACAGAAGAGAAGGGCGCCGGGGGCCACTGATCCACAGGAACAGAGTCCGGCGGGCGGCCGTACGTCATTTCATAAAGCAAGTGTCCAAACGCATAGACGTCGATGCTTTCTGTGGTCTGGAGAACAGCAAAAGGACAGTTCCTCAGCCTCACAATTTAATTCTAAAGCAAAACAATAAAACATTTACAGAAATGTAAAAGTACACAAAATAAGTTAAGTTTACAGAGATGAGAGACGAGCCAAATGTTCATTATGTTCTGATGTTGCCTCACATGCTTTCATTCTTAAAGTATTACTTGAGGTTACAGCCCGGGTGAATCCACATTTATTTTCCTCATCGAGCGATATTAACATGTTTTTGAATTTTGACCATCAGGTGGAGCTGTTTCAAAGGGGTGTTTCAATAGGTACTGATGACTCACCATTTTATATAATCAAACACCTAATCTGCAAAAACAGAACGATGTGAAATGAGGAGGATGATGATTCCTCCACCACTGTATTGCTCCTGGGAAAGATGACGGTTCTAGTCACTTCTGAAACTTCTCTTTTTGTTTATTTTAACATTTACTAGTAGACAATTATTCTTCACACGTTTAAAATGAGAAACATGAGCTCACTTAATACATGTTTGCGCTGCCCTCTTGTGGATGGAAGATATTGAATGCTCAACACAAATCAAACTAGACCCTAGCCTTCTTAGCTTTACAAGATTTTTAAATTCTTGTGCTTTCCTCTGATGGCTAACTATAAGCCGTTTGAAATAATTGTGTCAAATATTGTGATTCCTATCGTGGATCTAATATCGTGAGCGTATCGTTACGCCTCTGGTTTCTCTTAAACTTCTTTTTTTTTTTGCAAATACAACACAGAACACTTGAGTCGCTCGATATATTATTATATCTTACATTGATCTTCCTGAACTGCGTGACGTAGGGCCTGTAGTACGAGGGCAGACCGAGCACGGAGTTCTCAATCTCCAGGAGTTTACACGTGTCCTCCTCCAGTAACACATTGGAGGCGTGGAGATGCCCGTACGGAAACCCTTTATCGTGCAAGAACTTCAGCGCCTGGAGTAAACCAACAAACAACAAAGAATAACTTCGACTCCTTCCCAGTAGGGTTTATTCAGAGCCCGGGGTTATTACGATCATTTCTATTTTTAAATCCCAACACACCTCCAGAATCTGTCGGCCGTAGTTTCGGATCTGCTCTGGTTCCAAACCTTGGATCTTTTTGGGATTGCAGTACTTCTTCAGAAAGGGCTCTTTGGGCTTCACCTGAACAAATCTCCACAAAATAAACCAAACGCAAGACAAATGTGCTCAAAAGTATGTTGCTTTTAAAAGAACGGAAACCTTGTAGATGTGGTCCCTGAGCGTTCCTTTCTCGCTGAAACCCCGAATGATCAGAGCGGACGATTCACTGGTGGTGGCGAAACTGACCGGAGCGATGTATGAATGCTGCCAAACCAACACAGATGAGTTTTTACAATTTTAACATGTTTTCAATGCCGTTGCTAAGGTGTTCTGGCAGGTTGCTAAGCTACTGTTGTGTTTTACCACTGACTGATATTATAATTGCTTTGGCTCATAACATTTGATATTTGTCTCAAATGCATGTCAAATGATAAAAGTCCAAAAGACGCGTTAAAAACGACTTACTCCACCTTTACACACATCACTAGTTAATAATGGGTGATTAAATATATATTTTTATACAGAACATTGATGTTATCGACGTTTCAGATACCGGAGAACACTGAAAGCCACAGATGAACAAATAGATGATGATTAATATTGATCTTGTTTTATTTCTAGCTGTGCCTTGACTCAGTGAACGGTGCACTTCAACATTTCCATTTGTTGGAGGTGTTCGAGTGAAATGTGTATTTCCAAAACCAACAGAGTCTGCTTTGTGTAAAATAATCATCATTTAGGTTTATTACATTTACGCTTTTCAATGCAGAAAAATGTCTGCTCCAGCAGATTGACTGAGGGAAAGTTGGTTGCTAGGTGACCATTAACCTTGTCGGTAACAATAGCAACAGCTTTCACATTTTTTGTTTCAGGTAAAATTAACAGATTTTATTCAATTGTTAAATTTTTTTTTTTTAAAAGTCTTGGTACTGGTTGCTAGGAGACTACACTTGAGGCGTATTAATTTTGTAGCCTGCTCAAATTAAAGCACTTTTGACAGTTTTATCTATGGTAAATAAAAATAAAAAAAAAATCTGTATTCTACTGCCAGAGGGTGTTTCTGATGTATGCTGCTTACTTTTGTTAAATATCAAGGAGAAATCACGAGACCGTTTCCAGTGTAAAAGCTCTCACGAGGAAAAAAAACAAAATGATATCTAAAGAGAACGTCTGCTTGATATCGTGAGAAACACTACTGTACACAGATGAACCTTGAAAAGAGCAGAACGGTCAGATTGAGAGCGTTCCCATGATGCCGAGGGTCACGCTGTGCTCATTACAGAGTTTAATCTGCTCTTCAGAAATGTCGACATGATCAGTTCCCTGTTCTTCTCAGGATTAGCCTTGAAGAAGAGATTTCATGCTCTCCTCTGAAGAACTCTTCTCAGCAAACAGAAACAAAACTCTTAAACAAAGATTAAAACTGTGGATAAAACAAATAAAGCCGACTCCTTGACTCCTGTCCAACGATCATTTCACTTACCTTTTCATTTTATTTTCTTTCGATTAAGAACTATGTCTTAACAAAAAGGAAAAATAAAATAATAACTTAAAGTAATATTTTAAGCTTCAAATTAAAAACTGAACTGAAAGAATAATTTGAGAACACTAAACATTTAGTAAACTGTTGAAATAACATCAACATGGAGAAACACACATTGCCTCGGGGCCCCGGGTGTGATGCAATACGAGAAGATTAGTATTGCATCACACCCGGGGC